>JANAVB010035873.1:15000-118676 GCA_029216955.1 Iris pallida | reverse complement strand
TGTTCAATTCAATTATATTTTGCAATATGTCTGCTACTGCTTCAAATATCCGCAATATGTTCCGTGGCGTATTGTCTATCTTGTCTATGTTGTCTTGTTGCAGGTCTTGGCCTTGTGTAATAGCAACTTAGGCTTGCACGACATCACATCCCAGCGAGGACGAACAGTCTCACAGAGTCCAAAGCGAGGATGAAAGGACTCTGCGAGATCGGGGCGTGACAGAATGGTATCAAAGCTACACAATCCTCTGGCCAATTGTTGATTCGATTGAATTCGAAGATGTTCTTCTGATCAAAATTCCTTTGCCTATTCGATATCAATAATGAGATGAACGTTCCATACAATGAGTCCGTAAATATTTTTATGATGCCGACATATGTTTTATCGATTTGATTGATTGAGATTGAAATATTTATTGAACATGAGCTTTTGATACAAAATGAATCATGAATACATTGATTGATGATGGCGAAGGATGAGGACTGTCGGTGCTGTGGATATCGTAAGTTTCTTCTTAAATTTCGAGGACGAAACTTATTCTCGGTGGATAATTATGTAGTGCTCCGCTCCGGGAAGGCACTAGATAAACAGAGAAATTGGATTGCTGGCACTGCAACAGAAGATGATTGATCTGGGTGAGTGGACAAAGTCTCATTTTATGATTCGCTTTCGCCTAATAAGAATCTGAGTTTTTGAATGATTGCTATTTTTAATAACAAGATAGTAATCATTGAGTATGCTTAAAGAGAATTCACATGTTGCCATGCTAAGAACAAGAAAAGAGATAACATGTATGCTAAGAAGAATTGTTGCCATGCTAATATAGATATTTGTTCTGAATACGACTCATTGTCATGCTTGACAAGAAAAAGGGAGAAGTTGTTGGCTACATTATTCGAAATGAAAGAAGGCACGAAATGAACGTGTCGTACATCTATTAAGGCACGAAATGAACGTGTCGCATATTTGAAAGATCTGATCAAAATCTGTTTCATCTGATAGAAATGCTAGAGCATATACATTGGTCTCGGACAACTTGTGCACAAGTAAAATTTGTCTCGGGTGGTATCTGGAGGTGCCTGGAACCACTCGGCCTAGGAGAGATTAAGAGCACCCTGAGGTAAAAGAGATCCCATGTTAAAAGGGTAGCCGATATCTGAGTCCTTAGCGACGAGTTGAACCAAAGAGTCACAACGGCTAATCATGAGAATTCCCATAGACCATCATATAGATATGTGTTGATTGGTGCAGAGCTGAACCGGAGAGTCACAGCTCATAATCGAGTCTGCATGTGTCAAGAATGTTTTGCTAAGAGCTAACGATGCAGAAATGAACAGGAAATAAGAATGTTGCTATATTATGCTTATGCTAATCCTTGTCTTATGCAGGGATGACTGTCGGATATGGCAAGAATCACTGAAAAGTGATATATATGTTGCTTAAGTTTTATATAAATTGCTTGAAGAGATTAATCTGTTGCAAAGAAATGCTATGTCCCATTAAAGAAAAGATATGATATCATGCTTGTCATTGACCCTAAGAGTTGCTTGAACAAAAAAAATGATTAGGGCTCGTGAAATACACTGCGCACTATGCTTCAAATGAATAGTCCCTTGTATGCTTGAATTGCAATGAAATGAACTGTGAATTTTCAAAGATGTTTTCAAAAGAGATGTAAAACTGACTTTGTACTGCATGAAATGAACATAAGTAAAAATAGCAAGATCATATCACATAAATATTTTCTCACTAAATGAACAGTGATCGTTTTAGACAAATGTAGTCCTTTATTTACAATTACCAGTATGCTGATATACTGACCCATCATCAGTCTGCACGCAGGTGCAGGACGCGTCGAGAAGGATAGTCCGAAGCGATAGCCCGTGCCTCATCCTCATGAGCTAGAAATCAGAAGAGATGCCAAGAGATGGACATCTGTTGCAAGAGTTAGTTTTTTATATAAAGGGATGTAATGTATGGAACGGGATCATTGTAATCTGTAATATTTCTGAGAGAATGTAAACATTGTATCATAGAGAATTGAGAGCTTGTAATCTATTCAAATGAAATCAATAAAGGGAATAGTTTCTTGTTACCATTGTGAATTCAATTATATTCTGCAATATGTCCGCTGTTGCTTCAAATATCTGTAATTTTCGCTGCGTATTGTCTATCTTGTCTTGTTACAGGTCTTGGCCTTGTTCAAGCGTAACTTAGGCTTGCACGGCATCACGTCCCAACGAGGACGAACGGTCTCACAGTGTCCGAAGTGAGGACGAAACGATTCTGCGAGATCGGGGTGTGACAATTAGTGATGCTTAGAAAGTAATTTTGAACTCTATTTATAAAGTTTTGAGATAACTGTTAAGTAGTTATCCTGATTGGCGTACAGGCTAATTCTGTACTGGTTGGCGCGCAATCACCCAGTCGCGCGAACGGTTGGCTTAACTGTATAGCCGTCATTATGACGAGTCTGACAAATCTTCTCGAGCGTTGCGCGCTCGGGATTCGAAGAAATTTTCATCGATGATGTGTTATCAGTCATCTTAACTGACAACTTAGCTTCTCGAAGAAGATTGCCATGTGGCAGTCCGCGCGATGTGGCCCGAATTGGCGTTGGGTGCCATTAGGTATTGGACATCATCTGATGAATTAGTCCTAGCGCTATCTGTGAATGGCGCGATGCACTGTCTTGATATATTTTAAGCTTCTACATGCACCTCTCGCATGGCATACTTGTGCTACTGTCACCATCAATTGCTGATGTTGCAAAACTGTGACCCCATCATCAAGGCAGTCCGTGTTCCAGCGACTGCAACCTGCTGCACCCGTCCGATATCGTCTCGGAAAGAGGGTGCCAATTGAAGACGATAAAGTACTCGTAGTTGCCTCGTGTCGTGCTACTTCATATTCCTCTGCTGTAACGAAGAATAATCCTCCAATTTCGGCTAGTGCATCCAAGAGCAGACTCCGAGAGCAAGTTAGTGGTGTCCAACACCGGGTGTTTCAACACACCCGTTCCAAAAGCAAGCCTTCCTCGGAGAAGAGGACTTCGTCATCCACTAGGGATAACAATCCTCCAATAATCCAGAACAATCCTTCGTTCGAAGATAAAGACATCTGTCAAGGAACGGACACTGATCCTACTGGGGGTAGCCAACTTTGGGATTCAGAGGTGGAGGCCTTAATGCCAACTTTCTCGCAAGACAACGAGGCTGAAAGTGAGAGGTCAACTGTTCCGTCTACTTCGTCGCACGTCATGCCTGTTTATATGACAGGGATTGGAAACGAAGAAGAGGGAGAAGCTTAGGCCCCAAATCTCCTATATCGTATTGATACCCTGGAGATGGATCTTAAAACCCTTACCACCTCCATGCAGGCCTTGACGCGGGTGGTGCTCGACATCAGAACAAGCCTAGCTGCATATCCTCCAACCAGGGCTCCTACATCAGTAATTCCCGACCCAGGAACCAATGGGAAATCAAATGTACCACCCGAACGTGTACTCTCGGGAGCATATCATCATATCCTGCCTCGATCGTTTGCTCCCTTGGGGGCCGATTATTATACCCTACCTCGGTCGTCTGCTCCCGCCTCAACCGAGGAACTGTTCGAGCTGGTAAGGGACCTACGCACTCGCGTAGAGGCTAAGGACAAACAGGAGGACCGTCAGAAGCTTGGGATCCGACAGCCTTACCCTTCTGAATGGAACAACGTAGTTTATCCTCCCAACTATAAACAACAAACGCTGACGCCATTTAACGAAAATGAGTCTCCTCGTCGGTACCTAACATACTTTGCCTCCATGACGGGGCACTTGCCAAATGATGACGCCTTACTCACGAATCTATTCATCGGGACGTTAAAGGGGATAGCTTACGATTTGTTCTGCAGCCTCCCTGATAATTGCATATCCTCCTTTGAGGATTTGAAGCACATGTTCCTCTCCCGGTTCTATGAGAGTGGAATGGACATGACAATGTCTTCCCTCATGGACCTTACCCAAAAGGAGAAAGAGCCAGTCCGAGCCCACATTGAGTGCTTCCGTCAAGTAGTACTGAGATTACCTCCTGATGTCCCAGAGCTTGTGCTAATGGATTCCTGTCGCGAGAACATGTCGCCGGTAGTCGAACTATGGGTGGATTCCACCCAATACACAGACTTGACTGCGTTCATTATTTGTGATGAGAGTGCCGAAATGAAGGCCCGGGATGCTCGTCTCCTGGGAGTCAGCTGCCCTGCGTTCGATGACAAAGGGAACGCCCCTCCAACAGCAATAACAGTGCGCATGAATCTAAGGAGAAGCAGGCATTGACCCTTAATACCACTAAGGGTGCGTCAGCTCCAGCTTAGAAGCCACCAGCCGTACCACGACAGAAGGAGGTATACTCCTTCAATGATGAAGACACCCTGTAGCTTTTTGAGGTACTTATAGAAGGTGATGAGATCAAATTGCCTAATCCTAAGCGCCCCGATGAGGTCGATAGAGTTGGCGATCCGAAATACTGTCATTATCATCAGTTCGTCGGACACCCAACTCGAGACTGCTATATACTGAAGAATTACATCCAACGCATGATCAATGCGAATGTCCTCACTCTCGACTATGAGGACAAGACAGTCTCTGTAATATGGTGTCCCTTCAGTTTGGCACCTGCCGCCTACCGAGGTCCAAGATGACGTCGTCTCCATCCTAAAGGCGATAATGGAAGTAACTAACCTTCCTCCAACTCGTGACAACGTGAGTGGACTGGTGCCACTCACCATATCCTGGGGTGCGATCATGTGGGTTCACCCATATTTAGCACCGGAACTGACTCAATCGGTGGTACTCTCTACCACCAAAAGCAAAAGGAGAAACTCCAATTCCTGCCATATGGTCACCGTCTTCTCTAAAGAAGCCTTGCCAATTGTGATAAGGTCAAAGCAAAATACTCAGCAGAAGGAGATTCTAGCTGAAGAAGCGCCTCCTGTCGCTTCAAGGGAGGGTCCATCCCAACCTACGACATGAGACAAACAAAAGGAAAAGGAGGCTCGTTTTGACAAGCCTCTGAGAAAAGAGGGTGCTTCGGCGTTAATCAAATCCCATAACTTTGACATATTGACACAGCTAGCCGATACTCTAGCTCGGTTGTATCTATTTGCGCTTCTCTGACTCTCTAAAAATACTCGGGATGCTCTATGTGAAGCGCTAAGAGACGTTGAGTCCTTTATCAGTCAGGTCAAGCAGTCTGAAGAGGACCCAGCAGCATGTACACACTGCCATAATATAGGGAAAATCATCCCTAATATTATATTCTCTCAGCAGGACATGCTGCTCAAGAATAACAGGCACAACAAACCATTGTACTATACAGGGTACGTTGGTGCAATCAAGGTGGACCAGATCCATATCGACCCGGGTTTTTCTCTCAGCATCATTCCTCGGAGTCTCCTCCAGACCCTGGGAATACCAATGCATCGACTAACGGCGTCTAATACCACGATAGTGGTTTCAATGATGGTAAGAGCAATCCATTGGGTAAGATTCGCTTAAAATGTCAGATAGGTGATCTCCATACAGAGGTTACCTGCTATGTCATAAACGCTGACATCTCCTACAACGTCATGTTGGGACGCCCGTGGATACATAATTACATAATTGTGCCGTCCACCCTCCACCAATGCGTGAAGTATGTAGCTGTCAACGGCATAGTCAGAACAGGGTTTGCTGACGTGAATCCCTTCAGAGGGATCGATGCATACTACACCGACGCTGATCTGTACAAGACATTCCACTTGGACGATGATGCTAATGATGCTGATAATGAGGCAGAAGCCGAAGCAGAAGTCAAAGCAGTGACTCAAGAACCATTGAGAGTACAGTTTAAGGGGAACCTCCCCAAGTGTCAGCTCCTCTCGTGGCTAAGCTGCATGGGAAGGCTTCGGCTCCTCTAGTCGTCAAACTCCTAAGCATGGCCCAGGAGCCTATCAAGGTCAGATTATCGAGAAGGTCTCCGAAAACTCCTGCTGCTAGGACGTCAGCGCCACTGATGGCTAAAATACGACAAAATGCCCCGCACCTGCTCCAGCAGCTATCCCAGTTCTGATAGATGAAGAGCTAGAGGATTATACATCTGCCCATACAGAGGCACCCTCACTTGTTGATGTAATCCCACGGGATAAAATCTCTTATTTTATCAATAAAAGGCTATCTTTGAACTACTCTAATCTTTCACATTGGAATGCTATGTATACTCTGGTATAATGCCTTAGGAGCATTACAAACACAAGTAATGACTATCAATAATGTAAATTGGGTCGTCCCATACCGATGAGTCTATTATTTGGTTCCGCCCAGGAAAAGGAAGAAAAATCTATTATCTTCGGCAAAGTCGAACGTCATCAAGACCTTCCTCCAGTTGAACCAGAGCGCGATAGTGGCAAAATGTAAATATATCGTTATACCCCTCAAGCAAAATATCTCATCCAAAAGATTGGTTACGACTTGAATAGCGGCAAAGGCTTGAACAACGGTAAAGGTCGGCACCTTCCATTACGACTTCCTGTTCCAAAGGGGAAGCCTCAAGACTACTACCACCGCACTTGTCCGGAGGGAATGGGTGGCTAGGCTACGTAATACCTTCGACAACCCCAGAAATTTTGGAAACTGGGGCTAAGATGCATTCTCATTCATCTGAAGCTTCCATTTGGGACTCCGACACCAGCATCGGCCTAATCTTCAGGAAGGTGGTGTTGGCTAACATGACGTTCGTATATCCTCCAGAAGAAGAAGACGATCAGACATTGGAATTCTTCGAACAAGAACCCTGGGCTCAACGTTTAGAATCTCAATGGGAATAACGTTTCGAGCAATGAGAGCATCCCACCGAAGATGAAATCGAATAAATCGACTTGGGGGATGAATCCTCACCCAAGCCCATCTTTATTAGCAAAAGTCTTCCAGAAAAGGATCGGAAGTCCTTGGTACAACTCATCACAGAATACAACGACGTCTTCGCCTGGAGCTATGAAGACATGTTAGGGTTAGACCCGCAGGTCGTAATACACAAACTTAACATTCTACCTAATGCTAAGCCTGTTAAACAGCAAGAGTGATGCTTCCGCCCCCAACGTCATAGACGCCATTGAAAAGGAAGTGGATAAACTCATAACAAGTGGGTTTATTCACGAAGAACAACACTCTGACTGGGTAGCCAACATCGTTCCCGTTACCAAGAAGAACGAGAAAATTCGGGTCTGCATAGACTTCCGGGACTTCAATTTTGCTTGTCCAAAGGATGAGTTTCTCCTTCCTATCACCAACGTGATGATCGACAACACATGTGGCTTTGAACGCATGTCCTTCATAGACAGATATTCAGGCTATAATCAAATCAAGATATTCCTAGACGATGAGAAGTACATGCCGTTCCAAACCCCAAAAGGAGTCTACTATTATACAGTGATACCCTTCGGATTAAAGAATACAGGTATACGTACCAGCGAGCTATAAGCACCATCTTCCGCAAACATCTTCGCAAAAATAGTTGAATGTTATATTGATGACATCGCTGTTAAAAGTCGCTCTCGGGACGATCACCTGCAGGATCTAAGACGGTTTTTGATCTCATGCGGGCACATAAACTCAAGATAAACCCAGTTAAATCCTTTCTCGGGATCTCTAGCGAGAAGTTCTTGGGTTTCATTATTACTGCAAAGGGTATCCATATTAACCTCGAAAAAATCAAGGCTATCATTGACATACGCCCTCCGAATAATCAGAGAGAACTTCGAGGCCTACAATGACGTCTTGCATATATCAGAAGATTTATAGAAAATCTCTCTAGACGATGCCAACCCTTCACCAAACTCATGAAGAAGGGAGTTTCCTACGTTTGGACTGAAGAATGTCAGAAGGCGTTCGACAACATCAAGGCTTACCTCACGAACCCTCCAGTCCTGTTAGTTCCAGTAGTGGGTAAACCCTTCCTACTCTACGTCCGAACAATGGACCATTCTCTCGGCGCCTTGTTGGCTCAGAATAGTGATACAGGACATGAACAAGCCATCTACTATCTAAGAAAGACAATGATTGGGGCCAACCCCATCGAGAAGGAGTGCCTAGCTTTGGTCTTCGCTAAACAAAAGACTCGTCACTATGTGACGGGTCAGACGATCCACGTTATCTCCCAGGATAATCCACTCAAAGTATTGATGACAAAACCAGGAGCACTAAACTCTCGATTAGCTACATGGGCAATACTGCTATCACTGTACGATATGGTATTTGTTCCACAAAAAGTTGTCAAGGGCCAAGCACTGGCCGACTTCCTGGCCGCACACCCGATACCGGAAATATCGAAACTCTACGAGTACATTCCGGACGAGGTGTTAGAATCCAATATCACCGAAGAGAACTCCGTCTGGCGGATGTTCTTCGACGTTGCTTCAAGAACAGGCCCTAAGGGTCATATCTTCGCGGGAGTGGAGGTAGTCTTGGTTTCTCTAAACAACCTGGTCATTCAGCGTGCTTATTCCCTCACAGAGCCGTGCTCCAACAATGTGGTTGAGTACAACACTCTCATCATCGGACTCCAGTTGGCAAAAGAACTGGAGGTTGACTGCCTTGAGTCCTATGGTGATTCGAGACTCATCGTCAACCAAGTTCGTAGGCAGTACGAGGTTCGTCATGAAGACATACTTCCCTACCATAAAGTGGCCCTGGACATGATCTCTACTTTTACTAGGTTCTTTATAGAACGTGTGCCTCGACTACAAAATCTGGAGACCGATGCTCTGGCAGGCCTTGCTACCTCTTTGGCAGCTCCTGTTGGGACCCCCACTTCATTACATTGATTGGACGGGAATGATGTGCCCTAAAAATAATTTATGCATGTGTCTAAACCATGCTATACAATCAGACACTAATATGAACGTCAGGGACTAATGATTTCCGTTTATCGACTACGTAGTCTACGGAGTCCTCCCGGACGACCCGAAGGAAGCCGTGTCCGTCAAAAGACGCTCTCTCCGATTCTACTATGATACATCTACCAAAATGCTGTATCAACGTTCATATGACGGACTTCTCTTCCGATGTTTATCAAATGAGGAGGCAATCGAAGCTCTCCGGGAAGCCCATGACGGTACCTGTAGAGCTCATCAACTTGGTCCTAAGCTACAGGACCGACTCCGATGCATGGGTTATTACTGGTCTACCATGATGGCAGACGCTGTCGAATATGCCAAGAAATATCGTGCATGCCAGTTACATGCTGACTTTATTCATCGACTTTCGGAGTTCCTATACCCTACGGTCGCATCTTGGCTATTTGAAGCTTGGGGAATGGACATAGTGGGGCCAATCACTCCTCCGTCCTTCAGAGGACACCATTTTATTTTGGCTATTACCGACTATTTCTCTAAATGGGCGAAAGTAGTACCTTTTACTGAAGTAAAGAGCTCAAATGTGATTAGCTTTATCAAGCATCACGTCATCTACCGTTTCGGGGTACCCCGGAGGATCATCTACGACAACAGAACGCAATTCATAAGTTATGTGTTCAGCAGATTCTGTGATATGAATGGCATCTAAAATGTGGCATCAACCGCTTACAATCCAGCGGCGAACGGATTGACTAAAGCCTTCAACAAGACAATTGTCAAACTCCTGAAGGAAGTTGTGTCTTCTAACAAACACGACTGGGAAGAGAAGTTAGGCGAATGCCTCTAGGCCTACTGTACAATGGTTCGAACTCCAATAGGTAACACTTCGTTATCCCTGGTGTATGGGAGCGAAGCAGTCCTTCCTCTCGAAATCCAGATCCTCTCACTACGGGTGTCTATCACAAATCAGCTAACGGATGAGGATAATCAACGTCGCCGACTACAGGAGCTAGAGGCGCTTGACGAAAAATGTCTTCTAGTTCAACAACGCATTGAGCTCTATCAGGCTCACATTTCTGGAGCTTTCAACAAGAAAGTGAAACAAAGAACATTTCAAGTGGGTGACCTTGTCCTATCAGTTAGAAGGCCCATGGTAATGACCCACAAAATAGCGAAAAAGTTTGAACCCAAATGGAGGGGCCCTTCGTCGTCGAGACGGTGTACTCTAATGGTGCTTATCGACTCGCAAAACCCAATGGGGACTTGTTTATGATGCCAATCTGGCAAGTTCCTAAAGAAATACTATGTTTGAAGCCTATCGGAATGTATTTCTACATTACCATATCCCCAGCGAGTATCTATGAAACCGGCAATCGGGTTCACACCTCTCGAGCATCATATGTCTCTGGAGCCTAGCTGCTCTAAGACATTCCCTCATCATTTCTCCAGTAGAAAACGTCCAAGTTCATATTACCTCTGAATCGATTTCTATATCCCCGCAGAGTTTTATCCTACCTCCGAGTAAGATGACTCTAAATGAAAGTTTACCACGTCCACATTACCTCTGAGTAAATATTCTCATTTGACTCCACATATAGAACATCCATGTCCCTATCACATCTGAGTTGTTCCCTGTGTCCCCACAGAGTTCGGTCTTACCATGTTCGCATAACCTCTGAGTAAGAAAACTCTACTACAAATCTCATGTTTACTACGTCCATGTTACCTCTGAGTAAACATGCTTGCCATTCGAATTTCCATTATCATCTCAACTTACCATCTGTACCTAAAACCAAGGTGCATTAAAGATGCTAAGTCCATAAAATTTTACACAAGTTCATGACGAGAAACCCACAAACAAAGTCTTTATTTCTTTTCTCAAAAAAAGGAAGAAAGGACTATATCTCAAAATAGAAAAAAAAGCAAAAGACAATAAAAAGAAAGGTACAAAAAGAAAAGATAAGCATTGGCACACAGCTTGCCGATACGACGCTTTAGAGCTTCTGCCTGAGTTTGAACGTTTGCCACCGTCCGACGTTCAGCCTCGCAGTGCACCACTGCCTTGTCTTCAAAGGCGCCAAAGTCTGCATGTTTGGCATCTAGCTTCGCCTTCTTCTCTGTCAGGCTAGCCACATACTGGGTATACTCCTCTGCCTCACGGCAAAGGGTGGCCTGCTTGGCCGCTGCTTGCTGAGACTCGGCCATGAGTTGGGTCCGTTGGTCCTGGAGCAAACGGATCTTGTCATCGACTTCCATTATGCGCTCACCCAAGATCTCTTGCAGGCTGACTTGGGTCTCCATAGCTACTGCGAGTTCATGCTCCTTGGTGCTGGCTTCGACCAAGTCTTGTTCCAGGACAGCTCGACTGGATGAGTAAGCTGACTTAGCCTCAATAACTTCAGCTACTAGCCTACACCGTTCTTCCTTCTTCTGGAGGGCTTGGAGCTCAGATAAACGGTGGTCTAGGTCGCCGACCGATGCTTCTAGGGCTTAAGCCATAGCCTCATAGCCCTAATGAGACCTTATGGAGGCAACTTGTAAGAGCGCTGACATCTTGGCCACTACAAAAGGCCGGTCCTGCTCCAAAATGGTTGAGACTCCTCTCTTCAAGATCTTGTAAAAAAAACCTCGACAATGAACTTTACATAGACATCTACCTCAGCTAATGCTTGAGGCGTCATGGAAGGCATTGTCGAGAGTCCCGTGGAAGCTGGACGGATAATGGAGTCAGAGGTAGCAGAACTAGGCAGCGATATGGTCTTCTGAGATCCAATACTCGACAGAGTAGCAGCCACCTCGCCAGTCGAACCTCCAATTATCGAGGTGTCAGGGTCAGCCCCTCTCCGGGGAGACTGTGACCTAGCTACCTCTAATATTTGAGTGTCTACAGGCCCGAGTTGACCTCCAATGTAATACCTCGCTCCACACGGTGCATTATGCTTAGTCGTTGACTCGAAGGGTTGCGTTGACCTGATTAAGTATTGATGTGAATCGATACAAGAGCTACGTTGGCCCGAGAAATGTATCGTGTCGGATCGATGAAAAGAGTTACGTTGGCCTGAACGAGAAAGCATTTAGTTGGTTCGAAGACCCAATAAATCGAATTGATGCAAAGCGTAAGTCCGGTTCGGACAAGTATTGATTTTAGTTGGTTTCGTGTGCAGGCTATACGTTTACGCTGAATTATAAGAGGTCGACATTTTGCCTTATTTGCAACAATGTCCACAGAACCAAAATATTGCCTCGCAACGGACTGACGCATGGGCACGGCAGGCCAAATCAGTCGAGTAGTTCAACGTAGCATGAAGTATTTGAATGTCAGAAGAGTTGGCCGTGCAACAAAGATATGAAATTGAGCTGCATCGGCTCGGCGAAACGACAAGGCCTATTGGCTTAAGGTGGGAGGACTTTGACCCTTCTTTTCTACTCCGTCATTCCTAAGTAAAATGCACCGTTGTATGCTATGTTAACCTATCGAGTCCACAAGCGTGGCTCGATCGAGAGATGAATATAGTGCGTGTCAAACACTAAGATTGAACAATTGAAATGAAGCGTGTATCAAATGTACGAGTCGCTATTGAACATCGAAACACCACAATGGCGTGCACCTTAGTGCGCATGTATAAGAACACGGGATAATTGTATCGGTGAGTGCCTCCGTGACGAGTCATTCGTGCCTTCGAGCACGAGTTAGAAGGCTAGAATATTAAAAGACTATTGAGACGAGTGCCTTAGCGCACGACTCGAAGAATAGAGAACAATTGTGTCAAAGCGTGCGTATGTGCACAAGACTCATAAAAGATGGTTTCGCTGCGAAGAGAACAGTTGTGGCATGAATGTGACGAAACTGTCGAATGTGGCATGGTGCCTCGGAATGTTTGGGGCCTTAACATTGAATTGGGCATGATGCCATAGAACATTGAAATTAAGAATAAAATCATACAAAGAATGTGAGAACATAGAAAGATTAAGAAAATCGAAAGAAAGAGAAATGCAAGACAAGATGAAGTCTGAGTTTTGGACTCAAGACTATGTTTGGTTGTATGAGTAGATGCGTGTTACATGATCAAATAGACTTTGAATGAACCTATTCACAGGTTTGTTTCCTCGAACGGATCGCCAAGGCATCAGGACTGTTCGGCCTTGGAGAAATATAAATTCGTGGCAAGGGATCACGAGCATTGTGGGACCTTTAAGGCTCATAACTTTGGCTGAATGGGTGGCGTGGGTGGCGTCGCAATGCATATGAGAAACATAAGTTCATTCTGACATGGTGAATGTTAGTGATCTTCATATAGATAGGGGTCAGTGGGCTAAATAGTGCAGGCACACAGTGATCCTGCACAAAAAGCATTTATAATATGATACGAAAAGATGGTAGGCATATTCACCTTGCGTCGGTGTATGGGTGAGTGTGTCAATGTTGGCAAGAAGTCGCGCCTCGAAACAAATACGAGATTACTATATGTTGTTTGTTTGCTTATGCGAATCAAAATAACATGCTTGTCATAAATACATGCTTTACTGCTTCGAATATGCCATAAAACTGATTCTAAGGCAAAGATAGAAAGATCACTAAATTGTATGCTACATAATTCAATATATTACTTAATGTCGGTTTAGTAAAGTAGGTCTTATCAATACGCGAGAGGATTAGTACTGATTCCCCACCAGATTGCTTACAGGATGCAGGGAATGGATTGCTCGCGGAGGAGCTTCGCTTGAACGCACTGAGGCATGGAATGTCATAGCGTTTTGAGGCGTGCGACCGCATTGACGCTCGGACTTACAACAGAATGATGCGGCCGAGATATAGAAGACATGATGTATGGAACGGTAAAAACTTTGCGGGCAAGAGAGAACTTGAGTGTTGAAAGCCAATCTGGCATGATTCATTTGGGCTATTGAAAGCCTTTGTAATTTTGTTGCTTATTGAATAAAGAGAATTATTTCGTATACTATGTTTCTTCTGCTGCTAAATGTTGAATCAAATATAACCATTTTGAGCACCTATCATCTTATCTTGTACGAGTGCAACTCTAAACTCGTACGGTATCACGTCCCAGCGAGGATGATCGATTCGATAAAATCAAGCGAGGACGAACGATTTACCAGGTCGGGGCGTGACATCCAACAACACCAGAACGAGCCACCCTAGTTACAGTTCCCCAGGGGATGTAGACGGGAATGGGTCTTCTACAACGGGGATCTCATCCTGATCGAGACCTGTTCTGGAGGACTCACTTACGTCAAACCTCGCTGATTCTGGCATAGGGTAGGACTCGACAGCGGGGGCGGTTCCTCCATTTCGCTTTATATAGCCGGCACTGGGGTAGGACTCGACAGCGGGGGAAGTTCCTCTATTTTGCTTTCTGTAGCCGGGACAGGTGTAGGACTCGGCAGCGGAGCCGGTTCCTCCATTTTTCTTTCTGTCGCTGGGGCAGGCGTAGGACTTGACAGCGAAGACGGTTCCTCCGTCTCATTTTCATGAGGTAACTCAGCAATGACCAACCCTTCAGCTGCTCCGAGCTGGTTGCCACCCTCGATCATTGGTTCCTCTTCAACGACCCTAGCAGTAACATCCAGGACATCAGTCGGAGGGGGCGACTCCCGAGCCTCTTCTGTCTCAACCTCGAGGGAAGCCTTCGGAACTTCCTTCTCCAGAGGTTGGTCAGCAGTTTCTTCAGCCGCCACGTTAGCATCAGCAGCCGGTTTGTCTGGGCTCCGTGAAGATCCCTCCTAATGAGTATCTACGAACATGATATGATTATTACCACCATCAAAATATACGGTTAAGTATAAACGAAAGTACCTAGTACGCTCAACGAGGGTTAGTTGGTATTCAATGCCTTTAACAAGTCGTCAAAGTCATCCTCTTCAAAACCGAAAGAAGAGGGAGTATCGACCCGGGTATCATTATCTTGGGGATCCATAACCGGAGGGATACGCTCTTCCGAAGAGCTAACGATCTTTTTCTCGAAGGATTCATTTAGGTCTTGCTTCAAAGACTTAGATCTCTTTTTCACAATCCGCAAACAAGGGAAACACGATAAGTGAAGGAGGACGATTTTATCCCTTAAGTGGATAATAATCTATTTACCTTTACGGGATAACGCTCTTTCGTTTTCTTTGCGGGCAAGAGAGGAGCTATTATGGCCCCCGACTTAGACACCAAGAGCTTCCTTGGTCTTTTCGGTCCTGAAGGACCCACTCCCATGGAAGCATGCCTCTTCGATCGAGTCTCCGCAGGCTCCTCCAGCAGTTCCTCCGTCATTGCTACAGGGGTAGCCGATACCCCTTTCGGTATTGGAATACCCGACGGGAGATACGTCCGGGCCTTTATAATCTTCGCCGTCGATGTCTCGAGCTTGGTCCCGACAATAAAACACTTTTTTTATTATAACCGGGAGAAAGAGTGTTCGCCGAAGAGTAGAACTTTACGGCAGAGTACAAGATATGGGGCCTTGGATTCAGCAGCGGAGCCGTGAAGCGCACCCCTGTACATTCAGTATTATAATATTGCCAAGATCTGGCCTCGTCCAGAAAGCTTCCGATAAACCCCAGGCAGGTGCTCGAGTTGTCCAACATCAACTGACTGTAGTCGAATTGATGAGTGAAGCAGCTTGGTAGATACGGTTCCAGGAAGCAGTGATTTCTATTCGATAGACCAGGTGTGAGGGCCGGATGCATTACAGCCAACGCAACCCCCACATCGGAAGGCTGGAGGCATCTATGCCCACGTCGTCATCTCCTCATCAGCTTTAAATCCTAAGTAAATTGGGGCAACCTTGAAGATCACCTGTTCAGATGGGACAAAACCTTCCGGCAAACAGGGACATCAATATGCAGCCATTTCCTTTTACGGTAGCGGCAGATAAAGGCATCACCATCGAGGTGGCCCACTTCCATGCTAGGCTCATCAAGTTGGGGTGGCGTAGTATCAACCACCCCATTAAATAGTAGTACTGTAGCTCTACCCGGGAAAAATTCCCACTCTTTCCCTCTATATGAAGGATCTTTTCTACGAACTCCCATAGACCCGCTGAAGGTTGCACACCATTGTGGAAAGCAGGGCCAAACGATGGCCAAATGCCAGCTTCACAACAGGTAAGATAATATTCTGGGTCACTCTTTCCACAGATCATGACCTACCAGGGAATACATAATTTTGAAGCCATATCATTAGATATGCAGCTAGTACAGCCTTCGGAGACATCTTGTGCATGTCGTGTCAGAAGTAACTATAAAAGTTGTAAGCATGTGCCCCGTCTTCATCTTCTCACAAATTCTTCTAGTCCAGCTCCTTCATTTGAGCGGCGATCACATCACGTGAGGAACCCGAGATAGTAGTGATACGAAGCTTTTTTGGGTCGTCGTGATGCTGGGTAAAGACGTAGTCCTTCCAAGCAGTCACGTAGGAAGAAGCCATTGTCTTGTCGTTCCGCTGACACACATGATGGTTGCCACGACCCGCACCCACTGTGAGGGTACGAGTTCGTAACAGCGCCCAGCCTATGCCGCAGTGTCGGTGGTAGAACGCTGTTCTAGGTCACTATTTAACCAACAACTCACGCAATTATATAATGTACTTGTCAAATCTCAACTCCGAACGGAGGACAAATATAGATATAATGAAATCTCAATCACAGTCTAAGCACGATATGATAACACAGAAGCTTATAACTAAGACTAAATAATAACAACAAAACCAACTACTAAATAATAATAATCTCTAACAATCTCAAAACAAAATATATCTCAACTTATTACAATTCAAGTTCTAAAACATGTAAACTAAACCAAGTCAACTAGCTAGTCTCCCGATCACTCCTGTGTGTCGGGGCCAAAGGTAGCTAAGCCATCTCCTGGTCCATAGTAAGTAGGGCAAGTGTCCTCGGGACAAGCATCTGTAATATTTTCAACAGGTCCAGTCAGGACAGGAACGAGTACAACTCATATAGAAAACTCAAGTAAATAACAGAGAACTATAAAGCAGTTATAGACATTTTTATTGATGAACATGATAGTTTATATTCAGGTGATGATATAGAGAAATAGTTAAGATACAAGGAAAGTAAGGTAACTAAATCAAGAGAAGAATCATGGCAATGAAGACTGTAAAATAAGATTCTAGCTGAACTAGAGTAACATGATAAGTCCAGACAGTAAATGTAAAACAAGTGTAAATACTATATAAATCCAGTACGAGACGAATCCAGTACAAGATGATTCTTGTACAAGATGATTCCAGTACAAGATGATTCTAGTCAGTGATCAAGAATCCAGGTGAGACCAGCTATATTCTAACAGTGTGTTTTAAAATACCGAGATCGACATGTAAACGGCTATAGGTAATCCGGCACATCACACACCTGGCCGGGTGTGAGATGGCTATCATTCCAGTTTGATTCCAGCATTTGGGGTGATTCCAGATTTGGGGTATGTCTACATGTCTTACTCAAGTATTTCCCCTCCCAGCAAGTATAAGTGAATCCAGAATACGACACGAGAATCGAGATGAATCCAGCCAAACATGATGATACTAGCAATGATTCCAGTAATAGAGGCCAAACAATATGGTATGTGTGTCGCATACATGAATCCAGAAATATCCATACGTGTTGTAACAGAGAATCATATAAAACTAACTAGAACTGAAGTACAGTAATTGACAAATAAATGAGAGAACTATCAGAGAATGTACTCGCCTGATACTCTGAAAAGAGTAGTGTAATATCAGATGTCTACAACAGAGTCACAATGTCCTAAACAGAGGAATATAGGTTATGACATGTCCAGAATGGTAAATAAGAACATACAATGCAATCTACATGATTTCTAGGCTAATCTAGGTCAAAGCCAAACTTGGGTCAACCATGGTCAACACTCTAGTCAAACTAGGTCAATCCTAGTACAACAAGTCTCACTAGGCCTAACCAAGTCTAGACTAGCATCCTAGCACCATCACAAAGTTACAAATCAACACATATTTATATATACATACATACATCAATTTCACATACATACTTGCATAGGTACATTGATATATCCATACACATTCATATATATTTACATAGCTACTTGCATACATGAATCCATTCATATATTGTATCATACACATTACATGACATCATGTATTTTACATTACCTATATTTTTTTTTTACATTGATATATACATTCATAGGTATATAGATTACATGCATTTTACATTCAACATCATATATATATTAGAGAGGTAGAGAAGGCTATATGAGTGTATTAACATGGCAGGGGGGTGCATACATTCATTCATTCATGAGTACTTAGGTGCATATATATATATAGGTATATATACACCTACATACACTATATATATAGAGGGAAAGAGAGGGGGTGATTGTGTGTGTATGAGTGTTATACCTCAATATTGTGCGTGTGTGGTAAATGAAATGGAAAAACAGTGTACAGTTTCAGTCATGTGTGTGTAGAGCAATGTGTGTGTGTGTGTATCATAGGGTCTCAGCCTTGATTTCAGTAGGGTGTGTAGGGGTGTGTGAGTGATTCATTCTTAGTTTTGCATAGTGTGTAGATGGGTGTCAATGTGCATATATGACAGTGTGTCAATAGTGTCTCAGATTTCAGTTTCAGGTTCATAAAATCAGTGTCATGTGTTCTCAGTTAGCCCATGTGTAATGTGTGTGTGTAAACATATGAATCAATATGTGTGTATCCAGTTTTCAGTGTGTTTTAACAGTGTGAAATGTATAGGTGAAATGTATAGGAATCAATGAATGTATAGATTGCTTATATACATTTCTCTAACAGTGTGAAATGTGTGTAAATTCTTATCTTTTGTAACAGTGTACATTAACAGCCCAAAATGCATTCGAAAACTAAATTCCCATGCTAATGTGAACCCTAGCATTCTAGGCTAATATCAGTTATGAATAGGTGAACAAACATTCAATTTATCATTCAAAAGAACAGTCGATCATGCATTAAAATTTCAGGAAATCAATAATCCAGTTTGTATCAGAACATACATTCGAATATGGGTTAACCTTGAATTCATGCATTTACATATAGCTAATCATGCAAACTCGAATCCAGACTTGCATATAAGTTTCAAATTATCAATGGACCATTAATTTACAGGAATTAGCAATGAATCATCAAAATAAACTCTGAAATAAAAACCCGACAGAACATAACTTCGTATCAGGGAAAAATATAGAAAACCCTAGAATTAGGATTCGAATTAGCAGCAAACAGTAAATTGATGAACAAGAAAGTGTCGTGCACATGTTAGGGTGTTATACAGGTCGTTTCGTGTCCACAAAAGTGGACACGACGTGTCCAAAACACGAATTATACAGAGCATCAGAAAACAACATCAGAGCGGCCTCGTGCAGCGAGGACACGGCCTTGTGCACGCGACACAGGGTACGACATGACTCGTGCTCGTGCCCACGTATTCGTCGAGGATAGGGGAATGTGTCCAAGTGACCGCCCCGTGTCCACGTGAAGTGTGTCGTGCGTACGAGACGCGTATCAGGACACGTCTGTGCGCGTGTGTGCAAAATTAGTGCGAGTCGGATTTCTCTCAATTCGCTCGATGAAATCCCCCCAAATTTTGTGTGTCGTATCAGTGATTGCCCGCACGTCTCCATAAATTTTTGTGGTGTCTCGTGCCGTGTCGTGTCCTGTGTCGACCTCGAGCAGTAGGACAGCGCACGGTGGCCTCGTGCTGCATGTCCGTGTCGGATTTTGACACGAAAATGACACAGGGGTCGACTCAGTCAAGGGGGATTATGATCTATACATGTAGGGCTACAAGTTCATTCAAACACATTTCAAAATTATCAAAATAAATCCTATTGAGACATTCTTACAAACACATACACATAGACACGTGTCCGATACGGACACCAAACGGACACGATTTCTTACCAAACTTGAGGGACAGCTAGGGAACACCTAGATCTAGTCTAATATGCAAAGAAATCAGAATAAAAACATAGTTTAAGGGATTTTACCTATAGGTGTCTAATGGCAAGAAAAGCCCCAAAATAGAGTGTTCCTCCTTGCTAGCTCAAATTCCCAAATTGCTCACAAACTGAAATCACTCTCCATGAATATCAAATAGAGGATAATTAGAATCTATTGCAAAAGATTTGGATTAAAAAGGAATTAAAATGGATTTGATATGAATTAGGGAAGATGGGAATTTACCTTTCCTTTCTAAAAGTTGGAATGACACAAAAGAGACAAGAACAAAGGAATGAGAGTTTATATAGGGTGGGGATCCCTATGTGGCTGGTCATAAAGGAAAGAATTAGGGTTAGGGTTTCACTAATGGGCTATGGGCTAAGTTTCATTAGTTATGGAATTAAAATCATAAGTTATAAGTCATGAACCTAGTCTTTATTTCTCCTATTAAAACTTGATTCTACATGACTAAAATTGGGTTAACTTAAGTTAGACTAGGGTCACACCGTGCTAACCAAGTCACCATAGCTAGAGTCAACATCTAGGTTGGTCTCTTAAGTCACAACTAGTAAAAGTCAAAATTAACAACCATCAATCCAATAATTAATCAAATAATTCTAATAAGTCAAAATGACCAAATTATCCCTAGGCTAAAAATGATAAATAAATATCCCAATTATATGGTTAGGCTCTAGGTCAGACAGTCTCTAGGATTTCGCTAGCAACACATCAAAATCACAAGTCGTGACTTAAAACAATTTTTAAATTGATTAAAAATCACCAAAAATTATAATGTGATATAAATATCAATAAATAATAATTATAATTACAAAAGTTCAAAATTATCCTCATTTGAAAAACTGGGTGTTACAATGGTAGCATAACAGTTCCTTGTACACCGCCATCATCTTTGCATCCTTCGCATCAAGGTTAAAGAGCTCCTCGTTAGTTGGGGAATACTCCTCATAGGGATCGGTACCCCAAGGGAGCTTCGAGATTTCAAACATTTCATGGAGCACAAGGCCCAGTTCTCCTCCGGGTGTGTGAAACGTTATGGTCCGAGGATTGTACAGCTCGAAAAGAGCCAAGAACATATGCTGGTTCATCTCCACGCTATCCTGGGTTGCCCATATGGCATAGTACAGACCAAGCTCCTTGAGCTCGTCTTTGTACTTTGTCAAGATCCACAGAGTCAAGTCGTCCCATTTTGGCTCATAGTGGCACCAACATTCAACCCAAAATTTGTCCTTCGGGTACGTGATCATGGCCGCCAGCATAGATTTGCGAAGGTCGAGGTGCCAAAAGCAAAGGTATCCGAGGGCACATCACTGAGCACTCCCGGGACGTAAAACTCATAGAGAATAAGGCGGCCCACCTTGCACAATAGTAAAAACATCCTTCTGGTTGGAACTGGAGTCAATCTTGAAAGACCTCGCAACTGCTCCTTCCTAGGTCGGGGTAAGTTCCCAGTTCATCCGTATCTTCGAGGCCAAGCAGGTAAAAGTAGATAACGGCAGCTGACGCTCGGTCTTCGGCACGTACATGTGAATACCCTTCGCGTCGAAGAACTAGTTCTCTCTTATCTTCAGGATCTTTGTTCGTAGGAAGCCAGTCTGTCCCCAAACAGAAACTAGGGCTTCAGATAAAAAGCGTCCGCACTCCCAGCGATAGGGATCGGGCCCCTCTCCATCATAGCCTGGTGAAAAATAGAGGGTTGTTCCTTGATCAGCACCATCCTTTCCGATGACTGATCCAACATGATTACAGCCTTGGCGGGATTTACAACCTCCTCATTGAAGTCCAAACCCATCTGGCAAAGGAAGTAGTCAAACCTCGTCTAATCTGTGCAAAGTCATAGACACTGCAAGGGATAAAAACAAAAAAATTAGCAAAAATATGATCTTTTTAAATAAAGACAAAAAGACAAGTATAGCCTGACATCAGCGCATCTGAAAACTATGCGCATCAGCAAAAGTTGAGCTTTGGCGCATCTTCAGGACCAAAGTCCATACGCGTTGGCAAAGTTAGTCCTCGGCGCATCTTCAGACCGAAGTCCATGCGCGTTGGCAAAATTAAAATCTCGGCGCATCTTCAGGACCTATGTCCATGCGCATTGGTAAAGTGAAGCTTCGGCGTATCATCAAGGCATAGCTCTATGAGCTACGCCCATGCACTTCAGCAAAGAGAGTGGTTGGCGCATGTTCCAGATGGTCACCCATCCATGCGCTCAACCGTGCACAACTGACTGTGTGTTCGAGAAACTTTCAATGGCAGCTACTCACCCACAACTTCTTTACGAACGTCGAGATGGGTCGTGTCGATGATCTCAGGCTCGTCGGCGGCGACCTCAATGGACTTCTTGCCCTTGCCCTTGCTGGCAGCAGTATTCTTGGGAGCTTTGGGATCCATCACGAGAAGAAGAAAGGAAGTTAGGGCTTTAGGAAGATTTTCAAAAGAGATGAAAGCTTGAAGAAGAGAGTAGAAGATTCTCTCTCCAACCCAAGCGCCTATTTATAGGCTTGGGAAAGCGCGTGGCCCGATAAAAGTAACGCATGATGCTTGGAAATCTGTGTGAAGAGACGGTACAAAATCTCCTTAAGGATTATCACTAAACCCGAGGCATTATCATTAAACTAGACAGGCTGTCAGAGCGATCATGCACCAAGATAATAATGTGCCAGACAGAGCATGCGCCAGAAAATATTCAAAGGCCATGCGCCTAAAAATTCTACTGCCCATGCTTCTTGTTTAAAGTATTTCAAAACTTGCATAAGTTATGAAAACTTTGAAGGGGGTCTTGTAGAAACATGAAATTCATGCGCCACAGAAGCCAAATTCGAGAAAGTATATTTCCTATGCGCTGCAAAGGGCATGAGCCGGATGCTACAGTCACAGGCAGCACATCATAGACAAACATTCATGAAAAGAAGACTTTTTATTGGTCACAATATTGAAAATCTATTACAAGTAGCCTACTCTAAAAGATGGGTGCATCACTTCCTCGTCACGAGCGCATCACTTCCTTGTTACGAGCGCATCACTTACTCGTCTCGGCACAAGCGCTTCACTTCTAAACGAGGTACTGGTTGAGCCAAATTTGGGTTGACAATAAACCCAAACCTGGTAATCAACATTTTGGCACTCGATGTTGTCTTAGGGAAGAACAAGGCCAGTAAAGTGCATAAGCACGAACTTCTCTGCCAATAGTTAGCTCGGCGCATCTGAGTTCTCTGATGGAGTTCTTCCTCAAAATTATAGCTTATTTGAACGAGGAGATCTACAACCCACTGCTGACTGAAGGAGGAGGCTCACGGTCATCAAAAGTTGAGTTTGTTCTTGACATGAATTCGAGTAAAACGAGAATGAGCAAATTCTCCCCTTTTCGAACACACATATTTATAGGCCAAAGTATGGTCAAACCCATGCGCCAAGTGGCAATCTCTCCGAGATTAGTGGGATGAACCTAGCATTAATGGCAATCTCTCGATTTTAACTAAGTCAAGGTCATTAATCGAGTCCCAAAAACACTCTACGAGGTTGACCAAGAACAATGGGCCGTCCCCAACAAGTTCAATCAATGCGCCGTGCAGTCGATACGCCAACAAAGGCTCCTCGTTCATCAAACAATTAATGCTAAGTATCAGATGTCAGCAGAAGTGCACCTCGAAGACAGTGCAGACGGCGGCTTTCACAGAAAACGAAGAATCACCTACGTTAGCTCACGTCAGCATCATCATTATCCACTTTTGTTGGTAACAACTGTACTCAGCCACGTGGCTATCTCACCACCCTTCGCATGCACCCTAAAGCCATGCGCATAGAACTCGTCATGCGCCCCAATGGCCATGCGCTTAGTTCTCCCATACGATGAGCCGAGATGGCACATCAAATCTATTATCTTTCAACAGATCAAGATCTTTGAATAATGAACATGCGCCACGTGTCATTGATTCAGTCATGCTCATGAACGGATTCTAACCACCTAAGATCTCAGCAATAAACGAATCTCAACAACTGTCACGTGTTAGTTCATCCGCAACCCAACATTGTAGTTACACCAGATTCAGCTCAAGCTTCCCGAGCGTAGCACACCTACGCCCAATAGAGTCATGTGCGTAGCGTTCCTACGTGCCAAAATTCCATGCGCGCACCACATATGTGCGCATGAATGGATTATTCCAATCTCTATAAATAGAAGGATCATTCCTTCATTCAAGACACACACAGAGACATTCGCCCAGAACTTCAGAGAGTCGGAGCATACTTCAAGAGAGCCGAATTGCCGTCCAGTCGAAGACTTGCAATTTCCTCTTGATCGTCGCCCGATCGTCAACGGAGTAAAGAATCAACCTTCCATCGCCACATGTCCCCAGAAAACAAATTGTACTCGAAAGATTTCGTTGATGATGAAAGTTGTACTCTTTCTTTCGTTTATTTAAAGTAAAAGTTCATTCAAACTTTTCCATGGCAAACACCGATATGTCCGCAAAATTGCTTATTTCGTATAACATGATTTCAATATAACTAGAATACCAAGGATTCCTAAAACGCACTAGAGACTACATTTTCCTAATGAATAAGTCTCTTTAAAAAATGCCACATCTCTTGTAAGAATAATATATAATAGTTGGCAATTTAGATTGCCTATAAGAGCAAAATACATAGGACTAATAGTGAATAAAATTTTTATCAATAAGAAATATGCTTAGCATAGTTTTCTTATAGGGTAATACTATGATTTGGTACATGTAGTTTCAATGTGTTTACAATGCCGTACACGAAGTATGTTTCAACGTCATAACAACATATACATATTTATTGCGGCGTCATACATCCTTCCGAAATCCATTAAAGAACGCAATGGAGTGGTCATGCAGGGGTGGACCCACCCTAAGCAGAGGTGGGGGGGGGGGGGGGGGGCTGTGTTTTCAGTTCCATACTATCGAGTTCTGTTTTGCCTACGATACTGACTGATATCGACGTTACGAGTCTCTATCCTAGTCAATTCGGTAGAGAAAATTGAACGAAAAAGATAGAAAAAATAAAAATAGTTTCAAAGCAATTATTCATTGATCATGTTACATTGTATCGATATGATTCCATATGATTCCTTATTGATAAATTGTAAACATTACCATTTGTCGAAATTATACATCTATAAATTCACAACATTCATGATTCATCTATATTAATATTATTCCATTTAAAACTATCGAGAAATAACATATAATATATAAAATTTATGTCTAAATATATCAAATATTTTTCTAGCTTTTTAAAAGACATTTTTTATCATTTTTTAAAAGGAATAATCCGATACTTCGATCCGAAATAGCCGATATTGTCAAAACCGTTGATACCAATACACATAGGAAGGGGACCAAAACCGATCATGATACTGATTTTTAGCCGACATACCATCCTAAACGGGGGGGCTTTAATTAATAACACTTGTGTAAGGTAGTTTATAATTGTAGTTCTTACATATAAGATGGTCTTACTTCATTTAGCTCAATCTTGAAAACTTTAATGGTTATATGAAATTTTGGAAGTCTGTAGTCTGAGATTGGCTTACAGATCTTGTGTCAACAGGGAGTGCCACATATCACTGCTTCGAATTTGTAGGCACTCATGTCAATGATATCTGTACAATGAGGGCTTGTGAGATGATATAAATGATTAGCACAAGTGTTAACTAATTCAAAGATTGTGTTGTTACTTTGATGCAAAGTTTACATACATAAGCTTTTCAATCGGACTGATAGTTCACTGGTCTAGTTCATGCGACTGATAGGTCACTTCTTTTTGTACAATTACTGCAGAAATCCTGCAGAAACCACTTGATATTAAGATAACATATACCTGCAGGTTGCAATGTTCGTTGTCCTAGCAATGGTGCTGCGCCGGAAGCCTGATGTTCTAATTAAATAACTTTTGCCAAATCTGAGGGATAACAACAAATATCAAGGACATGAAAAGTTCTCAATCTTTGTATGAGTTGTTGGACAGGTATCATGTTGTTAGTATTTTTCTTTGAAATATTTGATCTAGGAAGAACATCCTTCATGTTTCTGTTGATTAGAAATTATGATCCCTAGGCTTCTCAAGGTGACCAAGTAGCTGGAATGAATGTCGGTGCAATACCATTTTTCGCTAATTTCTGGAAAAGCAAATGTCAACCCACAATCTAGGGACTTGGCGTTACAGCTGGTTGAGAGGTTTGAGCACAAAGGAAGACTGATATGCCTCTGTTTGATGCTTGTTAGTCTAATCTTCTCATTTATTTTATTGCAGGATTTTGTTAGGGCCAAAGCATGATCGATTTTACTGAATGGTGCACCGTTAGGAAAGGGGAGCGCCTAGTACCACCTTCTGCACTTGATTTGCTGATGAGAGCTGCCTTTCCTTCTTCTCAAATCAAGATCTGGTACACGGTGTTGTTTTGTAAATCATGAAATTTAAGATTGGCTCATCACTCTTATGGATGGCTATTATCTCGTGCAGTCTACTGAGAGGTTTTTGGCCATATATCCTAGGTTCAAGGTGTTGGCACTTGCAGGATCTCTGGGGATTAAAACTACTAAGCAGGCATCACAAAAGCTTGTCTTCTGGTGTTAAAGCAATGCAGTAGAGTAAGCCTGGATGCAGGATGCTCTCTCTCTCTCTCTCTCTCTTCAATTCTTTAGACCGCTCTTTAAGAAAGAAATAAAGTAGATTGTATTGCTGCTTGACGCTAACTATAACTCTACTGCAGATAAACCTGGTGGCTTAATCAAAGACGCAGCTGATAAAAAAATGGATAAAAGAGGGTGAAATAAACCCCCACTTAACCCTCTATAACTCTCCCTCCTAAACCCCACCCTCAAACCAAACATGATTTTATTTTCCCGTCACTTAACTTCCCCTCACTTAACCCTCTTAACCCTCAATCCAAGTGGACCCTTAAGAACCTAAGGGCGAAGGTAACAACGGGACATATCCTTTGAAATTCTAGCTGGTCGATTGAAAGTTAGATTCTAATAATTAGGTATAGAAGTATAATATCCTCATGGTGATGATCATCTTGATATGTTAGTTATGATATATTATATTTGCGTATTAGCCTTAATCCTTCTGCCTACAGAATGAACAGGTGTTATCTGTGGCTGAGGATGTCAGCAGCCAATCATCCATTACGGACAAGTGCTGCAAGGTGATCTTGGGTAGAGTTAATTGTGGCTCCAGCTGCATAATAAAGGGTGGAGCTTTGGTGCTCCTCGTTGCAGTTGCAGTTGGTTTTGCTATTTCCTCAAACATGGAGTCACTGGTTTGGAAGCTCCATGCGATGCTCAGCAGTTCCCTCCAATCCTTCTAAAATATTACATTGGTAGTCATAATACTTTTTCAACATCTCGCTAAGAGAGCATCAGAGACGAGGTAGTTCAGAACCTGGCTGAAGTGTTATGAAATGTTTGAATTGTTTAGCTTTGTTAAGAATAGGCAACATTATTTAGTTTTTAGTTTGTTTAAGGGATTTTTTAAGTTATGATACCATTATTAATGTTCTGTTTATTCCTATCAAACTGGAGACCTAAGCTTTTACTCATTCGGTAATGACTATTGCTGAACCATAGCACTATGTACCAAGGTTGCAATATCAGAATTGGTTTTGGACTCTTCTTATGAGTATTGGTATCGGCGGTTTCAAGAGCTCTGACAGTTTGGGATCTGAGATTTGGAAGCCAAAAGATGGTAAGTATTTAGAAAAAATGAGAAGAAAAAAAATTGATCATTTAGGCATAATCTTTATACATTATTTTTTGTATCCTTTAGTTTTGAGTGGAATGGTATTCCAAATTGTTGAAATAGAGATTGTTGTTTATCTTATACGCTTCAAGATAAAGTACCCTTGGAAAAAATATATTAAGATGTATGATGCATAGTATATAATAAGCCCATGGTAATAATTACATTTTGTTGATAAGAAATTTTATGTAGCATGTTGATCTATGGCATGTTCATATCATAGTGTCGACATTGTCTTTACAAAATTCTTTTTTGTTCTTTTAGTTTTTCTTTGCTAAGTTGACCTTAAAAGAGAACGTCTGCGTCGGCTGGTATTGGTACTGTTGAGTATCGGATTAGAAATGCTATAACCAAACGATACATATCGTATCGGCCGATACGTATTGGTAATAGCCGAGATATACTAGTTGATCTTCTGTGTCTCTGTCAAAGATCTCGTCTGGGCAATGCTTGCAACTTTTGATCTGTTTGGACTAGTATCTTCGGTGATTCATGTCTCCATGTGGCATTGCCATTCATTTATTTAGTTCCACAACCATCAATTGACAGGCACTGTGATGCTATAGTAATCTTGACTTGGGCTATTTCAAACATGGGTTTATTATGTACCTAGATCGACTCTACAGTCCAATTTTGGATGTATTTTATTTGACTGTGAAGACCCTCAAGATCCAGGTTTAAGCAATTGTTTTTAATGTGTTTTATTATGTACTACTGAATACATCCATGGTGGTGGCCGTATGGATTAAGGAAGATATGGTAGTACGTGCAAATGAGAACTTGATTATGGTATTGTTATCTTCATTTTTTTGGTAGATGTCCGGTATAATGCACAAGATTTTGTGCACGTTGCGTTGCATGTCATTTGGACCCATTGTCTCCAATTTTTACACACCCAAACCTCCTCTGCAGTTTGTCCAATACCGCCTACCTAGCTAAGGAAGTTATACCTTTCCTCACTGATCACAAAAGCCAGTTGAGTTCGGTATTGTTATCTTTAGAGTGCATATCCTCTAAGAGAAATATATCTTTTGGTACCAAAACTTTTTCTATATGTTCGATTCTGAATATAGAATGAAATCAACACAAATAGGGTTTTCATTTTATGGGCGTTTTATGAACAATGAATCAATAGTCCAGTGAAAAATACGAGAACTTGTCAGGTTAGTAATTCAGACGACCTTGGATTTAGAAGAAAATTACGGCTCCTCACTAAAGGTAATGGGGTTATCACATAATAGGAGACATCACTCTTAAATTCTACATGTGTTAGGAGATTATATCATTTGTAAGGAGGGCATCACCATTTCGAACATCCAAACTTTTGTTTTACTTTTTCTCTTCCTTCCATGCAACTTTTTTTTCTCTTGCAATATCTTCCTCTTGTAACCATAATCGAATATGACAAGTTAAATCTTCGTCTACTTCTTCGTCTCTTAATTTCAATGTATATTTTCTAGAGTTTTTTTTCCAATAAAAATGAATACAACAATTTTTAGGATTTTTTTTATTTTTAGATTTCAATTAATATATGTTGGAATTTTATTTTTTTCAAACACTATTATTGGTGTTTCTTAACACAATTTTCAGGGGTTGAAAGCTTTTTTAAAAATACTATCATTTTTTGTGTTGCCCTTAGTAATTTCTGGTACCTGGCATTTGACATGGCAGCTGATATGGCAATTTTTTTTAAATATTCTTTTCAGATATTTCTTGAATTTTTTTTTTTTTGGAAGAGAAGCTTTTTGAGGATTCTTATATCATTTCTAGATGACTATCATGTAAATATTTTATTAAGGAACATTGTAAATATCTAGATTCTAGAAAATTTTAACTATTAGATGGTGGACACATGACACAATCTTACATCTCATGTAGAGCCATTGAGACAAAGCCATTGAGACAAGAGTCAATTTTTGTTCATCCACCAATACCATGGTGTTTGTTCACCCCCAATCACATGGAGACATGTGACAAATAAAACCACTGTAAGAGTAGTTTTGTACACTCTCTAAAATAGATTTGTGGTTTTATTTACACCATGTGTCCATGTGATTGGAGGGTGGACAAGCACCATAGTATTGGTGGGTGAACAAAAACGGACTCATTGAGAAAATATAAAAGGGATATGTCTCATTTGTTTCTCACCATCTAAGAAGTTGTGAACAATCTATAGTATAGTAAAATTTTAAACATTCAAAACTCTCTTTTTTGTTTACATTATTTTTATTATCATTTTAGCGATCTCGTTAAGTGTTTGGAAAAATGCTTGCGTCAATGCGGAAGTTTGTGAGTTGTACGGATCGAGGTGTAGGTAAAAATCCTAAGTTCGTGCCATTGTGTCCTGGAATCAATGTGATGGTAGAGCTGTAATAGTTGGAAGTTTATGTCCTTAATTTGACATGTTATAGCTTTTGTGCTTACATCGATACAGGGGAAGGATGGAAGCTTTAGTTTTAATTTCGAAAAGAAATGAATGTGCTTTTGCAACTTGGATGCAGGAACCTAACCTAAATATGTAAGCCTTTTTTTTTTTTTTTTTCCAAGAGTAATCAGTGATCTGTATTTTATTTGGTTGGATTTGGCTGAGATGCAGGTTGGATACTTGTGAGGTACATTTTGTGCTTATTTCTCATCCAGAAATATGTTTTCTTGTTCGACATTGAAATTCTTAAATTTCAAAGAGAGGCTCCCCCAAGGCCTTGTTCTTTGGCTCTCTTCAGGAATGCTAGCTCTCATGCCTTCCCTAGGAGAGTTTAAATTCGATGATTCCATGACCTTTTCCTGCTAGTCCTTGATTCAATCCTACATTGAACCCAAATTTTTATGACCAAGTTGTCAAACTATGAGAGCTTTTGTTTTTCGGCATTGCAATGTTACCCGCGGGTCACATGTCAGCGTTCTATTGACTCAGATTTCTAGGAAGGGTCAATGAGAATGCGACACGTGGTCCATGGTCACAGCCCACCGCGGCCTACATATTATTTCCTTTTATTTTGGGGTAGGATGGAATTAGAAGTGCACAACACAGAACTCTCTTGCTAGTTTCATATAAAGAGTTACACAACGTACATATAACAAGCTGAGGTTAGGAATGAAGCTATAATCGACCTCTGCAAATTCACAAACTGCAGCACAGACGAAGGATTACTCGGACCAAAATACACAAATATCTGATGGAACTCGGCAAGAGCGAAGAGTGATCAGTGCATTCTCATGGCTCGACTCGTCTTCCTGCAACATCAACCACGAACCGGTACCTCACATCGTTGCGTTCGAGCCTCTCTAGCGCTTCGTTCACCTTGTCCAACTTCACGATCTCGATCATGGACGTCAGCCCCTTCTTCTCGCAGAATTCCAGCATCTCCTGCGTCTCATCGATGCTCCCTATGAAGCTCCCCGATATCGTCTTCCTCCCTGACAACCGTGCGTGCAGGAGTCAGAAAATCCGCTCTAGGCGGTTGTAAAAAAAAAAAAAAGGTTGTAACTCTTTTGGTTGTAATCTTAGTATTGCACGAAGTCAGAAAATCCGCTCACCTAAGATGACCATGGGCGAGACAAACTGCAACGGCTGATTAATAACTCCCATCAGGATCAACTTTCCCTGCACCTTCAACAGAGACAGGTAAGGCTCCAGCGGGTGAAACACCGGCACCGTGTCGATGATGTAGTCCAAACTGTCAATCGCCCTGGCCATCTGAGCCTCGTCTGTGCTCACCAGGTACGCGTCCGCCCCCAAGTGGTCCATGGCCTCCGCCCTCTTCTTGTTCGAGGAGCTGATGACAGTCACGCGGTGGCCCATCGCCTTGGCTATCTTGACTCCCATGTGCCCGACTCCTCCCAGGCCGAGAATGCCACCCCTAAGGCCGCTATCCGCGAGCCCAAAGTGTTTCAGCGGGCTGTACACTGTCACCCCGGCGCACAGGAGCGGGGCTGCCTGCTCGGGAGCCAGGCCGGGCGGAATCCTCACCACAAACCTGTTTGTTTTGACATGAATGCTACGGCAGATCAACTTGCGAAACGAGACACGTGTCGGACACGACACAGACAATCCCGAATATGGAAGGATATGTGACAGAAAGACTAATTACTTGCTGAGACGGAAACATCTTACTTTTGATCTACAACCATGGCAGAGGCAAACCCTCCTTGAGTCGGATTGCCGTCGGTGTAGACATCGTTGTAGGACCAGATCCTCTTGTTGCAGTACTGCTCGATGTTCGACTTGCACGGACCGCACTCCCTGCAGCTGCCGACAATGCAACCAGCTCCTACAGTCTCCCCCACCCTGAACTTGCTCACTTGGCTTCCTACCTCCACCACCTCTCCAACCACCTCATGCCTACAAAATACAATACACACAAATTTAAAAGAAAAGAAAAAGTAAGAGATATACCAATCATTCAGTGGAAAACCCTTCATTTAACTCAAAATTTCCCCTCTCCTTCTTATTAGCGAAAAGGATACATCCAGCCCACAAGTTGTTATTGTCATGAATCTTCAACTTGTAAATATAGGATATGTGCCCACAAGTTGTTATTAATTGTCATGAATCTTCAACGTGTAGATATTGGATATGTGTTGATAGAATAACACAAGTACCATAGTTTCTAGCTGCATAAAGCTTGTGACTCGCCAGGAGAAATGTCCGTTCTAGTCTTGTTGGAAGGACAATGCTAGTATTACAATCAAATTTCTTACAACTCATTTACAATTGCCTACGTGACTATGGTGGGTGGAGAGAGGCAAGGCGGATCCAATAGTAGCCTGTGGTGGGCTGGAGCCCTCCCCCAAAATTTTTTTTTTTTTTTTCCATATAGTTTGTTTGTTTTTTGTTTTTTGTTTTTTGTTTTTTATTTTGTTTTTGTTTTTTTTTAGGAGTTACCCAACACCTAGTCCATTCTAAGCCAGTCTAGCCCACTCCACTTTATATTTCTGGAACTGCTCCTAGGGAGAGAAGAGTCAATTGCCAATAGTCACATAGACGATTGTAAATGGATTATAAAGGATTTGGTTGTAAGCTTGACATTATTGTTGTTGGATGTTATCCTTGTTAATCTTTCAGGGTTGTCTCCAGAAATCTGAGTTGTACCATGCCGTGTTGAACACTTATTGGACACTCGGGGCCAGTCCTGGGATTATGCCAGACAAGCCATCGGGCTCGGGCAACCCCCTAGGTCCCTAAGTCTCCAGTTCTCCGCCAATAAAACCTTTGCAGTCCACCCTAACTCTTTCTTGTCGGTTGAACTGATAGTTTTCCGTGTCCATATTTTGAGTTAATACTGGAAAGGACTCGAGTAGCTCAAGAGTCGGGAGAGGAACGAATAATCCGAGCTCTACGCTTCCGTCGGAATCAAAGACTTTGATTACGCCGCCAACCCCACTCCCCGTCAATTCCAGGAACAAACATTTCCGAACATGGTGTCCTCTCTTTTTAGACTCAAGGGCAAGGAGCAACCAAAATTAGCTCCGACTAGGACAATCCAACCCCTTGGGCCGGTCCTATGGACACTTATCCGAATATTCCAAAATACACTAGGATACACCGAAAAGTTATCTATGTTGCTGTCCTGTCTGGGTCGTGTCCGTGCAACTTAGTAAGTGGGCCGTGTTTCCTTATCTTTAATGAAGCACGAGACTGTAATTCAATACGAAAATGCTACGTTGCCCACGGACTTGGACCGCAGTCCTAGCCCGCAGGTCTCGTGTCTCCTCCCGATTGGTCTCCCCCCGCTAACTTCCGGAGCCACCAGTCGTCCGGCCAATCGGGAGGCGACACGTGGCCCGCGGGCTAGGACGGGCTAGGACTGCAGTCCAAGCCCGCGGGCAACGTAGCACTTCCATATTCAATATGATCATGAGAAAACATTTGTTATCAGGAGAAAATCAAGAATGAATTACCCAGGGACCATTGGATACTTGGACATGCCAAGGTGGTTCTTGGTCTGATGGATATCAGTGTGGCAGATGCCACAGTACAACACCTTGATCACAACATCTTCTGGCCCCGTCTTCCTGTAACAAAATTTGATTACATATATACAACACAATAATTGAACACCGAATATTTGTGTTATATATATATATATATATATATATATATATATATATATATATATATATATATATGAGTAAGTTACTAACCTTAGTGTGTAAGTGTATGGTGAGAGGACTCCGGAAGCATCCTTTGCTGCCCATCCCGTGACGGTCTTCTCAGAGCCAACACTTCCCATTCTCTCCCTCTCTTTGCTTTGAAGAAGAAGAAGTACTAGACGGAGAAGAAGCTAGCTTCGAGCAGCGAGAATGAGTGTTTCTTTTGCGTTTAGTTTTGTGTGTATATATAGAGGACTGATATTGTAGTTGTGCTCTATGATGGTGACGATAAAAATCGTAATAGTTTTCGGGTGATTTTGGTTGGCGTGGGAACTGTGAAAAAGTGGGGTAGGTGAGGAGGGCGACATTGTGCTCCTAAGGTCCTAGTGGGTCCCCGCTCGTACGCTCCTACTTCGCGTGGACCGGTGGCGATGGGGAGGTGTATGCATGGAGATGGCATTCATTGACATCATCAAGGGACCATTCCAGAACTTTCAGTCCGAGATGGTTAGGTTTCGACTTGCTTATCCATCACATAGCTCTCAAAGAAGTCATCAATTCCGCATGGGTCGAACGCATAGCTCACGAAAAAATGTCGAGGAATGGACAGACATGCTTGTTTCTGATAACAATAATACTAACTTCACAATCAAATGTGGATGTATACTCAGGCCGACTCCAGCATTTGGGAGGCCCTAGATAAATTCCAAAATCGAGGTCCTAATCCATCTATATAAAAAAAATTAAAATTCATAATCCAGTAAATCCAAGAAATCCAAAATACAATATAACTAGTCCTTGAATACACATAAATTATTACACTAAATGAAATCAAATAACACAAAACTAAATCTAAAAGAAAAAAATTCATCACTTACAGAATCACAATCACATTCTCATCAAGTTTTCATCAACAATCACACTCTAAGTTAAATTCGACAACATATTTGTAGGTTTTACATATCTATTCATAGATCCCGTAAGAGAATGGGTGAGTTTGTCTTATTTTTCTTGTTTTCTTCCTCTTCGAACTTTTCGATGGCCGATTCAAATTTTTCTTTTTCCGTCATAATTTTTCAAACTCACGCAAACTTAACCAAAAAAAATGAAATTTTTTAGGAAACATGTGAAGATAAAATTTAATAGGTTATAATGCTATTAAAAATATAATGAAATAATAATAATAATGTGAATACTCATATACTGATTACTGACAGAGCATGTAAATTAATGAGTAATGAATAAACAATTATTGATAAATTTTAATTAATGAGTGGAATAAAAAAAAAGTATTTAGTCATTGTAGAGCATCTGAATTAACTTTGACTTTTTCATATTGACCATATTGACAACTATTTTTTTATAGCTATCCGATCTTAATTCTTGTCAAATGCCAGTGACTCATGTAGCAACCTTTTTCTTGTATCAAAATTTTTTTTAGAGGCCCTCCTAGGGGAGGAGGCCCTAGGCAACAGCCTAGCCCGCCTCCCCTTGGAGCCGGCCATGTGTATACTTCTACAACTGCCACATCCCCTCCATACCAAACATGGGGAAAGGAAACCATGTTAGAGTGGGTGGAATTTTCAACTTATGTGGAGAATATCCCGGAGAGCGACGAGCGCGATCCGTGTGTCGGAGAAGCTCGGAGAGTGCATGGATCCTATTTTGGAATAAATATGGTAAAAAAATATATGATTGGATTTTCATATTTACTTTGATCATATATATATTTATAATTGGACCCTTCATACAGTAGCTTTCCATATAATTGGGCTTCCAATTATGGCAAGCCAATTATGATTGGATTTCCATTAAATATATGATTGATGCATATTGGAAATTTTCATATATATTGTCTTCCATGTATAGATTACCAAGGGCTTATAAAAGGGTGATGGCTAGTTGAAAACTCATCTCAAAATAAGAGTGCTTTACAATCTTTGAGATTGAGAGAGGATTAAGGACTATTGTGAAGGAGAGATTGCTTTGAATAATTTTTCGGCATCTCTTGTTCTTCGGATTCCGCAATCAAAAATTTTTCCTTTCAAGTGAGTTGTGGTGATCCGTGTTGGATCGGGAGGAGCTTGTAGAGGGTGTATTCTCTTTATTCTATTAGTGGAGGTTCTTCAGGGTTGGACTCTAATCATCCCGTAGTTTTTTTCATAAGGATTTTCCACGTCAAAAATCTTTGTGTCTACGATTGTGTTTGACATTTTTTGTTTGTGAGCTTTTGTTCGGTTCTCTCGCAGGACTTTCTGGTTTTGGGGAACAGTTTCCGTGCTTCGTTCCCAACAGAGTGGTATCAGAGCCAGGTTCAAAGAAGTGTCAGGAGTTGACAGTCAAACCAGGAAGCAGAGATGGACGCGAAGCCGGTGCGCATGGTGAACCTGAACGGTACCAACTACCATTATTGGCGGTGCAAGATGAAGGATTTTCTGTTCGTCAAGAAGCTGCATCTTCCAGTATTTGCATCCGAGAAGCCCAGTGACAAATCCGATGAGGACTGGAACTTCGAGCATATACAGGTGTGTGGGTACATACAAAAGTTCGTTGACGAGAACGTGTACAACCATGTTGCCAATATTGAGCATGCGAAGACGTTGTGGGAGAAGCTGGAATCTTTATACGCGAAAAAGACCGGGCTAAAGAAATTGTTCCTGATCCGGATGATGATGGGTCTGCGGTACGAAGATGGTACATCCATTACGGATCACTTAAGTGAGCTCCAGGACGTGGTGGACCAGTTATCCTCGATGGAGTCAAGTTCGACGGCAGAGTTCAAGGACTTTGGTTGCTATGTACATTGCTAGATTCGTGGGAGACCGTACGAGTATCTATGATCGCTTCTGCTCCGGAAGGCGTGATCAGTCTGGAGTTTGCTAAGAGCGGGGTACTGAATGAAGAGATGCGGAGACGTTCTCAGGGCACTTTGTCACCCTCGAAATCCGTGTTACGTATTTTCCTATACGTGTACATATTTCGGGTCCATATTTTTATTAGTCATGGTTAGCTAGTCATGGTTTTATTTTTTTAGCATGTTGCATTGGCATGGGTTAGTTGGCATTTCATGGCTCGTGTGGTCTATTCTGGCTTGGGCATGCAACAGGTTCGGTTGGGTTCGGTTTGGTTTGGCTTGGTTTGGGTTAGTATGCAAACCCCTACCTACCACCACCATCATTATTTAAAACCCAACCTAACTTTTCTCTCTCCTCCACTTTCTCATTTACTTTCTTCCTTCTCCATTAAGCCCACCACTAACCAAGAACACCCCTTAGGCAAGTACAACTTGCTTCCACAAGAGAACCTATTTTTATTGTTCTATTAGCTTCTTCTCATGTTTCTAAGACACATTAGAAGTTGTCATTTTTCATTTTGAAGCTTTGATTTTTGTAGATCTAGAAATTACTTATTTTTGGATTTTGGTGATTTTGATCTATCAAACTTCTTTATTTTCAAGTTTTGATGGTTCCATGTTGAAGAGAATTTCGTTCTACCCCCACTTTGACTTATGGAAGTCCCATTTTGGCTTAGAAATGAGAGTTTTATGGACTTTGGAAGTTCTTGGGTTCTTCTTGGCCATGGCTCCCAGCCTTGGTGGAGAAGAAGGCCCTGTAGCAGCCGACGCATCTCGTCGTTCGGCGCACTGTCTAGTGCCCGGCGCATCTTGTCATCCTGCGCACTTTATAGTGTCCGACGCAACTGGCCAACGTGCGCGCTTCTTAGCGCCAGAACCAGTTGGGCGCAACTCATCTTGCCCCGGCGCATCTTGCCCCCGGTGTATCTTGCCCCGGCGCAACGGGCCAACTTGCGCGCTTCTTAGAGCCAGACCCAGTGGGCGCAACCTGGCCTGTGCCCCTGGCGCAGTCTGGCCAGTGGCCTGGCGCATTTTGCCTGGCGCAACCTAGCCATGACACTCTAATTGCCCTATTTTAATCCCCCCTTATTAGGCGCATGGCATCCCCTGTTTATATCCTTACGCCTTTTTGACACAAATTTGACACGACACGACTCGTGTAAGCCTTGGCACAATTTGGTTGGGCATGGCACGATTTTCTATTTATGGTTTAATGTCAGAACATGGCATGGATAATCATGTTAATGGCCCGTGGTGGCACCCTCACGACAAGAATGTTAATGTAAGATAGTGACCCGCCGTGGTGCACTCCAGACAAGTAACATGACATGACATGACATAAACTATTGATTCGCCGTTGTGACGGCTACTTTGATGAGACCAGTATTACTGACCTGGACACCGTGGGTGAACAATTATAAATGTGTTGAATAATATACCAGTCTGTCTTACATCATGTCTAGGACATGGATCCCTGAATGCCACGGTTAGGGATCCATACTGAATCTGACTAAGCTAATAACAAGATTGATCACATAGACATGAAGAGAATTTCCCAGTCACAGGCAATCTCGTTATCTGGGAGCATTAATTGGATTTGTAGCCTGCCGACAAGTAGGAAATATTTCCAGCATACTGTCATGTGTTGCACCTTTAAGTCACCTAAGGGTACATTGTCCCTCGGGGGGTGTACCCACCCATACTCTCAACCCGCAACTGGATAATGTGGATAGTCTGCAGGGCCTGGGACTGCTGAAACTTCTCACTGCATCTTGTTAGTAACTAGGACTGTGATAATCTTAGTTAGTTAAAGTAGCATGCCGTAAGATATTGCTTGGCCGTGAATGGTTGATTGGAGTCCTGACCAGTCCATTCTAGATCCAGAACAAGGCTAACTCATGAATGTTTGTATACACATTTCCTCATAAATAAATGATTAGAGACTAAGTGCTGTTCAGGCGAAGGGTTGCAACCTCGGTCCTTGTTTGGTTTAAGGGTTGTAACCTGGCTTCCGGAATAGTACCTTCGTCCTTTCTTCGTTTATTGCCCAGCTATTATTGTTATGCTTTTCTTATTTATTTAATGTTGTATTTTCTGACATGCTGGTTTTAGTTCTTAAGTGATGCTCCCTTGTGGCACTTGCTCCTTCTGGGGTCTGATCCAGCTGGTTTTGTATGGCCAGATTTCGGAGCAGCTTCCGAGGATCCTCCTACCTTCCAGCCCGATGGTACACACCAGGCGTAACCAGGGCAACGAGTGGGTTCATTTTGCTCTCCCGCTCTGATTGTAAATTATTCTTTTGAGGTGTTTAGCCGTCGAGCAAGTGTTAGCTCGTGTATATTTTACTTACTGTCTGCCTATGGGCTGTAACATGATTGACAAATCCTAGGGTTGATCATGTATGATTGAAACTCTTGCTAGTCTTCGTATTTTATACGACTAGCTTCATGATCATCCAAATATATAATGTATGGGATGCCTTACTATTGTATATTTGGTGCTCTGACATCTTGTAACTGCTATTACTTGTTTGAGATTGAGACAATAGGCTTGTTCATGACCAAAGGAGACTGATAGCTTGTAGATAAACCCTCATGTATTCTAGACAGCCATGACCATATAGCAAGGTGGGTTGCACTTCAATATACATAGCTGGCTGTGTCCGCACCCGCTCTCTAGTATTCTGGTTTTGGGGCGTGACACACTTCATCCACATCCCATCACTCAGAGGCACTAGTTTCAGAGAGCCGCTGAAGGGATAAAAGTAGGGGTCGAGGTGGTGGCAGAGACAAGAACAGAGGGATGTCCAAGGGTCGGTACGAGAACTCGGAGTGTTACCATTGTGGCAAGAAGGGCCACATCAAGCGGAACTGTTTCGCTTGGAAGAGAGAGAAGAAAGGCGATAAGGGGAAGCAAGATGAGAACACTACAGCGGCAGTCTCGATACATGGAGGCGATATGATCATCGTAGGTGATAAGGTTATCACAAATATCGCCTGCGATGACAATTCTTGGCTGGTGGACTCAGGGACTTCAGCGCATGTATCTCATAACAGGGTACTATTTGCCACTTACACGGCAGGCGACTGTGGAATATTGAAGATGGGTAATGAGATGTGTCAAAAGCGGTTGCCATTAGAGATGTACATTTGTGGATGAAGACGAGTGCAGTTCTTGTTCTCAAAGATGTTTGTCATGTCCCTGATATCCGTTTCAACCTGTTGTCGGTTGGAAGGTTGGATGATGAGGGATTCTTTAGTCTCTTCGGGAATAGTCAGTAGAAGCTTTCTAGAGGTTCGATGGTGATTGCCAGAGGAAGCAAGAAGTCCGATCTCTACTATATGGAGGGGAGCGCACAGGGGGCACAAAAGGTGAACGCGATCAGTGATGCATCTACCGAGTTGTGGCACAGGTGGCTCGACCGTATCAACGAGAAGGAGATGAGCTACTTGGTGAATAAGAAGGTGATTCCAGGACTCAAGTCTACAAAGTTGGAGAAATGCACACACTGCTTAGCTGGGAAGCAAAATAGGGTGTCTTTCCAAAGTCACCCAAGTTCAAGGAAGCCGGCGTTGCTCGAGTTGATTTACTTGGATGTTTGTGGTCCTATGAAGGTAAAATCTATTGGTGGTGCTTCTTACTTTGTAACTTTTATTGATGAGTGTTCCAGGAAGGTTTGGGTCTAAGCCTTAAAGACCAAGGATCAGGTGCTGCCCATTTTCAAAGAGTTTCAGGCCTCTGTTGAAAGAGAGACGGGCAAGAAGTTATTGTGTGTTCGATCCGACAATGACGATGAATACATTGGTCCCTTTGATGCGTATTGCAGAGGAAAAGGGATACAACACCAGAAGACTCCGTCCAAGACACCTCAGCTCAATGGTGTAACAGAGTGCATGAACAAGACACTGATGGAGAGGGTGCGGTGTTTGCTGTCAGAAGCAAATTTGTCAGGCAGTTATTGGGGTGAGACTCTTCTCACAGCTTCTTATGTTATTAATTTATCTCCTAGTGCTCCTTTACAGGGTGATGTGCCTGACAAAGTATGGTACGACAAAGAGCCGTCATACAATCACCTGCAAGTGTTTGGTTGTAAGGCCTTCGTGCATGTACCGAAGGACGAGAGGTCCAAACATGAGCCGAAGACGAGGCGAAGAGACTTTGTCGGCTATAGTCGGGATGAGTTTGGCTATAAACTCTATGACCCAGTGGGAAAAAAGATCTACAAAAGCAGGGACATGGTATTCGTCGAGGATCAGACCATGACCAACACTCAGGTTTTCGAGACGCCTTACGAGGCTGAGAAATTGCCTGAGTTAGAGTCATTTCGCTTCGAGCAGTTTCTAGAGGACATCGTAGAGGATCCAATTATAGGGGAGCCAGTACATGATGTTGCTTTCAACCTTGATCATCAGCCTACTGATGGTGGTCAGGGTGTCCCTCAGGAGGATGAGCATGCCGGGGAGACGGTTCTTAAATGAGAGGAGGTTGTTGGTATACAGCCAGCACCAGTGGCTCTATTGAGAAGGAACGACAGAGAGCGTCAGCTATCTACGAGATGCTCACCGGGTGAGTATGTGCTACTAACTGACGGGGGAGAGCCCAAAAGTTTTGTAGAGGCTATGAAAGACGAACACAGGCAAGAGTGGATGCAGGCTATACAGGAGAAGATAGGTTCCTTACACACCAATTCTACTTACGAGCTGATGCGGTTGCCAAAGGGCAAGAAGGCTTTAAAGAATCGATGGGTGTTTAGAGTGAAGCAGACGGATAATGCTACTCGTCCTCGATACAAAGCGAGGCTGGTAGTTAAAAGGTATGGTCAGCAGAAAGGCGTGGATTATGATGATATCTTTACGCCAGTCGTCAAGTAGTCATCTATTTGGGTGGTGCTAGCATTGGCAGTCAGTTTCGAATTGGAGGTCGAGCAGATGGACGTGAAGACGACATTCCTCCATGGTGATCTTGAGGAGGAGTTATACATGGAGCATCCAGAGAGATTCTGTGAGAAGAGCAAGTCACATTTGGTCTGCCGGTTGAGGAAGAGCTTGTATGGTCTAAAACAGGCTCTGAGGCAGTGGTACAGGAAGTTCGAGTCATTTATGGGAGAGCATGGTTATGAAAGGACGATGTCGGACCATTGCGTATTTGTGAGGTACTTTGTCGAGGATAATTTTATCATTTTATTGCTCTATGTTGATGACATGCTATTAGTGAGTCAGAATGCCACTAGGATAGCGGAGTTGAAGCGCCAACTGGGCGCAACCTTCTCTATGAAGGATTTGGGTACAGTAAAGACTATTCTTGGGATGGAGATCAGCCGAGAGACAGAGTCAAAGCTGCTACACTTGTCCCAAAAGAAGTACATTCATCGGGTACTTCAGCGTTTCGGGATGGACGTGTCGAAGAAAGTGAGTTGCCCCCTTGCGGCTCACTTTAAGTTCACTGAGGAGCAGTATCCATCTACCGAAGACGAAAAAAAATATGAGCGGGTTCCATATGCCTCAGCTGTGGGAAGCCTTATGTATTCTATGGTGTGTACGAGGCCAGACATCGCTCATACAGTTGGCACAGTTAGCAGGTATCTTTCAAATCCTGGAAGGGTACATTGGAGTGCAGTCAAGTGGATTCTATGATACCTTCAGGGAACTACTGATTGGAGACTTTCTTTTGGTGGTGACGAGCTGAAGCTGGTTGGGTATACCGACGCTGATATGGCTGGAGATGTAGACACGAGGTGATCGACTTCGGGCTATGTGATGATGTTTGTTGGAGGAGCGGTATCGTAGCAGTCGCGGCTGCAGAAGTGTGTTGCCTTGTCGACGACAGAGGCAGAGTACATTACGGTGATGGAGGCTTGCAAGGAGTTGTTGTGGATGAAAAAGCTGTTGCAGGAAATGGGGCTGAAGCAAGAGCAGTATACTTTGCTTTACGACAGTCAGAGTGCTATACACCTTGTGAAGAATCAAACCTTTTATAGCCGGTCCAAACACATCGAGGCTCGGTATCATTGGATACATGATGTAGTTGAGAAGAAGGACGCGAAGCTTGAGAAGGTTCATACAGATGATAATGTAGCAGATATATTCACCAAGATTCTATCAAGGGGAAAGTTTGAGTTCTGCAGGCAGATCGTCGGGATGACGACCTCTTCCACATAGCTGTGAATGGGGAGAAATATTGGAGTGTGTGGGGTTCCCAACCTATGTGGAGAATACCCCGGAGAGCGACAAGCTCCATCCGTGTGCCGGAGAAGCTCGGGGAGTGCATGGATCCTATTTTGGAACATATATGGTAAGGAAATATATGATTGGATTTTCATATTTACTTTGATCATATATTTATGATTGGACCCTTCATATAGTAGCTTTCCATATAATTGGGCTTCCAATTATAGCAAGCCAATTATGATTGGATTTCCATTAAATATATATTGATGCATATTGGAAGTTTCTATATATGTTGGCTTTCCATGTATAGATTACCAAGGGCTTATAAAAGGGTGATGCATGCTAGTTGAAAACTCATCTCAAAACAAGGGAGAGTTACAATCTTTGAGATAGAAAGAGAGGATTAAGGACTATTGTGAAGGAGAGATTGCTTCGAATAATTTTTTGGCATCTCTTGTTCTTCGGAGTCCGCAATCAAATTTTTTTTCTTTCAAGTGAGTTGTGGTGATCTGTGTTGGATCAGGAGGAGCTTGTAGAGGGTGTATTCTCTTTATTCCATTAGTAGAGGTTCTTCAGGGTTGGACTCTGATCGTCCCGTGGTTTTTTTCGCAAGGGTTTTTCACATCAAAAATCTTTGTGTCTGCGATTGTGTTTGGCATTTTTGGTTTGTGTGTTAGAATTATTCAATAATATGGGTCAAACATGTAAAATTAATTGTGTTAGGCTATCTAACTAATTAAGCCAAATTAAAGTGGTCTATTTGGAAAATTGGCTTAAGGGTATAATTGTCATGGAATTAATGTGTAGATATCGGAGATAATTCTAATTTGATGAGGAGCCAAATTAGAAATATCAACACACACACACACACACACACACACACACACACACACACACACACACACACACACACACACACACACACACACACACACACACACATATATATATATATGTATTCATTAGGGTTATGGTCTCCAACTTATACACCACCAAAAGAGATGTTTTCTCTTTTTCTCTTCTGCATCCCCATCAACAGAAAGAGAGGGACAAAGGATTCAGATTCTTCTTTGTCATTAAGGGTCGTAGCAAGTTGGAAGATTGAACCTAATAAAGAGACGAACGCTTCAAGATTTATCAAGCCTAGCAATGGATTCAGGTATGCTTCCGTAATTTAATTTATGTTCTTCATCTCATGAATCAACAGGGTACAATAAATTTCTAACAAGTGGTATCAGAGCCTCCCTTGTTTGATTTATGAGGTCGAAGTTTCAAAATAATATTTGTTGTTCGGAAACCCTAGATGGTTAGATCTAATTTAGGGTTCCAAATTTTTTTTGATGAAATTTTTTATAATCAATGGGTTCAGCGTTTCTAGGAAATTAGTTTCTAGAAAATATGACAGAATTTCGAACTGGGCAAGGGATCCCAAGTAGAAGTTATTTTTAGACTCTTTCTGAAGTGGTTAGCGATTTCTCTCTCTCTCATTCTACATTATTGTGTCTAGAGGTTGTTTCTTTTGTTGTTGGTTTTATGTCTATGGAAAAGTAATAATTTTTATAATGCCAACAGGAAGGTTCTTCCAGTTTTTTGCCAACTAGAATGGAACTCTAAGATTACATAGTTTGTTAATTTTAGAAAATTGATCAATATTCTTTTATTTTACTCCAGCCAAAAGTATGACTTGTTTGGTTTGCTATTTGCTATATATGATACTGCGTATCCTAGCTTTCAAAGTTCCAGTGGGAGCTAGCTTCCCATGACTTCTTTACGAGTAACAAGTGTACTTAACAATTATTCAAGGATAAATTCCTATTGCAAATTTAAGATATTATATATTGAATAGTCAACTTGGGCGGCTAAAGCTAGTATGACATGTCTAAATTGTTACGTATAGCTAAGTAATAGATAACAGCATTATTTAAGAGCAACATGTTGGAGTATTTGCATCATGTTCCATATGTTGTTGTTGTTGTTCTCTGGATGCATATTCTCAGTAGATTATTACATGAATTTTATTATGTTGGTAATATTCAATTTTGTCAAATTAAAATTCATGCTTATGCTTTTGATTACTTTATTTCAGTAATAATCTTATAAATATGCATGTATATAAAGTTTTTGGACATGATTCAGTTTTGTAAAATTTAGTCAACATTCAATTTTTTTGGTGCCTTTTATGACTAGCAATAGTTGTCCAATATTCTAAGTAAACTCATTGAAACAAGATGTCACCAAAGTGACCTCTCTTGCGTAGATAGTCTACGAGGGATGTCGGATGTTTGTGTGTGTATATTCATGCGGATATTAGCCGGCCCAAAGGAAGGTTAATACTTGGCTAAATTGCACACATACTTGTAGTGATAAATGTGTGACAATTATACGGTTTACATGTGAATAATAACCCGATCCTAAGATAGGCTTATTATTTGACATGATTTATTGTCAACGTTTGATCACTACACCAAGAGTACCACTTGCAGTTAATATCACTGTCCAAAGACTTGATATTAATGATGCACTAGGTATCTTGAGATGGGGTTCACCATTATTTGAATTTGTTTGACTATCTTTTATTCTTTGGTTATTAATTAGAGCATATTTGTTTATTTATTTTTTGTTCTCTTTTCAGTTAATGTTGCTATAATATCTGCCAATACGAATTCAATTTCCATGCTTAGTGGGATAAATTTTAAGGGCAAAAAGAAAAGAAATATAGAAGCTGCTGAGGGCCTGGCTCAAAAGAAACAACAATATAAAACTAAGGGTTATTTCTTTTGTGACAAGTCAGGACACATAAGGAAAAGTATATTTCTCAATTTGGTCTGTTCTAAGGTTAATTTAGCTTCAGTACCTAGAAACACATGGTGGTTAGATTCTGGTACTACTATCCACATTAGTGTTTCTAGACAAGATTGTCTGAACTACCGAAAGCCAATTTATGGTGAAATATACATCTATGTGGGTGACGACAAGTCGGTAGAAGGGAAACCAATAGGACATTTTAGGTTATTATTGGGAACCGGTTATTATTTGGATTTGATAGACACTTTTATTGTATCGTCTTTTAGACAAAATTTAGTTTTATTCCTTACTGGACAAATCTGGTTATCATTGTTCATTTGGAAACAATAAGTTTAGTCTATATTTAAATTCAAATATTGTTGGTAGTGGTTTTCTTAATGTTTATGATAACCTATATTCACTTGAAACTATTGCATCTTACAATGAAACCTTGCATGTGGAGTCACGTGGTACTAAACGCAAAATTAATAATAAAAATTTAGCCTCATTATGGCACAAGCGATTAGGTCACATCTCTAGAAATAGAGTTGAACGACTTGTGTCTGATGGGATTTTGGATTCCCTTGATTTCATAGACTTTAATGTCTGTGTTGAATGTGTAAAGGGAAAACAGACCAAAACAAAGAGATTAGGTGCCAATAGGTCTACAGAAGTCTTAGAATTGATTCATACCGATATCTGTGGACCATTCCCTTCGGCTTCTTGGAATGGTCAAGAATATTTTATATCATTCATAGACGACTATTCTAGATACGGCTACCTATATCTCATTCATGAGAAATCATAGTCTTTGGACGTATTCAAATCATTTAAAGCTGAAGTTGAGAACCAACTCAACAGAAGAATAAAAGTCGTCAGGTCTGACCATGGTGGAGAATACTACGGTAGATCTGATGGATCAGGTGAACAACGTCCAAGACCGTTTGCTAAATTCCTAGAGGAATATGGAATCGTCCCACAGTACACCATGCCAGGATCACCTAGCATGAATGGTGCAGCTGAAAGACGAAATAGGACTCTTAAGGATATGGTGAAGAGTATGATTAGTCATTCTACCTTACCAGAGTCATTCTGGGGTGAAGCACTTAAAACAGCAGCTTACATTCTGAAAAGAGTGCCAACTAAAGCGGCTGCAAAAACATCTTATGAGCTTTGGACAGGCAGAAAACCTAGTTTGAAGCATTTTCATATTTGGGGTTGTCCAGCTGAGGCAAGGCCTTATAGGACATATGAAAAGAAATTGGACCCCAAAACTGTAAGCAGCTACTTTATTGGCTATACGGAGTGATCAAGGGATTATAAATTTTACGATCCCACAAAAAGGATAATTTTTGAGACGGGAACTACTATATTTTTTGAGGATGTTGAGTTTGGGAGAAGAAATAAAGTTAGGGACATTGTATTTGAGGAGGAATCGGTTATGATCCCTACTATCAGTTTTGACGATGTGCGGATTTCTGTACCTGTCATTGATCAAGAAGTGAATCCATAACCTCAATAAGACAATATTGATTTACCTCTACAAGTCGATGTTGAGCTACCTCAACAAGACAACATAGAGGCACCCCCCATTCAAGATGAGGCAGTTGTTCCTGAGGAACAAACTCAACAACCTCAAGAATTGGTGCCATTAAAACGGTCCACCAGAGAAAGAAGAAATGCAATTTCGGATGATTTTATCATATTTCTCCAGGAACATGAGGAAGACCATAGAATATTGGAAGATGATCCAATCAACTTCCGTCAGGTCATGGAAAGTTCAAATTCTCAAAAGTGGATTGATGCAATAAATGAGGAGTATAAGTCCATGCAAGACAATAAAGTTTGGAAACTTATCCCATTACCAAAAGATGTGAAGCCCATTGGTTGTAAATGGATATTTAAAATCAAGAAGGATTCGAAGGATAATGTGGAGAAGTATAAAGCACGTCTTGTAGCTAAAGGCTTTACTCAAAAGGAAGGAATTGATTTTAAAGAGACTTTCTCTCCGGTTTCTTCAAAAGACTCTTTTAGAACAATCATGGCACTTGTTGCACATTTTGATCTTGAGTTACATCAAATTAATGTCAAAACGGTATTTCTCAATGGTAACATTAACGAAACTATTTATATGGTGCAGCCAGAAAACTTTGTGTCGGGAGATCCAAAGAATATGGTTTACAAATTGACAAAATCTATTTATGGACTCAAGCAAGCTTCTCGTCAGTGGTACTATAAATTTCACCAAGTTGTTACCTCGTTTGGTTTTGAGGTTAACGTTATTGAAGATTGTGTGTATCACAAATTCAGTGGGAGTAAAATTATTTTTCTAGTTTTGTATGTTGATGACATACTGCTTGCCACAAATGATATAGGCATATTGCATGACACTAAGAAATTTCTATCAAATAACTTTGAGATGAAAGATCTTGGTGACGCCTCTTTTGTATTAGGAATTCAAATACATCGAGATCGTTCTCGAGGTATTCTTGGATTATCACAAAAGAGCTATATCGATAAAGTGCTTAAAAGATTTGGCATGCAAGAATGCAAACCAGGTGACACCCCAGTCGCTAAAGGAGACAAGTTCAGTCTCAATCAGTGTCCTAAGAATAGCCTTGAAATTAAGGAAATGCAATTGATCCCCTATTCATCAGCTATGGGGAGTCTAATGTATGCTCAGGTGTATACGCGTCCGGATATTGCGTACATAGTTAGAATTCTAGGCAGATATTTAAGTAACCTGGTATGGATCATTGAAAAGCAGCCAAACGGGTCATGAGATACATACAGAGAACAAAGGATTACATGCTCACTTATAGGAGATCGGATCAGCTGGAGATCATAGGGTATTTCGACTCCGATTTTGCTGGATGCCAAGACAGTAGGAGATCCACGTCATGTTATGTTTACATGTTAGCTGGAGGAGCTATATCTTGGAAGAGTGTCAAACAAACACTCATAGCTTCGTCCACTATGGCAGCAGAGTTTATAGCATGTTTTGAGGCATCTAATCATGGAATATGGTTGTAAAATTTTGTCACTGGACTGCGCATTCTGGAGGATGTTGAAAGACCACTCAAGTTATATTGTGACAATAAATCAGCAGCACTATATTCTAATAACAACATGAGCTCGCATAAGTCAAAGTATATTGACATAAAGTTCCGAGTTGTGAATGAGAGAATTCAGAATGGTGAAGTGTCCATAGAGCATATTGGGACAAATTCCATGTTAGCGGATCCGCTCACAAAAGGGTTACCACCCAAGGTCTTTCATGAGCACACTGCTCATATGGGTGTTATCTCATTTGATGATATGTCAGTTTAGTGGGAGTTTGTATTTTATGTATTTGGGTGCTATTTGGTTTTGGACACATTTATGTATTAAAGTATTTTGGATATTTATCTGATCAGATATATGGAAATTCAGTTCATTCTGTTTTCATTATGTTAAAGTATTGATCTCATTAAAGTTAAGGAGGACCAGTTGGAAATAGACATATATTGATCACATTGCGTGTAATTTCTATGCTACGCATCCATAATTGATCTATGTCGTTTAGCTATATTGGTATATGTGACCATTGATGGTTTAGTTACGCTATATGTGACGAATGCCGCTTTGATCCTATGCTGATATGGTTAATTGACGAGATTGTCCGGATATACCCTAATGATTAAGATAGCAATTTATGAGCTCACCAAGGTTAACACAACTATAAGGTTACATATGTGGCCCAGTGGGAGATTGTTAGAATTATTCAATAATATGGGTCATACATGTAAAATTAATTGTGTTGGGCTATCTAAATAATTAAGCCAAATTAAAGTGGTCTATTTGAAAAATTAGCTTAAGGGTATAATTGTCATAGAATTAATGTGTAGATACCGAAGATAATTCTAATTTGGTGAGGGGCCAAATTAGAAATATAAACACATATATATGTGTATTCATTAGGGTTATGGTCCCCAACTTATACGGCCACCAAAAGAGAGGTTTTCTTTTTTTTTTCTCTTCTGCATCCCATCAACAGAATGAGAGGGACAAAGGATTCAGATTCTTCTTTGTCATTGAGGATCATAGCAAGTTGGAAGATCGAACCCAATAAAGAGACGAACGCTTCAAGATCCATCAAGCCTAGCAATGGATTCAGGTATGCTTTCGCAATTTAATTTATGTTCTTCATCTCATGAATCGACATGGTACAATAAATTTCTAATATTGTGTGCTTTTGCTTGGTTCTCTCGCAGGACTTTCTGGTTTGGGGAACGGTTTCTGTACTTCGTTCCCAATAAACCAATTGGTAACCGCCATATGGCAGTTGTAAATGATTCCTTTACAATCTCATTTGGCTGTAATCCTAGCATTATTGTTCTGATAATTGCTCTTTGCACTATCAAGTAAGCAATACGAGAAGTTATGTTCAGTGTTCAGTTACATAACCTGCAAGCTTTTTGTATGTGTCTGTTGGCATATGAATGGACCGATCGATCGGCTTAGTCCATATCAGATTTGGTCCAGGCGTGTCCTGTCCGGCCCATAGGAGGCCGGTTCCCTACGTGAGCTTAAGGGTGTGTTTGGTAGGAGGAAAAAGTGGGAGAAAGAAAAATAGAGGAGACAAAAGCGAAGGGAAAGATTTATTTTTTCTTGTTTGGTATGAAAGAAAAATAGAAAGGAAGAAAAAGTGGAGGGATTACTTTTTCTTCGTAACCTAAGAAATCCAATCCTCCCAAAAGTGGGAGAAAAAGTGGAAGAAAAAGTGGAGGCTTGTATTAATTAACCATTATACCCCCATATGAATGTATTATTTAAAAATTATTTATGAAGTCAAATGGTGAATAAGTATTTTTAGTTGAGGGTAGAATTGGTAAACTCTATATTTTTTACTTTCTTCCTTCCACTTTTTCTTTCATACCAAACAAAGAAAAATGCATCTCTTATCCTTTCCATCCTTGCTACCAAACACAAAGGAAGAAAATGATCTTTTCTTTCCATATGGAAGAAAAATGAATCCTTATCTTTTTCCTTCCTTCCTTCCACTTTTCCATCCTTCCTACAAAACACAACCTAAGTGCAAGAGTCTACCTATGGATTTGCATAGGTTCGTCGTAGCTAGTAATCCTTATTATATATAAGGGATTCTTATAAGAGGAAATCATTATCCATATACTAGCTTAAGTCCGTCTCTCTTGTCTCTCCCCTCATCTTCTTCCTACATAGAGTTCCATAGCAAGTTGGAGGAAAAAAATGAATCCTCTCGTAAGATATTTCACGACCGTACCTTAACAGGTAGTTGGAGAAATATGATTTAACCACGTATTAATTAATGATAACTCGTAACTACTTCAACTATTACTTTCCATAAGTCGTTCTAGGATCTACATATGATATAAGAACCTTCGTGACTTATCCTCCAACTATGATAACTTTAGATCTTAGAAACCCTAAAAATTAGGCTTTCATTTTTGTGATGATCTATTGATTCTTTGCATGTTAGAATATTATGGTTTTTATTTGATGCTTTGATCCACGTCTGTGACGATGAGATTAATGGTTATGTTTCTCTTACAAAATCTTATATATATATATATATATATATATATATATATATATATATATATATATATATATATGAGGAGGGATCCGTATCCCCTCAATTTTTGCATCCCCATATTAACACATGTTGGATGTTATTTAAGTCATCTAATCTTAACCGTTGATTTGAGCCATTAAAATCAATGGTTAAGATTAGATGACTTAAACAACATCCAACGGTGGATAGCATGTGGATACAAAAAATCGAAGATATTGATCCCTCCTATTTCTCTCTCTCTCTCTCTCTCTCTATATATATATATATATATATATATATATATATAGAGAGAGAGAGAGAGAGAGAGATATATATATATATATATATAGAGAGAGGGAGAGAGAGTAGTAAAAATAATTGAGTGGGGACTCATGACCCCACTTGTCCTATTTTGGCTCCACCGGTACGTTCTCACTCGCATATAGCGGTTGCCCTCATCAAGTTTCCTATCCAATGTAGAATCACATATCCTTGTGGTGTGCGATTGTGAGCACCTGCAATTAGTGTACCATAAGCCGACTGGTTGTGGTGTTGATTTAAGGGACATGAGAAGCTTGGACACAGGTGGATATATTAGTTGCAGTCAACAGACACAAAAAGAATTAGGGTTCTAGTAGTACCTGTCGATGCTTATATATATATATATATATATATATATATATATAAGGGAGGTGAGGTGCCACCTTATGGGTGGTAGCTATGTGTCACCCCCATGCTATCATCATGTACCAAGAAGTGTGCAAGTGCATGATGATAGCATATGTGAAACCCATATTTTTGTGATTAATTATTATTAATGTTTTAGTATTATTATTAGTATTTCTATTATTATTATTATTATTATTATTATTATTATTATTATTATTATATTATTTGAGTGTAAAAGTTTTTAAAATTAATAACATGGATTTTTGAGTTCAGACCCAGACCCGAGTCTGAACCCAGACCCGAGCCTGAGCCCGAACCCATTTTCTTTTTAATTTCTTATTGGATTATGTTTAACAAAAAATATTTATATCTTTTGTGCTGGTCACGAGGACCAGCACAACCCCTTTCCCTTTCCCTCGTTCAAAGCCCACTTCTTCTCCCCACATTCTTCTCTTAACCACCACTACTCCACTTCCTTCTCCTCTCTCTCCCTATATTTAGTTTTCCCCCCAACCCCCACCAAACTACAGAAGAGTAGCACCACCACCATTAACCTTCCTCAACTCTTCTCTCTCTTTCTCTACCAGAGCACCCCATCTCTCCCTGCCTCCCGACTTTTCCCGTCGGCCTCCCGAAGCTTCGGCAGCGACCGCCGGCCTCCTCCAGGCCCGACGCCCCGCTCCAGCCCCTTCAGCTAGGCGCCCGACCTGCGCCCCTCTCCCCGCACCACGCCCGTGCCCCTCCGGGCCGAAACCCGCCGGCGACCCCCCTGTCGGCCGTGCCCTTCGCCGCGCGTCTCCCCGTGCGACCTCCCCACGCCCCCTTGCGCGTGTCCCTCTGGCCGACTCCCCTGGCCGCAGCTCCCCTGGCCACTGCCTCCGACAGACCCCGTCGGATCCCGCAGCCGCGACCCTGATCCGCTGTTCTGTGACAGCATTGCTGCTGTCCGTTGCTGTCCAGTACCCCGATCCGTGTTCTAGGACTTTCGGTTCCCGACCTAGAGCTGGATTTCACTTTCGGCGCTGTTCCGGGATTATTTTGCTATTCAGAGCTCTTATTTCTTTCTGTTATTTCAACTGAGAGCTCTAGCCGAGCAACCTGAGGTATAACCCCTATCCCGTCTCTTTTTCATATAGTCTATGATGAGAAATGGTCCTCGATTCCCTTTGGGAATTCGGTTTTAGCGACGTCGTATTTTTCGGAACCTTCGGAAAGGTTCTGTGGATTATTTTGGATTTCCGAAATATTTCGGGAATTGGTTTTTGGTATGTTTTGGCTTTTCGGATTTTTTCGGTAGCGTTCTGTGAGTTTTTGGGTTGGAATTGGACTTCCGAAAATTATTCGGGTCGTTCCGATTATTCTGTGGATTAGTTGTGGATTATTTTATATATACAAATTCGGGTTTTCCCCTGGTTTGGGATTTGCAGAAAATTATCGGCGCTATTTCCCAGTTTTTTGGGTTGACCAAAAACAGGGGAGATGCTGCCGGATTTTTCTGTAAATTCTAGATTATTTTCAAAAAAATAAATTTAAATGGATTTCGGAATTTTATTTAAATATTGGATTTGGGTGACGACCGTATCGGTCAATGGACCCGGCTAAGTGCAAACGAAACCGGCTTCGCCCGGACGTTGAGGCATTAGCCAAGTTGAGGATTGGACCATATCTGAGACTTTATATTTATCATTATTTTTACTATTAAATTATGTTTATATTTATTAATATTTTAGTTTAGGACTAACGGCGATTTTGTCATATTTCAATTTATGTAAATAAATTGTAATGGGCATAAGCCCAGCTGGCTGTGGTCTGTGACTGTAATTGGTAGTGTAGATTTTTAGTTATTTCTGGTTTTGCGAGTTTTTCTATTTTACGAGTAAAATAAATAAAAGTATTTTCGTATAAAATTAATTAAGATTTTCTCACCTAAAAATTGACAAGTTTATTATTAATTAAAAATCATGTATTTCTCACTAAATAAGAAAAATTTGCTTTATATTTACATTATGAAAATACCAAGTTTTAATAATTAATCTGGTATCGACGAAGTTTTCCGAATTCAAAAGTTTAAAACGATCTTTTTCCCTTGTACTAAATCAACGCACAAATAATCATATTTTTGTTGTTTGGTTAATTAAAAGAATTAAAATTGGATTAGGACACAAATAGAGATTTCAACTAGCGTAGCTAGATTGGTAAACCTGAAATCTGAGTCAATTTCTCGAATGTAGGAATTCGAGGACGATTCTGATTTCCTGTCTCGAAGTCTTCTACCTCTCCAGTCAAATCCTTTGAGGCAAGTATAGTTTGTGTTAGTTTACAGTTATTTATTTAATCGCTTTACTGCAAGTTTAAACCACGATGCAAACACAAAACTCTCTCTAAGAGCACTGTAACTACTGGAGACTGGGGGAATAGTGTAATGAGTATGACCATACTGTAACAAAATCCCTATCCTTTACTGTAACAAACCCAAGCCAGTCATATTTCATTGCCTGTTCACACTATTTTTACTGCTGAAAACTGTTCATATTTAAACTGTTTAGAACTGCATGATTCTATTATTTAATTTAACTGTTAAATTAGCATGAATTGTACTTTGCTCCCTCCTAACTGGAGATACATTTTTAGGGGACATTGAGGATGCTGAGCTGTTAATCAGCAGCTACTACGACCCTGTGTTGTACCCGGTTGTGCTACCAGAGTCCCCACAGGAGGACGTTGGGACTGAGGCCGATGATCCGGCTGATAGATAGATTTCCTTTCTCTGTATTGTTGTCATTTTCATTTTGTTATTTCATTTCAGAACAATTTCCATTTGTATTTAAATTTCAAAGTTTAATAAAGTTTATTTCCGATGTTGAGTTATGACAAATATAGTTGTGTTGTATGGTTACCTGCTACTGAACAGCTTACTGCCGCCGTCTCAACAACGGTGCAGGCTGGGCATGATCCGGTTCGACCCAATTAGTTGGGATCGGGTCGTGACAAATCAATGTTCTAGTGTTCTAATTGTTTCTAGGTATGTTTTCCTAAGTTGTTGTAGGAACGACATGCATGGGCCACCACTAAAAATAACCCGGGCCTCCTCACCCTATCATTGCGGAATTTATGGACGTCTTTCCAGATAGTCTTCCAGGATTGCCGCCAGATCGAGATGTAGAATTCACCATCGATCTAGTACCCGGCTCTTCTAATATTTCTCGGGGATGCTACAGAGTCAACCCCAAGGAGGCCAAGGAGATGAAGGATCAGATCGACGAGCTGAAGGCACAAGGATTTATCAGAGACGGGACTTCACCCTGGGGAGTACCAGTTTTGTTCGTGCCCAAGAAGGATGGAACCGTGCGGATGTGCATCGACTATGGGACGCTGAACAACATCACCATCAAGAACAAGTACCCCCTACCCCGGATCGACGACCTGTTTGATCAACTGAGTGGAGCCAAGGTATTTTCAAAGATAGATCTCAGATCAGGCTACCATCAAATCAAGGTCAGGAAGGAGGATATTCCCAAGACGGCGTTCAACACCAAGTATGGACAGTTTGAATTCTTGGTCATGCCGTTTGGACTGACAAATGCTCCCGCGGTATTCATGAACCTCATGAACAAGGTTTTCTATGAATATCTGGATCAGTTTGTTATCGTCTTTATCGATGACATATTGATCTACTCGAAGACGGAGGAAGAGCATGAAGAGCACTTGAGGAAAGTGCTGAGTACCTTGAGGAAGGAGAAGCTCTGTGGTAAGCTATCCAAATACGAATTCTTTTTATACAAAGTAGAATTTTTGGGCCATGTTGTCACAGGAAAAAGAATTTCGGTGGATCCAAAGAAGATAGCTGCTATTGAGAAGTGGACTGCACCAAGCTCGGTTGTAGAGATCATGAGCTTTTTAGGACTAGCTGGCTACTACCGGAAGTTCGTGAAGGATTTCTCCAAGATTGCGGAGCCAATGACGAAGCTTACCAGGAAGAATGAAGAGTTCATATGGTCTGAAGCATGCCAGTCAGCTTTTGAGGAACTGAAGAAGAGGCTTACAACGGCACCGATACTTGCGCTACCCGCAGGTACCGGCGGTTTCTCAATCTATAGTGATGCTTCCGGAAAAGGACTGGGCTGCGTTCTTCAACAACACGGGAAAGTAATTGCCTATGCATCTAGACAATTACGGACTCATGAGAAGAACTACCCCACACATGATTTGGAGCTTACAGCGGTGATTTTTGCTTTGAAGCTATGGAAGCACTACCTGTATGGAGAGAGAGTGGAAATATTTACGGACCACAAAAGTCTGAAATATGTTTTCACTCAGAAGGAGCTGAACATGAGACAAAGACGATAGCTGGAGCTGATGAAGGATTTTGATATCAACCTGCAGTATCATCCGGGTAAGGCTAATGTTGCTGCAGATGCACCTAGTCGATACCCGATGGCGATATTCTTGACTAAGGAGCGCCATTTGCTGGAGGACATAGAGAAGCTCGGATTGGAAATTGTACTGCCTGAGGAGGAGATAAAGAAAATTAGAAGAGAAGCCATCGTACCAGGAGCTGAATCATCATTGATGCAGTTGCAAGTGCGTTCGAGTCTTATGGACAGGATCAAGGAGACACAATTCCAAGACGATACGCTTTGCAAACTTAGAGACCGAGTGTTGGCAGGAACACTTGAAGGATTCTCAATCGCCAGCGATGGAGCATTGAAGAATGGTACGAGGCTGTGCGTACCAACTGGCGAACTGAGGAACGAGCTGATGCAAGAAGCGCACCAGTCGCAGTATTCCATATATCCAGGAGCCAACAAAATGTACCGGAATATACGAACTATAGTATAGTGGTACGGAATGAAGAAGGATGTATCCAGGTATGTGGCAAGATGTTTAATTTGTCAGCAAGTTAAAGCTAGAAGACAGAGACCAGCAGGATTATTGCAGCCGCTTGACATTCCGGAGTGGAAATGGGAGCACATAAAGATGGATTTTGTATCGGGACTGCCTCGATCCCAAGGAGGAAAGGATGCCATTTGGGTTATCGTGGACCGACTGACGAAGTCAGCTCACTTTATCCCCTTCAAGGTTGGTTTATCCACCGAGAAGTTGGCAGCACTGTACATGCGGCACATCTACCGGATTCATGGAGTTCCGGTAAGTATCGTATCTGACAGAGATACTAGATTTACATCTCACTTTTGGAAGAGTTTGCATGACAGCTTGGGAACCCAACTGAAGTTCAGCACCGCCTACCACCCTCAGACTGACGGACAATCGGAGAGAACAATTCAGACGCTAGAAGATATGTTGAGATCCTGCGTCCTGGAATTTGGAGGGTCTTGGGAAGACCATTTGCACTTGGTAGAGTTCTCTTACAACAACAGCTACTAAGCTAGCATCGGGATGACACCGTTCGAGGCACTCTATGGACGTCGTTGCCGCACTCCACTTGCCTGGGACGACATCGGAGAACGAGTGTTGCTTGGACCTGAGATGGTGACCGACGCAGCAGAGAAGGTGAGAATGATCAGAGACAAGCTCCAGATAGCCCAAGACAGACAGAAGCATTGGGCCGATAGCAGCAGACGGCCTTTGGAGTTTGAAGAAGGCGACAGTGTGTTTGTGAAGATCTCGCCTACCAGAGGAACAATCTATTTCGGCAGAGCAGAAAAGTTGAGCCCTAGGTATATTGGTCCATTTGAAGTACTTAGCAGGATTGGAGAAGTCGCTTATCGGGTAGCTCTACCCCCAAGTCTCGAAGGCTTCCACAACGTCTTCCATGTCTCGCAGCTGAGATGCTACATCCCGGACCCGAGCCATATCTTGGACCATTCAGAGCTGGAGATTGGACCCAGCCTCACAGTGCCGGAGAAGCCAGTGGCAATATTGGACCGAGGTGAGAAGAGAACCAGGAACTCCTTGACGCCTATAGTCAGAGTGATGTGGCGGCACAACTCACCAGGCGAGTACCTGGGAGCGAGAAGACCAGATGCGGGAGCAGTACCCGTACCTGTTTGAGACTTAAGGTAATCCCTAACCTTGCTTTTAAATTTCGAGGATGAAATTTTCTAAGGAGGGAAGATTGTAAAACCCATATTTTTGTGATTAATTATTATTAATGTTTTAGTATTATTATTAGTATTTCTATTATTATTATTATTATTATTATTATTATTATTATTATATTATTTGAGTGTAAAAGTTTTCAAAATTAATAACATAGATTTTTGAGTTCAGACCCAGACCCGAGTCCGAACCCAGACCCGAGCCTGAGCCCGAACCCATTTTCTTTTTAATTTCTGATTGGATTATTTTAAAAAAAAATATTTATATCTTTTGTGCTGGTCACGAGGACCAGCACAACCCTTTTCTCTTTTCCTCGTTCAAAGCCCACTTCTTCTCCCCACATTCTTCTCTTAACCACCACTACTCCACTTCCTTCTCCTCTTTCTCCCTATATTTAGTTTTCCCCCCAACCCCGACCAAACTACAGAAGAGTAGCACCACCACCACCAACCTTCCTTAACTCTTCTCTCTCTCTTTCTCTACCAGAGCACCCCATCTCTCCCCGCCTCCCGACTTTTCCCGTCGGCCTCCCGAAGCTTCGGCAGCGACCGCTGGCCTCCTCTAGGCCCGACGCCCCGCTCCAGCCCCTTCAGCTCGGCGCCCGACCTGCGCCCCTCTCCCCGCACCACGCCCGCGCCCCTCCGGGCCGAAACCCGCCGGCGACCCTCCTATAGGCCCGCCCTTCGCCGCGCATCTCCCCGTGCAACCTCCCCGCGCCCCCTTACGAGTGTCCCTCTGGCCGACTCCCCTGGCCGCAGCTCCCCTGGCCACTGCCTCCAACAGACCCCGTCGGATCCCGCAGTCGCGACCCTGATCCACTGTTCTGTGACAGCGTTGCTGCTGTCCGTTGCTGTCCAGCGCCCCGATCCGTGTTTTGGGACTTTCGGTTCCCGACCTGGAGCTGGATTTCACTTTCGACGCTGTTCCGGGATTATTTTGCTGTTCGGAGCTCTTATTTCTTTCTGTTATTTCATCTGAGAGCTCTAGCCAAGCAACCTGAGGTATAACCCCTGTCCCGTCTCTTTTTTATATAGTCAATGATGAGAAATGGTCCCCGATTCCCTTTGGGAATTCGGTTTTAGCGACGTCGTATTTTTTGGATCCTTCGGAAAGGTTCTGTGGATTATTTTGGATTTTCGGAATATTTCGGGAATTGGTTTTTGGTATGTTTTGGCTTTCCGGATTTTTCCAGTAGCGTTCTGTGAGTTTTTCGGTTGGAATCGGACTTCCAAAATTATTCGGGTCGTTTCGATTATTCTGTGGATTGGTTGTGGATTATTTTATATATACAAATTCGGGTTTTCCCCTGGTTTGGGATTTGCAGGAAATTATCGGCACTATTTCCCAGTTTTTGGGTTGACCAAAAACAGAGGAGATGCTGCCAGATTTTTCTGTAAATTCTAGATTATTTTCAAAAAAATGAATTTAAATAGATTTCGGAATTTTATTTAAATATTGGATTTGGGTGACGACCGTATCGGTCAATGGACCCTGCTAAGTGCAAACGAAACCGGCTTCGCCCGGACGTTGAGGCATTAGCCAAGTTGAGGATTGGACCATATCTGAGACTTTATATTTATCATTATTTTTACTATTAAATTCTGTTTATATTTTATTAATATTTCAGTTTAGGACTAACGGCAGTTTTGTCTTATTTCAATTATGTAAATAAATTGTAATGGGCATAAGCCCAGCTGGCTGTGGTCTGTGACTGTAATTGGTAGTGTAGATTTTTAGTTATTTCTGGTTTTGCGAGTTTTTCTATTTTACGAGTAAAATGAATAAAAGTATTTTTGTATAAAATTAATTAAGATTTTCTCACCTAAAAATTGACAAGTTTATTATTAATTAAAAATCATGTATTTCTCACTAAATAAGAAAAATTAGCTTTATATTTACATACTATAAAAAACCAAGTTTTAATAATTAATCTGGTATCGACGAAGTTTTCCGAATTCAAAAGTTTAAAACGATCTTTTTCCCTTGTACTAAATCAACGCACAAATAATCGTATTTTTGGTGTTTGGTTAATTAAAAGAATTAAAATTGGATTAGGACACAAATAGATATTTCAACTAGCGTAGCTAGATTGGTAAACCTGAAATCTGAGTCAATTTCTCGAATGTAGGAATTCGAGGACGATTCTGATTTCCTGTCTCGAAGTCTTCTACCTCTCCAGTCAAATCCTTTGAGGCAAGTATAGTTTGTGTTAGTTTACAGTTATTTATTTAATCGCTTTACTGCAAGTTTAAACCACGATGCAAACACGAAACTCTCTCTGAGAGCACTGTAACTACTGGGGACTGGGGGAATAGTGTAATGAGTATGACCATACTGTAACAAAACTCCTATCCTTTACTGTAACAAACCCAAGCCGGTCATATTTCATTGCCTGTTCAAATCACACTATTTTTACTGCTGAAAACTGTTCATATTTAAACTGTTTAGAACTGCATGATTCTATTATTTAATTTAACTGTTAAATTAACATAAATTGTACTTTGCTCCCTCCTAACTGGAGATACATTTTTAGGGGACATTGAGGATGCTGAGCTGTTAATCAGCAGCTACTACGACCCTGTGTTGTACCCGGTTGTGCTACCAGAATCCCCACAGGAGGACGTTGGGACTGAGGCTGATGATCCGGCTGATAGATAGATTTCCTTTCTCTGCGTTGTTGTAATTTTCATTCTGTTATTTCATTTCAGAACAATTTCCATTTGTATTTAAATTTCAAAGTTTAATAAAGTTTATTTCCGATGTTGAGTTGTGACAAATATAGTTGTGTTGTATGGTTACCTGCTACTGAACAGCTTACTGCCGCCGTCTCAACAACGGTGCAAGCTGGGCATGATCCGGTTCGACCCAATTAGTTGGGATCGGATCGTGACAGCATAGGAGGGTGACATATAGCCACCTCATCTCCCTTATTCTCTCTCTCTCTATATATATATATAAATATATATATATATATATATATATATATATATATATCACCTCATCTTCCTTACTCACTCTCTCTCTCTCTCTCTCTCTCTCTCTCTCTCTCTCTCTCTCTCTATATATATATATATATATATATATATATATATATATATATATATATATATATATATATATATATATATATATATATATAAGCCAAGTGAGGTACTCTCTTTTCATGTCGCCGATCCTCTCTGAGTCTCTCTTGGCCGTGCGTCTATCCCTCTTTCCCGCCACGTTGCGTCTCTCTCTCTCTCTCCTTCATTCATCAGGTACAGTGGGAGAGGTTTCAAGTGCTACATTTTAATTTTAGTCAAATTTTGTTGCACTTGAATGATGCAATGGGCAGTTTTTCGTACTTAAAAATTACTATAAAGCTAAGAGACACACCAGGTTTGTAGCGTGACATAACTCCTCTATATTAATTCATGGGCCTGCCAAAATTAATCATTTTTAGCAAATAGGGAAGAAAAATAAAGTAGGACAAAAAATCTTACTAAACAGAGAAAAAAATAAAGAGAAAAAGAGGGAGGAAAAAGACGAGGTTAATTTGGAGTATTTGTATAGAGTTGTAGCATTGTGTGCGAATACCAAGAAGACACTCCAAATAGTTTACACAAATTTTAATAATTTTAAGTGTGTATTTGGAGCGTCTCTACTGTGTACGTTCTACCACCTCTAAATATATCAATTTTTTTGTTCTAATTTTATTTAAATAATTTCTAAATGATTTATTCCCTAATTGATTCATGTTCTAATTGATTTTGTTCTTATTTTCTCTTCAATGACAAGATTTAATTTGTTTTTCCTTGAAGGAGAAAATAATATTTAATCGTCATAAGGCCCTAGGATGATAATGTTCATGATTAAAATTTTAGTACTCAAGTATGAATTTTAAGATACATTAAATTTTCTCAATCAAATGGTCAAAATTGATCAAAAAGGTCTAGAATGATTGTAACTCCCTAAATCTTTTATGGATTTTGAATTTGGAAGTATCTTGGTTTACTACGATATCCGATTTTCGAAAGTAAATTCTGTTAGTAATTCTATTTTGCTTAGTTAAAATTTTGATTTTGATTTATATGGACTAATTTTGTTTATTGATTTTTATTCCTTGAAATTTCAAATTTTAGAAAGTTTTATTTTGGTCGAGTAAATGAAATTCTTGGTTATGTTTACTAAGCTTACTTATTTTACTTTAAGTAAACTGGTTATTAGTATCACTTATTTTGAATTAATATTCATAGTTAATTAAACTGTTATAGATCAGGAATGGTAACAATAAACCTAGCTTATTTTATTATTAATGATTATTATGGTTATAGTTTCAAATGTCTATATGAATGGGCCAGTGTATGTTTCTAATTAAATTAGGTTATTAGGCTATAATTTCTGTTGGACTTTATGGTAAAGCCTGCCAGCTTTGAGTGTGGGCTTTGGGCCACTTTTTCTAATGAGAAGAAAAATTTATTGAGTGCTAGTTTAATTAGCTGGCAATTAACTAATTCCTGATTAATTGTTTGTTAAGAATCATGTAATTAGTTACTAAGTTAGTTATGAGTTTGTTACAAATTTGTTCTAATACCCTCAGATCTTTTATTATTTACCAACATGCCACTCAATATTTTATTATAAATATTGGAGGAGTTCTCCAGTTATTATTTTACTATTATTTTTCTGACACTGCACCCACTGACACTCTTTCCTACACACCCACTGTTCCCCTCCGTCGTCCGCCACCATCACCGGGCTGACCTTGTCGGCGACTTTGCCGAAGTTCTTCCACAGAACCACCACTATACTCCAGTCTGTCGCCGATACATCCCGTGTCCATATCTGCCACCACTGTTTCTAAGCCGGGGACCACGTGATACAACCGGAGCTCTGCCGAGATGAGCACCGTCGCAGCAGTACCTCACCGAGGAGACTTAAAGTCGACTGACGCGCAGATCCGACCACCTTCGTCGGATCTACTCTGCTGCTCCGACCGGACCGTCCTCCACCATCGGAGTCCATATCTCGATCTCGCTTCCTCGAGCTGCCGGAGGGGCCTCGCTGGGCATGTACTGCAGATCGCCGCCAAGTCGTTCTCGCCACCGCCGACTAAGTTGCTGGAGTCCCGTGAGGTGCACGTGGACCAGTCGATCCTTCGGACCGTTCTGATCGCCAGATCTTGCCTTCCCAAGCTTCACCGCTCGCAACTGCGCCGGATCGAGCGCCGCCTGGTCGAGTCGCAGGTAAGTCATCACTTTCGTCTGCTATTTCTCCTTGGTCTTCTTGTTCCATGTTCTTCTACTTCATCTTCTTTTGAGTTGATTTGGGGAGTGTGCTGAGTGAGATGATGAGTGAGAATGGAAATTAGGTCTTTTGAGAGGCTATGGATGAATGAAGAATGGTGTGAGTGTTTTAGTTTTGTGAAGAGGTTGTACTGTGTAGTGAAGATGGTGAGAAGAGTGTGAGTGACAGAGAGAGTCCTCTTCAAGTATTTTTTTTCTCTTTGTGTGCTGCCACTTTTGAAACTGAAAGGCCATTAATGACTTCTCAGAAATCGAGGATCATTCGGCCACGTGATTCCATTAAATTTGTAGATATTTAAGAAATGAATGGAGAAGAGGAGACTAGGTCAGAATGTAGGTTTCACTTGTTTTAGTATGAGTTAAGTTGGGTTTTATCGAGTCTCTGTGGCTTTGAGGAATATTTGATTAGTATTTCAAGTTAGGTGACTGATATCAAGTAGTTGGATTGTTTGGAGTGAGGCTGGGCCTGGCAGGCCAGGGAATTAATGGTAACTTTGAGTATTCTTTGGACTAAAGAGTTGTGAGATGTAAGTTTGGGTTGGGTTTGATTAATTGTATTTTCCTATTAAATGTTATTGTAGTTATCATGCAAATTCTCCTTAGTGGATTTATACTAGCCCTCTAAAATGTTACATAAATATTATTATCTAATATAAAATTTCTTGAAGTTGACTATTTTATATATTAGTATTTTCTATTAAATAAATTTTATTTAATATTATTGTTATTGCCATTTAGCAAAAGTTTTAATAAAAGTTTTCTATATCTAAATATTACTAGCAGAACTTGCCATAGAATACTAGTTGCTAAACCTTTAAAATAAATATCTAATAGTTAGCTAAGAAGTATTTTTCTAAAAATGGTTTCTTTTGCCAAACATAGTTTAAATTATCTCACTAGTAATTATTTGGATTAAAACTATATTATACTTTTTCTAAAATATGGTTTAAAAGCAAGTTTCTATATAGTAGACTAGTAGATGCATCTATCTAGTTAAAAACTATTTTCCATAAAGAATATTAAATTATTTAAGTAATTAAATGGTTATAAATATTTATCTAGTTAGCCATCTAGCTAATTGTAATGATTTCAAACCTAACAAATTATGCCAAAATTCTAGGTAAACTTTCATATTCATGCTCTACTATTCTCGGACTTCCAAAGCAAGGCAAGTACATCGACTTGAGCTTTTACTTTGTTATTCTGTCATACTTTCATGTTCTCATATCAGACACGAGATTCACATGATTGTATTCTGCCTTGTTCATTGTATTGTGGTTCATTGTTTCTTGCGAAATTGGGAAAAATATTAACTAGTGTATGACCACACCCAACCTAGGTATTGTGAATAGCCTAATCGTACACTTCACGTACGATTAAGCCAAACCTTGTAGAATTGTGATATTGTGAATTATGAATTATGAATTGTGAATTGTGGATTGTGGTCCCCAGCCGGTCACACATTAGTTTAATATTTCAAATTTCACACTTGCATAGATTGTCGTGTTCATTGTCTTGTTCATATTGATTGTCGTGTTCATTGTTACATTCATGTACTTCAGTTTCATATTCAGATCTTGTACCCTCGTTTCATATTATAGTCCATATTGTTATTTTGTATTTTAGATTACATTGTAGACTGTTTCATGTCGGAGTTGTACTTTGCTCTTTTTCTGACAGGATACATTGCAGGTACTTGAGGCTATATGGAGCATGTTGAGATCATTGGACTTGCAGGATATAGTACATTGTTTAGATTGTATAGATTTTTTCTGGACATTGTATTTTGAGATTTTATTAATGTACATTTATTTTTCCAGATTTGTCTCCGGATGACTTTGTACTAAAATTGATTTTGTAGATTGTGGCGATCTTTCTGGGACGTTATAGATGTTGTTGATGTTTACATTACATTGTGACTTGGAGTTTTCCTTAGTATTGTATAGCTTGTTTCGTCGTGTCCATCAACGAAGGCTGGGCGTGTCCGACTTGTATCCGATTATTTGGGAACGGGTCGTAACATATTTTTTTGGTGGCCCATGCAGGTCTGTCCTAATGGCACTTAGGCTATAAAGTGCTATTGGGGGACCAGCGAAACTAAGAAAAACTCATCCAACATAGGATCGCGGGAAAATGGTTAAGATTATAGTTTTACTAAGTTGCTTATTATCTTATAGTTAGGCTATATTTAACCAGTTTCTATTTTCTTAGGATGGTTCAAACACGCAACACCGAGGTTATCGATTTCCTGCACTTGGGGCTTCTAAGCTTATTATCTACATTTTGCTAGTAGAAATATTTGGTTACTAATATTTGATCATTCCTTAAATTTTCTTTTAGCACCTAAATTTTTATAAGACTTTTTTGTTTGCTATTCGAGGCTTTGTTTCCTATTCGAGATTCGTTTCTGTAATCTCCTTTTCCCGCTGTTTTTTCTCAGTAACTGCTTGTTTTCTAATGAACAGATAACTTCACCTTCCATCATGATTAGGATTTAAATTCATTTGAAATTTTCATTACTCCTTGAAATTCCTATGGAGAGTATTCGACGACCTACTATGATGTGGCAGATGCGCACTACAGTCATTTACTTGGATTATAGAGACCGCAGGTTCACTGCAGCCAGCTGCGCACTGGCGAGGCATGAGCTCTAAGTCAAAGTAATTTTAGGTATTCATAGGTTCTCGAATATTATTGAAGCTAGTCCTAAAATCATAAATTTTTGATCTCTTGAGATGTTCCGATAACATGGATAAAGTTGATAGAAATATTTGATAAATTATTATTATTTGAGTCATTGAGCCAAATGTTCACTGCAGTCATGATGTACACAACACTAGCGGGGCATGAATTCTATGCAAAGTGATTTCGTATATATATATATATATATATATATATATATATATATATATATATATATATATATATATATATATATATATAGTTTCCGGATACTATTGAGATTATGTTCGTGTTATATACTATGTTTGATCTCTTATCGTCATTGCCAATATTATCGAAAATTATCTTGATATTGATCTTATGTGAAATCTCAGCAATTGATTCTTTTTTTCTCTTAATATATCCTAGAAATTTATTAGGACCTTCCTTCAATATCTGTTAGTCCAATCTCTTTGATGGTTTGATTTAGTGTATTACATATATTTTGATAATGGTCCCATATTTTGATTTTTCAAAATCCGTTGTTTATACATAGTCATTGCATTTTAGCACTTACCAAGCATAAATAATTTTTGATCACAATTTAATCGAGTTTAAAGAATTTGAATTTTGTCATAGTCCTAATAGTCAAGTTTAAATGATTTTAGGATTAAGTCATAATTTAGAATTTAATTGTTGATATCATTTTAGTGTTATAAATTTTGCCTAAATTTTAAACCTTTATCACTCTAGATAATTTTGATTCCTCTAGTGTACCTAAATTTGCATCTATGTTTAACCAGTTTAATTATTTTTAAATTTTTGTATTTTGTTAATTTTAATTGTGTCTATTATGTCATTTGAAATTTCGAGGATGAAATTTTTGTAAGGGGGATACATTTGTAACCCCCTAAATCTTTTATGGATTTTGAATTTGGAAGTATCTTGGTTTAATACTATATCCGATTTTCGAAAGTAAATTTTGTTAGTAATTCTATTTTGCTTTAAAATTTTGATTTTGATTTATAAGGACTAATTTTGTTTATTGATTTTTATTCCTTGAAATTTCAAATTTTAGAAAGTTTTATTTTGAGTAAATGAAATTCTTGGTTATGTTTACTAAGCTTACTTATTTTACTTTAAGTAAACTGGTTATTAGTATTACTTATTTTGAATTAATATTCTTAGTTAATTAAACTGTTATAGATCAGGAATGGTAACAATTAACCTAGCTTACTTTAGTATTAATGATTATTGTGGTTATAGTTTCAAATGTCTAGAATGTTATAGATCAGGAATGGTAACAATCACTACCAGAATAAGTCATTTTAGCGACGCCTAAAGACGTCGCTAAAATGCCTAAAGACGTCGCTAAACAAGTTTAGCGACGTATTTAGCGACATCTTCCTCTTGTCGCGGAAACCTTAGTCGCTGTTTGGAAAGACGTCGCTGATCGTCGCCAACATCGACGTTTACCGATACAATGATACGTCGGTAATATACCGACTTTTACCGTCGTTTCGTCGATGAAATAGCGATGTTTATGATGTCGCTATACGTTGGTATTTCCTGGAAAAATTACCGACGTTTTTTATGTCGCTATGCGTCGGTATATATTACCGACGTTTTGTAATGTCACTATACGTCAGTATATCCTGGAAAAATGAGGTAAAATCCTGGGATATTTACTGATGCCTACCGACGTTTACCGATGCATACCGACGAAACTGACGTCGCTATACGTCGGTAGCCTGGCAATATATGCCAGTTTAGCGACGTCTACCGACGCAATGTGCCGTCGGAAAGCGTCGGTAAACGTCGGTAGACGTCGCTAAATTTGAAAAAAAATTAAAATAAATAAATTGCAATATGCAGTTTTCTCCACAGAATTATTTTCTTCCTGTAGTTTAATCTGAAACACAATACACAAGCATATTTTATCCCTGGGTTCGTCGACCCCTTCGGTGGAACAACAACACCGGTAAATTAACATCCAAATGAAACGAATAACAACATAAAATAACCAAAGTCCACACAACATATATAAACCAATATCCAAATTGTCATGGGTCTACACAACCAATTACCAATGTATCTATGCAACCAACAAACAAGTGTCACAAACAAATAAGTGTCACAAACAAATACAAAGAAAAACAAGTACTCAAGCACTCAATACAAACAGTCCAAACTCAGACTACTGGGGATCTGGAGCAAGGGGAGCGCCGCGACGAAGGGCTAAGAAAAGCTCATAGTCCTCCTATAAAATCGATACAGATGAAGGAGGTAGTGACGTCGGTGGAGTCAGTGCCGGTGAAGAAGGCAGTAGCGCCGGCAGAGTCGACGACGATGAAGGCGCACCCGGAGGACGATAACGCTCAAACGCTGTAAGTCGCTGGTAGTATGAATCCATGGTAGATAACATTCTGTCACTGATATCAGCCACCGAATCCTGTACCAGTCTCAGCCTCTCGCCTATGGTCATATGTGATGCCTGCAGATCCAATACGTTGCGCTCCGTCAACGCTCTAAGATCGGTGATCCTCCGCTCAGTCACATGTCGGAGCTCCATAATGCTGCGATCGAGCGCATCCAATCGTGCTATAAGCGCAGGCTCATCCGACTGGTGCTGAGACTGGTCCTGAATCCGTCGTATCAGCTCGTCCCGGAGAGACTCCATCATATGGTAGACTCGGGCAAACTCCTAGGATGGCTGTGGACCATGCACACTAGCGGGGGATGTCCTAGAGGACTGGCTGGCAACTAGGGCACAATAGGATCCTATACCGTAGTACGTACCCCTACGGAGGTCACCAGCGGCGGTCATCCACAGCTCGTCCACCGACGGAGCTTGAGTGGGCTGCGAGGAAGTACCGACCTCTCCCGTAGTAGGTGCACTAGCAGCTGTCCAGTCCCGAAGCCTCTGATACTCGGCCTAAAAAGTATGGATAGTACTCTATGATTTCTAATTTCTAATTAATTACTTATTATTACTAACTACATGAATATTTATTTGTATACATATTTACTAAGTTATATTAAAATTAACACGAAGTATTATAATTAACAAATAGTATTATAATACTTACATAGGCAAGCTCGGCCCTCTCGTCAATAAGGCCTTCGCCCTTCCGATGGGTGGCCAGGAAGATAGTCACCATGTCGACGTTACCGACCTTCCTTACCTGTAATTAAAAATATTATCTTAGTAATAATTTATCGGATTTGTATTAAAATAATATTTCTGAAAGAAAAATACATACCAGACGACGGAAATGTTCCGTCATCGGAATCGACCCACCGCACCACTTCGAGGCATGCTGCCTAGCCGTCTTGGCCTTCTCGGACTTTTCCTTGTACCTTGGCTCGTTGAATCGAGCCTTCATCGCATCCCACTGATCAGGGGTGATCCAACCTTGGATCGGCTTTCCGGCACGATCACGAGCCTTCTGATCATTGATAGCGTCGCGGATCATCTTAGCAGCGACAACAGAAAACATTCCCTCGATCAGCTCGGCCCGGTGTGCTGGATAGAAAAACATATCCTAGAAGAGTACGCAAACCAAATATTTTTCAGTAATATATAATATGCATAAATCAAATGATTCATGTTAAAAGCAAATCTATTTTAACCTTGAAGCGCGCAAACCAGTAGGCCTTCATATCGTCCGGAGCATCCGAGTAGTTTATCCAAGGACCCCCATAATTTTGCCTCAGGAGCTGGCCTAGGCGTCTCTGTACCAACGGGGGACGATATCTATACAGACATATTATATTCATGAGAAAAGTTAATTTATGATAAACACAGAAAAAAATGATAAACCAAAATACTTACTTTGTGCTGTCGGCCCAGATCTCCGTCATCGTCTCCTCCGAAGGTGCACAGGCATCATCTGCCTGATACTGGTCGTCCTCCTCCATTTGCTCATCTGCCTCCATCGTCGTATCAGCAGGAGGAATGCTACTCTTGGGAGCAGTCTCAGGCCTGGAACTACTCGTCCCAGGAGATATGCCACGTAGCATCATGGCGGGCGGAGCTACTGTCCGATACACATGAGTACTGGGCGACGAGGATCCAGAGTCGGTACCAGTAGGAGGTACCGAAGAAGAACCCCGTCCTCTAGCAGTACCACCAGTAGGTACCGAAGGAGTACCCTGTCCTCTGCCAGTATCAGTACCCCGTGCCCCATGTCGAAAAATGCGGAACAATCCACGATGACCTGTCATGCCTGATAATAACATATGATAAGATACAACAAAGACAACAAATAATAGAGACTAGAAATATGAAAGTGCAACAAAGACAAGATAATAACCAAGACAACATATGATGATACATTTTATAAGAAACATCTAAGTCTAGACAGTATATTTTACAAGAAACATCTAAGTTCAGATAGTACATTCTACAAGAAATATCTAAGTCCAGATAGTACATTCAGATAATAACTAAGACTGGATAATAACCAACTCTACATAATAAGAAAATGAAAGTACGTCTCTCTCAATCACCTTCAGAATAATTATCTTGTTCGTCTTCCTCGACCTCATCTTCCTCCTCATCTTCACTTTCATCTTCGCCTTCGTCGGCTTCGTCTTCCTCTTCGGATAATTCTACACCTTCTTCATTATGTATCGTGTAATGCGTAACTTTCGTGGAGTCCACATCAATAATATTGGTTATAAGAGGTAGCTTGTCCTCCTGATAAGCTTTTTCGTCAACATCAAAAGTATCTCTAGCTTTAGTCTTGCATACTGCCCACCAATCAGACTTCGTTGTTCCCCGTCTCGGATAAGCTGTGAAGTACACGAGCTGAGCTTGAGTTGCTAGGACAAATGGTTCGTAGCCTTGATATCTACGCTTGTAGTTTATATCCACAAGACCATGCTTATCAATTTTCCAACCTTAATTTTCAGTCGGATCGAACCATTCACACTTGAACAACACGATCTTTGTAGGTTCTCTGCCATAATTATACGTCAACTCCACAATCTCTCGCAAGATGCCAAAAAAATTATTTCCTGGATCGACATCTTTGTAATTCGAAGATTTGATACACAAACAACTATTTTTTGTGGAATCAAGATCCAGAAAGTTGTCTCTGATCGGAGCATTTGTCGACTTGAACCGAAAGCCATTGGCACAGAAACTTGGCCATATTTTAACAAAAGTAATTGGTCCCTTGGCAAGAGTTCTAATTAATTCAATCTCGGATAAAATTAGACGATCGACCTGAATACCAAAGAAGATATAGTAAGTTATTTATTGTGCAGTTGCATTAAAAGAGGCCAGAATTACCGGGCTGCATACATATTCGCTCAACCAAGAAGGAAAATGACGTCTCATTTCTTGTTATAATGCTTCGTCTGTTAGGTAGGGTCTAACCGACCTCAACTCAGCATTATATATGCTGAAAAATAACGAAGCAACCACTGATTAGTACAATAATATTAGCTTATACTATTACATTGAGATAACATAAACTTATCATTAATTACTTACCCCTCTAGCTTCTCCACTTCAGCCTCATCGCAATTGAGTAATACATACAACTGAGCAGCCCTTAGCTCTTCGTCATTCAAATATCTCTTCTTTATTTTCCCCGAAGGCTTTTAGGACGCATTGAATACTTTTAGTATTCCATCATTAGATTCTTGATAACCGTCGTCGTTTCTCGGAGTCCTCGTTCTATTCGTAGCAACATGAGGTTTGAAATACGTCGAGCAGAAGTTTGTAATCTCCTCGAGAATATAGGCTTCACAAATAGAACCCTCGATCCGAGCCTTGTTTTTCACCTTCCTCTTTAGGTGGTTCAAATGCTGTTCAAACGGGTACATCTACCGATAACCAACGAGCCCACCAACACGTGCCTCGTAGAAAAGATGAATTGGCAAATGCTCCATGGAGTCGAAGAATCCAGGAGGAAATACCTTCTCGAGCTTGCACAGTATTACCGCACTATCGTTGTCCTGCTTTTCTAGACGATCGATGAGCAACTTACTAGAACAAAGATCTTTAAAGAATATGCTAAGCTCAGTCAATGGATCCCAAACAACCGGGGGTAAGAATTCTCGAAATGCAATCGGAATTAACCTCTCCATGAATATGTGACAATCATGGCTCTTCATACCTGTCAGTTTGTTCTCCTTGAGGTCGACGCATCTTTTCAAGTTCGAAATATACCCGTCTAAAAATTTCAGACCTTGAATCCACCTACAAAGTCTCACCTTATCCTCCTTCTCTAGTGAGAAAATTGCCTTAGGTTGCTTCAACTTTCCATTCCCGTCCTCTATCAAATGCAATGCAGGACGTCTACATATTTCTTCCAAGTCCAATCTAGCCTTTGGATTGTCTTTCGTCTTCCCCTTTATATTTATTACAGTATTAATTATATTGTCAAACACATTCTTCTCGATATGCATGACATCAAGGTTATGTCTAATCAGATTGGTGCTCCAATATGGCAGATCCCAGAATATACTCCTCTTCGTCCAGTTATGAGTGCGACCAAATCCGTCACACTTGTAGCCCGTAGCAGGCTCTTCAATAGCTCTTGGTAAATCTTTTATCTCTTCTCATATCGTGTATCCGGGCCACCTTGGCGGGAGATTAGCCTTCTCCACAACGCCAGCATGAAAATCATTTATGTTCCTCCGGTACGGATGATCCTTCGGCAGAAAATGTCGATGACAATCGAAGAAGCACGGTTTGCCTCCGTGGTTCAAACGGAAAGCCTTTATGCGGTCCATGCAATACGGACATGAAAGACGACCATGCGTGCTCCATCAAAATAACATATCATAGGCCGAAAAGTCGTTGATGGTCTACATAAGTGCTGCCCGCATCTGAAAATTTTGTTTTCTATATACATCATACGTGTTGGAACCTACTTCCCACAGCTGATTCAACTCATCAATCAATGGTTGTAAATACACATCGATGTTCCTTTTCGGATTGTTCGGACCTGGAATAATAACAGTGAGGAATATATACGGAGTCTTCATGCACATCCAAGGCGGTAGATTATACGGAGTGACGATCATAGGCCAACACGAATACTGGGATCCCAAAAGTCCGAATGGGATAAAACCGTCGGAGCAGAGACCCAATCTGACATTACGCGGATCAGAAGAAAAATCTAGATACTCTCGATCAAAGTGCTTCCATGCTTCTCCATCAGATGGGTGATCCAACACTCCTTCGGTCTGTTCCCGCTTATGCCAACTCATGTTTTCTGCAGTTTCCTTCACCATAAACAACCGCTGCAACCGCGACGTCAACGGCAAGTAGTGCATCGAATCGGTAGGCTTTCTGGCACCGACAGACTTTCTTCTACCACTGCCCTTGTAGCGATCGGTACCACAAAATCTGCAGGCATCTTCATTCTTGTCATTTTTGTAGTACAACATGCACCCATTGCGACATGCATCGATTTTCTCGTATTCCATCCAGAGGGATCTCACCATCCTCTTAGACCGGTAGAAGTCTTTAGGCAACTTAGCACCCTCAGGCAATATTTTTATAAGCAACTCCATAAGACGGTTTTAGCAATGTTACGACATGTTAAAATCGGACTTGATGCTCAACAATCTTGTAACCACCTCCAACGGTGAATGATCCTCACAACCAGGATATAATGGAGTCCTTGTATTCTCCAGCAACTCCATAAACTGTGTAGCATCGACGTTCGGTGCCTCCTCAGGTGCATCATGATCGTCCGAATCGAAACTAGGCCCCGCCGCGTCAAAAATCATGTTCACAATCCATCGTCGTAAGCAGCATTGTTGTGGGACATCCACATAAGGCTCATACTCCGATGCTAAAGACACAAGTTCTTCGTGCGCGCTCCACTGATAATAATTCGGTATGAAACCCTTCGAGTATAAATGATACGTGATTTTCACTTCTGGATAATATTTTAAGTTGCAACATCTCACACATGGACACTTAATTTTGGTACCGTCCATGTACTGAGGGAACGCCTTGGCAAACTGCAAGAACTGCTGTACACCCTCTATGAATTCATCCCGCACACCGTACATGTCATCAGGATGACGGTTTTACATCTACGAACGATTCCGTAAGTAGTAATTCATATCCATATCCAATTGAGGATAATTCTGTAAGATAGATATATGCATATTGCAGTTAGTGAATGAATGTTAAGGCAGTTTAGATATGGGTGCGCAATTTAGATAGAGGTCAGTAGAGAGTGACAGTTTAGAGAAAACTGAGATTATTGGTGACATTTCACTCATTGACACTTCTTCACTATTACTCACACTAGGGGTCTATTTAGAGACGAGTGCCAAGCTGAATCCTATTCCAACCACAAGGATCAACATAAACTGTTCATTCATTCCACATATTACAAACAAATAATTTGAAGGAAGAAACAAAAACAACTGTGTTGGGACTAAAACAACTATCTTGTGTCAAAGTGTCGTATCCGATAGACCGATACTAATTAGATACGGTCGATACTAAGTACATACGGTCGAGGTATAATTGTACTTGTAGGAGTACACGACACTAAGTACATACGGCCGATACTAATCCGATACGGTCGATACTAATCCGATACCGATTCTGATACTCATCCTAATTTCTCCACAATCTCTTGTAAAAAAAGGTGTCTGTCGAGTTATAATTGTACTTGTAGGAGTACACGACACCAACTGTCCAATATCGATCCTTTGGGTCTACAAGAGTTACTTCACCCAGTTTGTCAAGAAAGGTAAATCTTTTTAAATTAATATCCAATATCGACCCTTTGGCCTGTGCTTGAGCAGTATCCTAACTCAAACTATCTATCATAACTAATAAATTAATATCCTACTTTAACATCTACTAACTCTCGTATTCCTTCTAACATAAACTAATATCCTAATCTAAACTAACCCTTTAACTGAAACTAATATCTAAACAATGCTAATCATGAACTAACACCCTAACCTGGAAGTCCACACTGCTCAAGCACAGGCCAAAGGCCAAGTTATAAGGCAAAATACAGGCAACTGCCTGTAGCTACAAGGCAAAACCAAATATTGACGGTATATATACCGTCAACATTCCAAAAGTTTACTTTTCTTGACAAAATGAGTGAAGTAACTCTTATAGACCAAAAGGATACTCTATACACTCTATGTAATACGATATACCAATCATACCTACACTTCTAGGATACTCTGTATACTGTAGGTACTAGGATACTCCTTAGTATATTAGATATCAAAATCACTTAGTATGACACAAATATGAGTGTGCATTTCATATAAGAATCTAAACATAAACTACATTCTTGGAAATAACATCAATCATGTTAGCAGACCACCTATTCATGCAACTATCTCAAACTGACAATTATTTTGAGTAACCTCTTTCATTTCTCTATCGATACATGCCAAAAATACTCTTTACCACATATAAAATAACACTAATATTTAGACTGTGTCAGCACATCAGGAGGAGGGAGATATCCACAGTCTAGGTGTGACGAAACTTCCACGGGAAAACTACAGCATATATATTATATATATATATATATATATATATATATATATATATATATATATATATATATATATATATATATATATATATATATATAAAACTTCAAAGCAGCAATAGTCGTAAAGAATATGATCAGCAGATAGTCAAGCTCACTTGAATAAAAAGCAACTGAAGCTCACTAGGTAGTTATTCGAAAGCACAGCTTCAATGTCCTGCGGAGAGGTAGCTAGAGTGAAGGTGAGAGTACAGTAGTACTACGAGGAGCAGGAGAGAGAGAAAGAGAGGGAGAGAGAGAGAGTGAGTGAGAGTGAGAGCGGGAGCAAGAGTGAGAGAGTGAGGAAGCACAAAGTACTCTGACTTAAATAGAGGGGAATAGTACTATGACAGCTCCAAACCAAACCTAGGATAGTCTCAAACCACTGCTATTTCGTGGTCCGGACTCACGATGTGACAGTGACAGTAATGATAACTCGTATCAGTAGTGTCATGACACATTACTCTTTTTATTCTCTCAATATCATCACTATTAGGTCCCGTTTGGTTCGTATGTGTCCACCAATTCAATGATTCACTTTTTCTTTCAATTTCTTTAGTATTTTCAGAGAATGGAAAGAAAAATTTATGAAATTGTAATTTTTCTAAAATAATCTTTGTCTATAGCCGTCTCAATAACTGATAGCTATGGCACTCGTCTAAACATATAGTCTAAATTATTATGTCGTGTCAGCGTGTCGTATCGTGTCTATGTCAGCATATCAGGAGGAGGAAGATAGGGTTAGGGTTTACCTGCCTTGGTCGGAATCGGGTCGGGGTCGGTGCTGGAGCAGCGAGGGAGGGGACTGGTCGGGTCGGTATCGACGAGGAGACTCGACGGTGGAGGAGCGACGGAGGGTCGCCAATTGAGGGGGGACGCCGGAGGAACGGGGGTCGCCGCAGGGAAAGGGGTCACTGCGGGGAGGGGGTCACCGCAGGAAGGGGGGAAGCTGCGGGGGAGGGGGGTTGTGGCCGGTGGGAGAAAGATTTGGGGCTCTCGAGCGGGAGAATGAAATTTTGGATGAAAAAATGAAATCGATCGGGCCAGCAGAACCCTATATGAAACGTTTTAGCGACGTCATTATGTGCCGTCGGTAACCGTCGCTAATATCAGTGATATTATCGACGTTTACAGACGTATCCACGATGTACTTTTTTATACAAAAAGTAGTCGCAATACGTCGCCAAACGTCGCTAATATTAGTAATTTTAGCAACGTTCACCGACAAATCCACAAATCCACGACGTATATTTTTTATGCCAAAAAAAGTCGCAAAACGTCGCTGACCGTCGGTATTATGACGTATTACGACGTTTATAAAATACGTCGCTAATTCCTTAAAAGGTAGCGATGTTTTACTAAAACGTCGCTAATTGCGTCGCTAATATGACTTATTCTAGTTGTGAATTAACCTAGCTTACTTTAGTATTAATGATTATTGTGGTTATAGTTTCAAATGTCTATATGAATGGGCCAGTGTATATTTCTGATTAAATTAGGTTATTAGGCTATAATTTCTGTTGGACTTTATGGTAAAGCCTGCCAGCTTTGAGTGTGGGCTTTGGGCCACTTTTTCTAATGAGAAGAAAAATTTATTGAGTGCTAGTTTAATTAGCTGGTAGTTAACTAATTCCTAATTAATTGTTAGTTAGGAATCATGTAATTAATTACTAAGTTATGAGTTTGTTACAAATTTGTTCTAATACCATCAGATCTGTTACTATTTACCAGCATGCTACTTAATATTTTATTATAAATATTGGAGAAGTTCCCCAGTTATTATTTTACTATTATTTTTCTGACACACCCACTGACACTCTTTTCGACACACCCACTGTTCCCCTCCGCCACCATCACCGGCCCGACCTTGTCGGCGACTTCGTCGGAGTTCTTCCACAGAACCACCACTGTACTCCAGTCCATCGTCGACACATCCCGTGTCCATATCTACCACCACCGTTTCGAAGCCGGGGACCACATGCCACAACCGGAGCTCCGCCAAGATGAGCACCGTCCCAACAGTACCTCGCCGAGGAGACTTGAAATCGACAGACGCGCAGATCCGGCCACCTTCGTCGGATCCACTCTGCTGCTCCGACTGGACCCTCCTCCACCACCAGAGTCCATATCTCGATCTCGCTTCCTCAAGCTGCCGGAGGGGCCTCGCTGGACATGTACTGCAGATCGTCGCGAAGTCGTGCTCGCCACCGTCGACTAAGCCGCTGGAGTCCCATGAGGTGCCATGTGGACCAGTCGATTCTTCGGACCGTTCCGATTGCCAGATCTAGCCTTCCCGAGCTTCACCGCTCGCTATCGTGCCGGATCGAGCGCCGCCCGGTCGAGTCGCAGGTGAGTCATCACGTTCGTCTGGTACTTCTTCTTCTTGGTCTTCTTGTTCCATGTTCTTCTACTTCATCTTCTTTTGAGTTGATTTGGAGAGTGTGCTGAGTGAGGTGATGAGTGAGAATGGAAATTAGGTCTTTTGAGAGGCTATGGATGAATGAAGAATGGTGTGAGTGTTTTAATTTTGTGAAGAGGTTGTACTGTGCGGTGAAGATGGTGAGAAGAGTGTGAGTGATAGAGAGAGAGAGTCCTCTTCAAGCATTTTTCCTCTTTGTGTGCTGCCACTTTGGAAATCGAAGGGCCATTCATGACTTCTCGGAAATCGAGGATCAACCGGCCACGTGATTCCATTAAATTTGCAGATATTTAAGCAATGAATAGAGAAGAGGAGACTAGGTCAGAATGTAGGTTTCACTTGTTTTAGTATGAGTTAAGTTGGGTTTTATCGAGTCTCTATGGCTTTGTGGAATATTTGATTAGTATTTAAAGTTAGGTGACTGATATCAAGTAGATGGATTGTTTGGAGTGAGGCTGGGACTGGCAGGCCAGGGAATTAATGGTGATCTTGATTCTTTAGCCTAATGAGTTGTGAGATGTAAGTTTGGGTTGGGTTTGATTAATTGTTTTTCCTATTAAATTTTATTGTAGTTATCATGCAAATTCTCCTTAGTGGATTTATACTATCCCTCTAAAATGTTACATAAATATTATTATCTAATATGAAATTTCTTGATAGTTGACTATTCTATATATTAGTATTTTCTATTAAATAAATTTTATTTAATATTATTGTTATTGCCATTTAGCAAAAGTTTTAATAAAAGTTTTCTATATCTAAATATTGTTAGCAGAACTTGTCATAGAATACTAGTTGCTAAACCTCTAAAATAAATATCTAATAGTTAGCTAACAAGTATTTTCTAAAAATGGTTTCTTTTGCTAAACATAGTTTAAATTATCTCATAGTAATTATTTGGATTAAAACTATATTATACTTTTCTAAAATATGGTTTAAAAGCAAGTTTCTATATAGTAGACTAGTAGATGTATCTATCTAGTTAAAAACTATTTTCCATAAAGAATATTAAATTATTTAAGTAATTAAATGGTTATAAATATTTAGCTAGTTAGCCATCTAGCTAATTGTATTGATTTCAAACCTAACAAATTGTACCAAAATTCTATGTGAACTTTCAGATTCATGCTCTACTATTTTCAGACTTCCAAAGCAAGGCAAGTACACCGACTTGAGCTTTTACTTTGTTATTCTGTCATACTTTCATGTTCTCATATCGGACACGAGATTCACACGATTGTATTTTGCCTTATTCATTGTATTGTGTCTCATTGTTTCTTGCGGGATTAGAAGAAATATTTACTATAGTGTGACCACATCCAACCTAGGTATTGTGAATAGTCTAATCGTACACCTCACGTACGATTAAGCCAAATCTTTTAGAATTATGATATTGTGAATTGTGAATTATGGTCTCCAGCAGGTTACGCATTAGTTTAATATTTCAAATTTTACACCTGCATTGATTGTCGTATTCATTGTCTTGTTCATATTGATTGTCGTATTCATTGTTACGTTCCTGTACTTCAGTTTCATATTCAGATCTTGTACCCTTGTTTCATATTGTAGTCCATATTGTTATCCTGTATTTCAGATTACATTGTAGACTGTTTTTTGTCGGGGTTATACTTTGTTTTTTTTCTGACAGGATACCTTAATGTCTTTCTTCCTCCCTTCCTCTTCTCCTTTTTAAGTAAGAGTTCCAAGAGTCATCTTTCGTAGGATTATTTACGGCCGTACCTCAATAGATCGTGGGATAAGTCTAGTTCAATTACACACTAAAATTAAATTGCTAAACTGCTTCCGCTGAACTCAATGTCAAACACACATAAGCTACAAGGAACTAGGAAAGTACCATTAAGTTTACAACATTAGTTTTTATCATTTAATTTATAAATATAAAATAGAAATAATTAACTTTTTGGAAATTGCTGAGAAACCCAATTTCGGGGTTGGGTTGTATGAAAAACCCACCCGCAGGATTGGTTTTATGAAATGCCCAGAATTATATAATTTCACGTCAAATATTCAAAGATTTCCTTTAGATGCTCTTTATTTACAAAATTAATACCATAACTACCCCTCCGCACAAACTCAGATCTGGATTGCGATTCTCTTCTTCTTCTTCACGAGAGATCTAACTCCATTGCTCTCATTTTCAGCAGAGATCGTAAAGATCGTTCGTAGTTCACCATGCTTTTTTTTCAGTCGAACTTCGATCATCGCTCATCTTCTTTTTTTTCTTCTTCTTCTCCGACAATTAGGTCAAATAGAGAAGATCTTCTTCTTTTCCATAAGAGTTAGCATCGTTTTGAAAGAAGAACGAAAACTCTTGAATCTTTATTCAAGTCAAATTTCTTTCCACAAAAACAAAAAACGAAAAAAATAGGTTTCTGTCAACTGTTCTCCGTCGATATCACACGAAGAATAATCATTCTCCGGCATTTTTAACAAGGAGAATGCCATTCTTCGTGTTGAATGGCATTCTCCGTATTTCTAATATGGAGAATGGCCATTCTCCTGTGTTTTAACATTTGAATGACTATTCTCCGTGTCATTTAACACGGAGAATGTCATTCTCCGTGTTATTTAGCATGGAGAATGGCCATTCTCCGTGTAATTTAGAAACGGAGAATGCCATTCTTCGTACTAAATTACACGAATAATGGTCATTCTCCTACGTTTTAACACTAGGAATAACCATTCTCCGTGTAAATTAATACGGAGAATGTTATTCTCTGTTTTAATTAAGACGGAAAATGTCATTTTCCGTTTTATTTAAGACGGAGAATGACATTCTCCGTGTTAATTTACACGGAGAATGGCATTCTTCGTGTTTCTAACACGGAGAATGGCCATTCTCCGTATAATTTAGAAAAGGAGAATGCTATTCTCCGTACTAAATTACACGGAAAATGGTCATTCTCCTACGTTTTAACACTGGGAATATATAACCATTCTCCGTGTAAATTAACACGGAGAATGTCATTCTCCGTTTTAATTAAGACGGAGAATACCATTCTCCATTTTATTTAACACGGAGAATGACATTCTCCGTGTTAATTTACACGGAGAATGACATTCTCCGTGTTTCTAACACGGAGAATGGCCATTCTTCTGCATTTTAACACTGTAATGACCATTCTTCGTGCTAAATTGTAATGCCTGTGGTTCGTATTACGTATTCTGGAATACGTGTACGTATTTATTCTTGTATTGCCTGATTTCCTTGCTTAGATTTCCTCCCTGGGCTTGGTTTATTCTTGGATTGGGTTGGCTTGGTTCGGTTTGGGATTTGCTATTGGTTTATGATGAACCCATGGATGAACCCCCTACCTACCACCACCACTACCATTTATTAACCCTTCTCCTTTCTCTCTCTTCATTTATCATCTTCTCCACCATTACTCCTTCACCTACCAAGAGAGAGAGAGTGAGCTCTAGGCAAGTGTAACTTGCTTCATGGAGGAACTCAAATTTTATTGCTTCATTCTCTTCCTTACAGTATTTTGACTAACTTTAGAACTTGGCATTTTCACTTTCCATGGCTAGATTCTTGTAGATCTATATTTACTTTATTTTCGGATTTCTTGGGTTTTGATCTATTTAATCTTGTTATTTCTGTGTTTTGAGGGTTCCATGTGGTAGAGAATCTCGTTCTACCCCATTTTGACCTATGGATGTTCGGATTTGGGCTCCGGATGATAGAGTTATGCAGCTTGGAAGCCATGGCTTATGGTGTACTTCTTCTCAGAAATTTGGAGAAGAAGCACAGTTCCGAGCCGCATGATAGCACTTGACCGCATGAATATTCATGCGGCAAGTCAGCTTCGAAACCGTATGCACTATCAACTGGACTTGACCGCATGACAAGTTCATGCGGCAAGTATTTAGTTCGGCCGCATGGGGCCCTTCTTCCCGAACCGCATATGCACCCTTGCTCCCAGCCGCATAGGCATTGCTCCCCGCTGCCGCATGAGGACCCGAGTCCTCTCAGCCGCATGACCGACTGATCTCGAGCCGCATAGATCCTGATTCCCTTCAGCCGCATGAGACCCCTCCATTCCTGACCGCATAAGCTCCTACAGCCGCATGCGCCGCACGCCCGCACTGCCTTGAGACCGACCTTTCCGAGCCGCATGAACTCGGATTTCGGGCCGCATGAACCCATATCCATTCAGCCGCATGGGCTGTTCTCTTCCAGCCGCATGTGATCATTCCTGGCCGCATAGGCCTTAGCCGCATGGCTCTTCTATAGCCCTGAATATTGATATTTTATTAGATATTTTACGTCCATTTTATATCATTACGCCTTTTGTCATGAACTTGATAATCATGGATTTGTTTAATATGTTTGGAAATGATACCTGAGCATGACACGAAGTGACCCGTAGTGGTGCACTCTTGACAAAAAAACCTGACATGACCTGATAGTGGCCCGTCGTGGCGCACTCCTGACAAGAACACTTGACATGATAAACCTGACATGATATATCTGATAAAGCTGTTGCGACGGCTACCTGACATGACATGACCTGTATAATAACATGGACACCGTGGGCGATTGTGCTTGTACAAATAAACCAGTCCTGTCTTGCATCATGTCTAGGGAGGGAGCTCCTGAGTACCACGGTCAGGAGTACCTATTGAAATGGACTAAGGTTAATAACTAGATTAACACATTAGTCATGAAGAGATTTCCCAGCTACAGGCAATCCCGTTACTTGGGCGCGCCTGGGATCTGTAGCCTGCCGTCGAGTAGGGCACATTTCCAGCACACTGTCATGTGTTGCACCTTTCAAGCTACTTAAGGGTACATGCGTTTCCTGGACGATGTACCCACCTGTATTCAACCCCTAATTTCGACCTGGGTAACCTGGATGGTCTGCAGGGCTTGTGACTGTGGAATAATCTCACTGCATCTTGTTAGTAACTAGGCCTGTGATAACCCTAGTTAGTTAAAGTATCAAGCCGTAGGTCTTGTTTGGCCGTAAAATGATTGGATGGAGTTTAACCAGTCTAGTCTTGTCCTGATCCTGCTCCAGATTGCTATATAACCTGAATGCCTGTATTTATTTTACCGATAAATGGTGAGAATTCCATGTTCTGTTCAGACGAAGGGTTGCAACCCCGGTCCTTGTTTGGTTTACGGGTTGTAACCTGGTTATCTGAATAGTTCCATGGTTATCTCGTCGTATATCATCCTGATGTATTTTCTTTATTTCCAGTTCTTACTTTATTTATATCTTGTGCTGATTGCTGGTTTTAGTTCCTAAGTGAAGCCTCCTTTGTGGCACTTGCTCTTTTTGGGATCTGACCCAGCTGGTTTTGTGTGGCCAGATTTCGGAGCAGCTCAAGAGGATCTACCGACCTTCCAACCAGATGGTGACCACTAGACGGAACCCTGGCAACGAGTGGGTTTATTTTTGATCTCCCATTTATTGTAAAAATATTCTTTTGAGGCGTTTAGCCGACGAGCACCTGTTTAGCTCGGTTGCACTTTACTTACTGTCTGCCTACGGGCTGTAACATGATTAACAGATCCTAGGGTTGATCATGTATGACTAAACTCTTGGTAGTCCTAATATTTTGTAACGACTAGCTTCATGATCAGCTGAATATGTAATGTTTGGGACGCCTTACTATTGTATATTTAATGATCATACATCTTGTAACTTTTACTTACTTGCTTGTGATTGAGACACTAGGCTTGTTCATGACCATAGGAGACTGTTGGCTTGTAGTAAACCCTCATGTATCTAGACAGCCGTAACCGTATAGCGAGATGGAATCCATTTCAATATACGTAGCTGGCTATGTCTGCCCCCGCTCTCCAGTATTCTGGTTCTGGGGCGTGACATAAATTACACGAAGAATGACCATTCTCCAATTTATTTAACACGGAGAATGGCATTCTCTGTGTTTCTAACACGGAGAATGGCCATTCTCCTGCGTTTTAACACTGTAATGACCATTCTCCGTGCTAAATTACACGGAGAATGGCCATTCTCCGTGTAAATTAAGACGGAGAATGGCCATTCTTCGTTTTATTTAACACGGAGAATGTCATTCTCCGTGTTAATTTATACGGAGAATGGCATTCTCCGTATTTCTAACACAGAGAATGACTATTCTTCGTGTAAATTAAGACGAAGAATGACATTCTCCGTGTTACTACACGGAGAATGGCCACCCTCATGCGAAATTAACATTTTTCGTGTTCTAACACGGAGAATGACCATTCTCTTGCATTTTATGGTCAGTTGAAACTTTGAAGGGCCATAACTTTTGACTGGGAGGTCGAAACGAGGTCCAATTTGTCCCAAAATGAGCGTATCTTCGAGGAGCCTGAAAATAACAGCTTTTTCGTTCGACGGCCTTCTGAAATTTTAGATTCGCAAAAAAATGATGTTTGGACGTCCGTTTTAGCACTTTTGTCGTTTGTCCCGGTCTTTCTGAAATTTTTCGACGAGTTTTTGAAGATTTTTGCGGAGAAAACCTAGATTCGAAAGTGAGCAGCGTATGGAAGAAGATGAAGTATCGAAACATTTTTTTTAAGAGTAGTTTCGTGGGTGTTTTCAATAAATTAGAAGGAAGGACAAAAAGGTCATTCGGAACCCTCTTTATATTTTTTGCTAATTCTGGGCACGCGATGAAATGTTATTGTGCGGTGGGTTTTTCATAAAACTTTTTCGTTTTTTGGGCATTTCATAAATTTTAGTTTTATTTCAGATTGTCCACCGTTCCTTGATACAACAAAAATATGAATATATTCAAAGAAAGAGTGCCAAAGGAGACAGAGAAATAGAAGGGCTGAAAGAATTCCCAAACATTTTAGACATTTACGCCTTATTTTTTCGCTAATTAAAAAGAGACTCCATTGATATTTAGGGGTACAATTCGGACGGATTGAGTCAAGTTTGAGTTCAACCCGAGCCCAAGCCGATGAATTATAAACCTAGTCTGTGTCTAAGTCCAACCCGACCTCGGGTTCAACATATGAAGTCCAAAATCGAGTCTGAGGGAAGAGAAAAGGAATCTAGGTTCCTCAGGTTCGACTCGCGTTAGGTCGGCTCCACCGGATTTATCGGACTGTAATATGATATTTGAAATAACTTTAAACAAAATTAATATTAAACACTTAATCAAATAGCAGTCAAGTTTCAATCACTACAAAATACAAACTGAAATAAGATTTATAGTAAAGAGTTGATGGGTGAAGAAATATAAGGTTTAAACTATTTATTTAAGAAGTATGGAAAAGAAGTGTTATATGTATATCGGATTTCGGGTTTATGGTAATCCGACACATGAATCCGAGCCCAATCCGATTTTTAATCGGGTTCAAATATTTTAACCCGAATCTAAATCCGAGTATCTTTAACCCAAATCTAACCCATTAACAGATTTATCCGATCGGACTCGGATTTAGTCCACCCGAGTTACACCCCTACTAATATAGTTGTTGCCTATACTTCTACCTAATTAGAGTACAACTTAATCTCCCCACCTTCCTCTTGTCATGCACAGGGACGGAGGCACACTATAGCTGCACTGGGCTGTAGCCCAGTGCAAGCTTAAGAGAAAAAGATATTTTTTTTTTCAATGACAAGGATGTAGTACAGTCCAGCTATCCAACACATCCCTTACTACCAAGTCAACGCAACACAAGACTTTCTTCTCTGCCTAAATTGTTAATCCCTTACTCTCGACCGGCGACCGCCAAACCTAGCAGGCAGCAGCGGCTGCTGTCCCTCTCCAGCCTGTCGGTCGGTACGCCGCGCGCTACAGCGGCGCAGTACGTATGGCTGCTCTTCTGCTCTGGCCTAAATTTTTAATAAATAAACGTTACCAAATTTTAGGTTTAAATTTACAAAAAAAACTCTGTCAAATCATTGAATTTACAAATGAAACTCTGACAAATTTTTGGCAAATTTTTTTAGAACTTTATAGTAACTATTAGCTCGCGCACCTTGCTTCAAAATCCTGGCTCCGCTACTGGTCATGCATCCACATAAACGCTATTCTTCTTCTAGAAGGAGAGATCAAACAGAAGCTTTAACCATTTTGCCCGGTAGATTTGATATCTTAAACGTGTGCTTTTTTTTACTTCCCTAGGTCTTAAGTTGCTGTTATGTATGATTTCTAGAACAACTTTGCTATTAACTTGGACACGTGGCTTGATAAAGGAAATATAGAGAGTATATAATCATCAATCTTGCCTATATTTATCACGTAATTCTTCTAACCTAGCCAGCTCACTCATGCCTAACTCCTAGGAGGAATAAAAAAATTCTTCTGTTCGAAAATATCTTTGTCATCTCAGATGTACAGACAATCTACATAGATTTTTCAAGGACAATCTGCATAGATATTTCAAGGTACGTGGAACTCATCGCTTGAGAGTCGCAACATATCATAATCACTGAGCTTTAATTTTCTTGTATCTTATCTTGATCTTCCATAGGGATACGTTGTCCTTTTCATTTGTTTTGTCAAGAAGTAAGTAGTCTGCCAGCATGGTTGAGATGATTTCCCCCACCACCTACCCACCATAATAAAGAAAAAAAAAAAAAAAAAAAAAAAAAAAAAAAAAAAAAAACCAATATCTCTACTATTACAAAGAAGCTTCAAAACGGTTCAAAATTGAGCCATCTAAGTCGTGTATATCATCAACTATTTAATTTAAAAAAATTAAATTATGTAAAAAATTGTTGAAAAAAGTTTAAATTTGTTATAAATATTCAATATGGAGAATTGATCTCAACCAAACAAAAGAATTATCTCCCACCTTAACTACATGAATTAGAAAAAATATTTGATTATAATTGGATAATATTTTTATTATACGTTATTATAGGTACTTTAATAATTATTTTGATAACATAAGAAATTTTTTTATTTTATGTGTAACGTACGTACTTTTACTAGTAAATAAATAATAAGAGTCCTAATCATGACACGATTGGTATCTTCATTTGATATGCCCCTTTTTTTTTAATATGTTGGAATAGACAATATTGTAGATTATGAGCCCGTTTGGTCCAGAGCCCGTTTGGTACAGGTTGTACTCAACATGTTGGATGCGCCGATTTCGGTCTGAAATCGAATTAATCATAATAATAAAAAAAACTCAAACCAAACCTAATTCGTATTGAGCCATAACGAATATATCAGTTCGATTTGTCCGATTTATTTGATTTGTTCAGTTGAATTTTTTATTATTTAATAGGTCGAGCTTGAAGTTGATCGTGTTGTTCAAATATATCAAAAAAAAAAAAAATATTACACTGAATTGATGCATTTTAATCTTTTACAATAATCTCATGCTTCTAAAATACATTATTGAATTGTCACATTTCAATCATGGATACATAATAATCTCAGAACTTCACAAGAAAAAAATAAAAGAAAAAAGTTAAAAATTAAAATAAAATACTATTTATAAGGCATATAAATTGTACAACTTCCCAATTACAAACTTAATTAACTTACAACACAAGTCATAAATATTAGAAGTTACAAATTTAAATAAAATATAATGTATATATTAGGGTCATATGTGAGGATGGTGAGGGTATTGAGATTTTTTTTTGCTTTTGTATTAAACCAAAAATTAAAAATCTAAACCTAACCGGAGAACTGAATTCTAGCATTTTTAGAATGGAGTCCGAATTGAATATTTTTCAAAAATTAACCGATTGAAGTCTTTAATCAATTCGACTCAGTTATCAGTCCAAAACTATATAATGCTCGGTCTTCCACGTAACTTGCTCATAGAATTTATATTATGTCATGTCTAATATAGAAAGGAAGTTAAAAATTGTATGTATAAAAAAAACGGCCGAAACCATGAGATATAGTGAGAATAATATAAAAAAAAGCGAAAAAATGTTTTAACTTAACAACAAAATTTATCTAATTGCAGTTTGATTACAATTTTTTTTCCTCTTAAATTCTTTATAAGTTTGAAGTTACATTTTGGGAAGACCCTTTTGGATTCTTTTATGTGCTGAGGCTAATCAGTAGTTGATTCCTTATCATTGGGCCACAATCAGAACATATACATGTTAGGGTTCAGAAACATAAGCAATGAATGTTAGGAAAAGCAAATTTCGTTCGCCCCTGAGGTGTGACCGTATTGGCCTGCAGCAACTATGCAGCCAGCCGATCTCCTGCTAGCTTGGACCTGTCCCGGGCCAGAAAGTTAATGCTTGGACGCCACATAGTCGCGGGCCAGCACAGTCACGTTCTTGAGAAGGGCAACGTAGCAGTACAGCGCTCTGAATGTTAATGCACGTCGGCCACCGAATTGTGATCTTTCTTTTCTTCCTAAACCCTAACACCAATTCTAGACGGAGATTGTCAAGGACGACCACCATGTCCAAAGGTAAAAAAAAACGTGTTTTGTTCATCAAACCCTTGGCATCGAGCCATGTGGTTTGAACTTTGAAATAGGCTCTCTCTCTCTCTCTCTCTCTCTCTTAGTTCTCGTGGGTTGTTACGACCCGCACCCGCTGTAAGGGCACGTGTGCGTAACAACGCCCAGCCCTCACCGTAAAAACGGCGTGAAATGCTGTAGGTTTACTACTCTAATAACAGTTTGTATAATATCAAAACATGTCGAGAATATGGTCAACTCCGAACGGAGGACAAGCAATGATAATATATAAGTACTCAATCACAACTCTAAGATGATAAAGTAAATACTGAATGATAAAGACAACACGACAATAAAAAATATAACATGTCCAGTCCAAACACAAATAATATACAAGTCCAAGTCCAAAGTCTCGAATACTAACCAAAAATAATAACAGTCCCAAGAGTAACTGGAGACAAGGTCCAGTACAAAACCTACTCTATCTACAGGGTAGGTGGTATCTCGTCCTGCGGTACTGCACCCTGCTGATCTAGGGTATCTGTCTCTAAACCTACTACTTCCGGTGGGTCGTAGTAAGTGCAGTATTAGTCCTCCTCTGCATCTGTAATAATTATCAACATATCCGGTCAGGATATAACGAGTACATAAATCTCATAACAGATCTCAAGATAGGATAAAAGCCATAAGACTGTAAATAGAACATATACAATAAAATCATGGAGTGTACATATATGTATCATGGTATGGTAAGATGTAGAGTTAGAGCTAGAACAGGAAAGTAGAACTGATCATGGTATGTACACAAGTCAGGGTAAGCCATAAGTGCGGTATATGACTAACACTGTTCGGAAATGCGAGATGGATTTGATCACAGGCATACGCTACTACTCCCCCGCCCCCAACTGGTATAATGGATCCAAACAGGACACGTCACTGCACGGGATTCTATGAGAAGGGAGCAAATCTTCTCTAGAATCGGTGACCATATATTGCACAAGAGCTACAAGGTAGCTTGCACAATACATCCCAAGCTAACAAGGAGTAACATCTCTTGTCAAGATCCAGGAATACCAATCCGTGAGAACCATGTGTCAGGAATAAGTATATCTACACTAAGTACATGAATCATAACAGTTATCATAAACTGGAAAAAGTTATCAGAGAATGTACTCGCCTGTGATATGATATAATATGTCAACTGTATCCAATACAGCGCCTCGAGGACCTATAGATAACAAGACGTATCAATACTGAGTTTAGAAAGTAAAGTCAAATCAATTTAAATCCTATTAAGTCATTCTAGGTCAAGACAAGTCTAGTTAGGACAAACCTGGTGATAGAAAAACAATGGAAGTCAACCCAAATCAAACTAGGTCAAAGGTTGACTTACAGTTGACTTTTGGTCAACGGGTCAACTCTGGTCAACTCTAGGTCAACCCTAGGTCAATGGTGACTAACAGTTGACTTTTGGTCAACTGTTCAACTCTAATGGAATTTGGGACTAAATTGGGTAAAGTGTTGACCCATGGTTGACTTTTGGTCTAAAAAGTCAACCGTGGTCAACCGTGGTCAAGACTAGGTCAATGCGACTATTTCTAACCATTTCCAACCCTTACAACCCATATCCAAGTCCATCTTGAACTCCAAAACCCATATCTTGGCCGTAGGCCAATACCTCAAATTTACCCTTTACAAAGGTAAATTCCTAACCTAGCCCAATACCAAGTTAGCCTACCTACGCTTGGTATTTCGACCCGTGGTTCCTAGGGTAGCTAGATACTACCGTATCTAGACATTACCAACCGCTACACGGCCGATCCTAACCCATCTAACCCATGTTAGGGCGTACCCTAGTGTTTGGTCAATTACCTTGACCAATACCAAGGTAAACCCAAACCTAGTCTCTAACCATATCCAAAACCCATTTTCTCTCACCCCGATTTGATTTCCTACATTTCCTACCCCGTATCCTAGTAACTCTAGTATTCCGATACCAAATTGGTATCCTAGATACCTCATTCTCTAGGATTTGGGTAGATTCCCAATCCTACACTACTACTAACACCACTACTATCCCCATTACAACTCCTACTACTACTACTCTTCTTTCTCTTCTCCTTCTCCTTCTCCTTCTCCTTCTCCTTCCTTTTTCTTTTCCTTCTCCTCCTCTTTCTCCATGTTACTGCTGCTCCTACTGCTGCCTATGCCACTGCTACTGCTGCTATTGCTAGCTGCTGCTGCTGCAGCTGCTACTACTGCAGTAGCTGCTGCTGCTACTGCAGTCTACTGCTGCTGCTGCTATTCTTCTTCCTCCTCTTCTTCTCCTACCACTTCCGCTTCTACTACTTCTTCCCTTCTCTATATATATATCTATATCTATCTAACTATATATATATATATATATATATATATATATATATATATATATATATATATATATATATATATATATATATATATATATATTCTATATTCTATATTCTATATTCTATATATATGTAAAACCCACTATCAATACACTACTCCCTTCACTAATCCCATCCTCTAACACACACACACACACACACACACACACACACACACACACTCTCATGACACCACCACCACCACCACCACTCTCCTCTACACACACACAAATATATATATATATATATATATATATATATATATATATATATAAAGGAAAAAACCCATAATAAAATCCCTAAACTAGGTTTTAGGAAAACCTATAAAAGCTATAAATGTAAATGAGGAATTTATGAGGGTTTAAAGAGCATACCTAAATGTAGATCTCTTGAAGAAGAAGGAACTAAAAAAAGAATGAAATGAAGAGAGAGAGAGAGAGAGAGAGAGATGACTTAGGAATGAAGTAAAGAGAGGGGGGATGGCCTATATGTGGCCGTCCATGGGGGTCCCAAATGGGTTTGGGTGGAGACCCATTAGGCCTCCACACCCATTAGACTTGGTTTGGTTTGGTTTGGATTTGGTTTGGTTTGGTTTAACTTCAAAATGACTAATTAAGCCTCTAAATGACTAGTTAAGCCATGGGAGTATGGTTTATGGTTTCTAGCCTAGTTAGGATGGCATGTGGGCTAAGCCGAGCTAGTATGTGGGTTCCACTAGTGTCCAGACTACCCGGATCTCCAACTTAAGTCCAAATTGGATAAAATTCAAACTCAATCTACCAAATCCCTAAAAATTCTATAAAATCAAATAAAATTTCCAAAAATTATAAAACATGGAAAATGACAAAAATACTCCTAATTCGAGAACTGGGGGTGACAAATCTACCCTCTTTAAAAGAATTTTGTTCTCGAAATTTAAACAACCCAATACATGCAAACAGAAACAGTAAACTTGAAAAGCATATACCTCATGGCTCGAAGAGATAAGGGAAACACTCCTGCATGTCGCCCTCTCTCTCCCAGGTAGACTCACCCGGAGAGTGGTGCCTCCATGCGACTCGAACCAAGGGTATAACCTGGTTCCGGAGCACCTTCTCCCTACGATCCAGAATCTTGACTGGCTGTTCTGGATAGCTGAGAGTAGGCCCCACCTCTATCACTGAATGATCCAGCCACTACCAAAATACACTAAATTAGCGACGGATATTTAGCGATGGCATTTTTCAGTCGACGTTAGCGACGGCTTCGTGGCAGCTCGCCGACTGATTACCGACCACACGCCTTTGCCATTTTTATTTTAATTTTAGGGGAAGGAAAGGTCGCACATCCGTCGCTAGACTGTCGGAGTTATAGCGACGGATATACAGTCGTCGCTACGCAGTCGATTATTTGGCAAAAATTGTGTAGAGAATTGGCGGGACATATCGTCGACGACTTAGCGACGGATATTCAGTCGGCACGTATCAAAAAAGGCGACTGCTGGGCGACGGGTTTGTGCCAGTCGCTAGTCCGTCGCTATATATACGTACCAGACTTTAAATGAAACGGCGGGGGGAGCTTTTCGCTTTCCCCCCAAATTCACTCTCTCTCTCTCTTTCTCTCTCTCTCGCCGGTGTCGGCTTCGGTATCGTCGTTGGCGTCCTCTCCTCTCTCTCCCTCCCGAAGGTAACTCCCTCTCTCTCTCTCTCTCTCTCTCGATCTCTCTCTCTCTCTCTCGCGTGGTGTCGTATAGGGGCTGGACGGCGCGCTTGGGGCTGGGCCGTCCGGGGCTGGGCGGCTGGCTTGGGTCGGGGGCTGGGCGGTGGGCTTGGGACGGGGGCGTCGGGGGCTGGACGGCGGGCTTGGGGCTGGGGCATCGGGGGCTGGGCGGCTGGCTTGGGTCGGTGTCTGGGCGGTGGGCTTGGGGCGGGTGCGTCGGGGTATGGGAGGCTGGCTTGGGGTTGGGGCGTCGGGGACTGGGCGGGGGCATCGGGGTCTGGGAGACGGGCTTGGGGTTGGGGCATCGGGGGCTGGGCGGGGGCGTCAGGGGCTGGGCGGCTGGCTTGGGTCGGGGTCTGGGCGGTGGGCTTGGGACGGGGGCATCGGGGTCTGGGAGGCGGGCTTGGGGTTGGGGCGTCGGGGGCTGGACGGCTGGCTTGGGTCGGGGGCTGGGCGATGGGCTTGGGGTGGCGGCGTCGGGGGCTGGGCGGCTGGCTTGGGGCGGGGGCGTCGGGGGCTGGGCGGCTGGCTTGGGTCGGGACTGGGCGGTGGGCTTGGGACGGCGACGTCGGGAGCTGGGTGGCTGGCTTGGGGCGGAGGCGTCGGGGGCTGGGCGGCTGGCTTGGGTCGGGGGCTGGACGGTGGGCTTGGGGCGGGGGCGTCGGGGTCTGGGAGGCGGGCTTGGGGCTGGGGCGTCGGGGGCTGGGCGGCTGGCTTTGGTCGGGGGCTGGGCGGTGGGCTTGGGGCGGCGGCGTCGGGGGCTGGGCGGCTGGCTTGGGGCGGGTGCGTCGGGGCTATTTGCAACCGACGCACACCCATAAGCACTCTTCATATATATATGCAACCGAACTACTGGACGGTGGGCTTGGGACGGCGGGCTTTGGTCGGGGGCGGCGGGTGGCTTTGCTTCTCAAATTCATATGAGTTTATATATTAGCTAAATAATATGTTATCCATATTGGGTGTACTATTAGTTTGGTGGTGTTTGGATTAGTAAATGTGAATATATATGGGGTTTGGATTCATGGTGTATATGTTCATTGTCTCAAGGACAGTGCGAGTTCTATAAGTTGTGTGCTTCTGTATAGATGTATATATCTATACATCTAGCTTTGATATACATATGTGTATGTGACAATCTCAGTTAGCGACGGACTAGTTACCGGTTAGCGACGGATATTTCCAGCTCCATTAATTGTATTAATCTACGGTACGACATGGTGATCAGGACATAGTCCCTGCAGCCATTCGACTGGTGAGGCAGAAACTATGTAGCCATAGATAAAGTTGCCTGTCCTCCGATCCTCATCCCTCGGCAATAATGATACGACAACCTATCTCTATATCTTATATAGTAGTAGATGATGTCTTAGTATTACATTAGTGAGTTCATCTTGATTCTGTTACGTCCTTTAGATACTAGATACGATAAGAACATATACTACACATTATGTATACAGAATATAGATGATTCACCCTAATGTATGCTTGAATGAATCTTGGGTTGTGTTCTGAGCCATCCGTTCTCACACTTAAAATACATAGGAATTAATAGTGTGAGAGCGTCGGAGAGAGTGAGAGCGCCGGAGGGGGGAAGAAGAAAGAAAGAGAGTAAAATGGTACGACATGGTGAAGTAGTACTGTATTTTGGCTCCAGTTCCAGCTCCATTTGCATTAATCTATGGTACGACATGGTGATCAGGACATAGTCCCTGCAGCCATTCGACTGGCGAGGCAGAAACTATGTAGCCGTAGATAAAGTTGACTGTCTTCCGACCCTCATCCCTCGGCAATGATGATACGGCAACCTATCACTATATCTTATATAGTAGTAGATGATGTCTTAGTATTACATTATGTGAGTTCATCTTGATTCTGTTACATTCTTCAGATACTAGATACGATAAGAACATATACTACACCATATGTACAGAATATAGACGATTCACACTAATGTATGCTTGAATGAATCTTGGGTTGTGTTCTGTGCCATCCGTTCTCACACTTGGCAAAAAATTAAATTTTTTATACTTTATCGGCTTTCGAAAATGTACTCAAATTACATGATGGTTCCTTTAGTTAGCTTGCTTATGTTACAATTATATTATTTGTGACTATCGATCTTACCAGATGGCACCCATGACCCGAGGAGCGGTACGTCGTTTGAGAAAAATAGTGAATGATGAGGTGGCTCCTCCTACAGTTAAGGAGGAAGTGGCACAGGTTGTTAGTGAGACCGAGAGTTCTATTCATCCAGCACCGGTAGCTAGTGAGACCGGGAGTTCTCTTCAAGCAGTCCTTGCAAGGGACGACATCTCTCCTCACGCAAAAAATCTCGCTTTTTTGAGGTGATTGCGTGATCGTATCACTGAGCGTTTGCGTGAGCAGCGTGGTTCTCATTAGCTATTAGTACTTATTTGTATTGGACTATTTGTATTGAGTTGTTTTTGTATTAGACTATTTGTATTGGACTACATATTGAGTTGTTTTTGTATTAGACTATTTGTACTGTCCTCCGACCCTCATCCCTCGGCAATGATGATACGACAACCAACAAGAGAGAATACTTTGAGAGATCCATCTGAGTATGACGTATACTCTGAGAGATCACATTTACAAGAATGATATCAGTAGTGGGATTGAGTGCTGGAGGAGATATTATCAGAGTATACGTCCTACTCAGATGGGTCTCTCACCGTTATTAATTTTTTCTGACGGCATGGTGGATGCGCTCCCTCAACAGATTCTTGCTTCGAGCCAAAACTTTGCTCCGGAGCTCAAGTGGACATCCTTGGTGTAGAGCTCGAGTGAGAGGTTCCTGACAGCATGGTGGTCTCCTTTGTCAAAGTGTCCGTGCTCATCCCATATTGGTTGTGGGACGAGCACGGATACTTTGACAAAGGAGACCACCATGCTGTCAGGAACCTCTCACTCGAGCTCTACACCAAGGATGTCCACTTAAGCTTCGGGACAAAGTTTTGGCTCGGAGCAAGAATCTGTTGACGGAGCACATCCATCATGCTGTCAGAAAAAAATAGTAACGGTGAGAGACCCATCTGAGTAGGACGTATACTCTGATAATATCCCCTCCAGCACTCAATCCTACTACTAATATCATTCTTGTAAAGGTGATCTCTCAGAGTATACGTCCTACTCAGATGGATCTCTCAGAGTATTCTCTTCGGTTGGTTGTGTTCTGAGCCATCCGTCCCAGAGATTTGATTCTGTATTTTGGCTCCAGCTCCATTTGCATTAATCTACGGTACGACATGATAATCAGGACATAGTCCCTGCAGCCATTCGACTGGCGAGGCAGAAACTATGTAGTCGTAGATAAAGTTGACTGTCTTCCGACCCTTATCCCTCAGCAATGATGATACGACAACCTATCACTATATCTTATATAGTAGTAGATGATGTCTTAGTATTACATTATGTGAGTTCATCTTGATTCTGTTAAATTCTTCAGATACTAGATACGATAAGAACATATACTACACCATATGTACAGAACATAGATGATTCACACTAATGTATGCTAGAATGAATCTTGGGTTGTGTTCTGAGCCATCCGTTCTCACACTTGAAGATAAATCGAATTATAACGACGGATATTAGGTTACTCTTCAGGATAATTGATGTTCATTTTATATTAATTTGGTTTAGTCTATATGATTCTTGGATAATTGGCGTGCATTAAATTTGTATGTGCATATTTGGTCTATGTGATTCTTGGATAATTGGTGTACATTATATATTGGTTTGGTTTATGCATGTTTTTGTGAACAGGGAAAGTGCTGCAATTTTTTTCAAAAAAAAAATCTTAGTTACCGACGGACTAGTGACCGGTTAGCGACGGATATTTTCAGCTCTATTTGCATTAGTCTACGGTACGACATGGTGATCAGGACATAGTCCCTGCAGCCATTCGACTGGCGAGGCAGAAACTATGTAGCCGTAGATAAAGTTACCTGTCCTCCGACCCTCATCCCTCGGCAATGATGATAAGACAACCTATCACTATATCTTATATAGTAGTAGATGATGTCTTAGTATTACATTAGTGAATTCATCTTGATTCTATTACGTTCTTCAGATACTAGATACGATAAGAACATATACTACACCATATGTACAGAACATAGATGATTCACACTAATGTATGCTAGATTGAATCTTGGCTTGTGTTCTGAGCCATCCATTCTGATCAAGCATCTTCCTTCTCCTGTCCTCCACCATGGCTCTGAACCAATCTGCTCCTCCATACTTCCTTTCTTTTTATTTGACTCTCTGAGCCACATATGACATCCAGCTCAAGTGTAGAGTCGGGGGAGAAGAAGTGGGCAGAAAGAGGAGGGAGAAGCAGCACAGCCGGCGGCATGACCCGGAGGAAGTACATAGGTTTTCTTCAACAGCCGTAGGAGAACTATAAGGACATATCTTTTCACAACATGTCATCTTGTCAAAGACCCTTCATGTGAATATCATGTCACCGCGGTGTCGGAAGACTAACATGTCATAAGTTTTCTAAGCCGTGTGTTTTGACATAATCTTCCCAACTCTTTGCTACTATGTAGTAATCTTGCATTATTACATAGCAGGAAAGAGTTTGGAGGATTATGTCAAAACACACGGCTTAGAAAATTATGACATGTTAGTCTTCCAACACCGCGGTAACATGGTTGTCATATTAAGGGTCTTTGACAAGGTAATATGTTGTGAAAAGATATATCCTTATAGTTCTCCTACGGCTATTGAAGAAAACCTCTGTACTTCCTCCGGGTCATGCCGCGGGCTGTGCTGCTTCCCCCTCCTCTTCCTGTCCACTTCTTCTCCCCCGACTCTACACTTGAGCTGGATGTCATATGTGGCTCAGAGAGTCAAATAAAAAGAAGGGAAGTAGGAAGGAGCAGATTGGTTCAGAGTCATGGTGGAGGAGAGGAGAAGGAAGATGCTTGATCAGAACGGATGGCTCAGAACACAAGCCAAGATTCATTCTAGCATACATTAGTATGAATCATCTATGTTCTTATCGTATATAGTATCTGAAGGACGTAACAGAATCAAGATAAACTCACTAATGTATGCTAGAATGAATCTTGGGTTGTGTTCTGAGCCATTCGTTCCGATACTTGACAATTAAGCCATTCGACTGGTGAGACAGAAACTATAAGGCTACTTGCATGTTCTTCCAACTTTAAATTACAAGATTACTATATTAGGTTAAATAAATCACTAACCTCATCACGGTGAGTCTTGGTGTAGCACTCAAATGTGGGGCACCTGTAAATTTGCCGAGATTTTAAACCATCGACATTGAGTTTTAAACCCTCACGTAGCCTTTCTGCTTCACTTCTAGGGTCGAGCAGCATCTTCTTGCAAGTTTCGGTCTCCAGATACTTAGTGTCAAGATTCTGGACGCTTTCGTAGAGCATGTCAACGCATCCTAGCGTCAATTTCCTCAGCAGGAAATTAACACTAGGATGCGTTGACATGCTCTACGAAAGCGTCCAGAATCTTGACACTAAGTATCTGGAGACCGAAGCTTGCAAGAAGATGCTGTTCGAGCCTAGAAGTGAAGCAAAAAGGCTACGTGAGGGTTTAAAACTCAATGTCGATGATTTAAAACCTCGACGAATTTACAGGTGCCCCACATTTGAGTGCTACACCAAGACTCACCGTGATGAGGTTAGTGATTTATTTAACCTAAGACATGGGATCATAGAATCGAAGACAGTTGAGACCAAGACTGTAAACATTATGTGAGTTCATCTTGATTCTGTTACATCCTTCAGATACTAGATACGATAAGAACATATACTACACTTTATGTACAGAACGTAGATGATTCACACTAATGTATGCTAGAATGAATTTTGGGTTGTATTCTGAGCCATTTGTTCCCATACTTGGCAATTAAGCATGTGAAATAGACCTGATTATGTTTAGTTTGTCTTACTATACAGATTTTCACATCCAAATTAAAATGGATTGTTACTTCGTTGATCGTACATGGATGTACTAGCGGATCAACCTCCTGGACCGTAGGTACTTATAAGTATTGATCGTATCGGATTAGTATCGATCTATCGTTTTGGTATGGGCCATATCGGTTGGTATTGGTCTTAGCGAAATGGTATCGTCCTATCCGATATGTATCGATCGTATAGCTAGGATTCATATTGGCCTTATCGATTTGGTATCGGTCATATCCGATAGGTATCGACCGTGTTGGATTATTATATACCATTTCGGATTAGTATCGTGGAAGGTTTAGTAACAACTGTACTTGGATTTCTCTTTTCTAGAGCTAGATTACCATTGCAAGAGAGTCACGAGAGCGTAGATGGCCAGTTACAGAACATACATACTTCCTTTTCAATCTCGCTTTTTCTGATCGAAAAGGAAGTATGTATGTTACTGTAACTGGCCAATCACGATCTGGTGATTCTCTGTCAATGGTATTCTAGCTCGAGAAGAGAGAAATTCAAGTACAGTTGTTACTAAACCTTCTACGATACTAATCCGAAATAGTCTATACTTAATCCAACACGGCCGATACCTATCGGATATGACCGATACCAAATCGATAAGGCCAATATGAATCCTAGCTATTCGGCCGATACATGTACATATCGGATATAGGATGATACCAATTTGTTAAGGCCAATACCAATATGATACGTCCTATACCAAACCGATAGACCGATACTAATCTGATACACTAGATACTAAGTACATCTGGCCTATACCAGCGGATCCACAAATTACTGCACGATAGGCCCAACGACTCCAGTTACATCCGGTTATTGGTGAGTACATGATTACATAGTAATTCTGTTAGTCTTGTGATACAGATTTTTGCTCTCTCATGCTACCAACGTCACAACTTTTCCAGTGCTGCTCCCTCTAATGATGATGAACGCAAAAAACCAACGTCACAACTTTTATAACTTGAGTAAATTTCTTTACCCTATATGAAAATTTCTGTTGTCAGAAAGATGGCTCCTAGGACTCGTCGAGGTGGTGCTGCTAGTCGAGGAAGGGGTCGAGGCAAGAAACCCTTGGAGGTCGACACGAAGGAAGTCTCCGTCGTCAAACAAGAGCCGGTGACTGTTAAGGAGAAGGTGTTACCAAAGGTCGAGGTCAAGGAAGAACCGATGACCATCAGGGAAGAGATTGCTCCCAAGCTTGAAGCTAAGAAGGAGCCACCGTCAGAGAGTAGTAGCATCGGGACCGACCCTCCTGTCCCTACAGAAGACCTCAACCAGATTGAGCCTTCGTATGCAAAGTGGCTGATAGAATGGTACATGCCTCAACGCAACTATCATCCCTGGCTGTGAGGATTCATCGTCTGACCTGTGGTCTTTGTTGAGGCCAAAGTCGATTTTCCTATGTGTTTTGGAATATTTGTGAAAATTTTGGAATATTTGTGCTATGATCGGATTATAACGATGGATATTAGGTTACTGTAACTGGCCAACTCTTTCCTATGTATTTTGGAATATTTGTGAAAATTTTGGAATATTTGTGCTATGATCGGATTATAACGATGGATATTAGGTTACTCTTCCGGATAATTGATGTCTATTTTATATTAATTTGGTTTGGTCTATATGATTCTTGGATAATTGGTGTGCATTAAATTCGTATGTACATATTTGGTCTATGTGATTCTTGGATAATTGGTGTGCATTAAATTCGTATGTGCATATTTGGTCTATGTGATTCTTGGATAATTGGTGTGCATAATATATTTCGTCTATGTGATTGTTGGATAATTGGTGTGCATTATATATGGTTTGGTTTATGCAAATTTTTGCGAAAAGGGAAAGCACTGTAATTTTTTTTCAAAATATTCTCAGTTAGCGATGGACTTGTGACTGTTTTGCGACGGTTACTACCAGTTTTCGACTACTTTTTGACGGCTATTCCGTCGCTAGCTGGAGATTTGAAAATGTTTCCAGGTAGCGACGGATGGTCGACGGATTATCCGTCGGTATGGTATATTGTTCGACGGAATAGCGACGACCTATCCGTCGCCCTTGTTCTGGAAATACCAAGAATTTTCAGAATAAGATCGACGGTTAATCCGTCCGTAATCCGTCGATATATATCGACGGAATAGCGACGACTTATCTGTCGCCATGTTGCTGGAAATGACATGAATTTCCAGAAGCTGATCGACGGATTTTCCGTCAGAAAACCGTCGCTAATCCGTCCTTCGTTATCGAAGGCGTCGACGGATTAGCGACGGCATGATACACTCTGATACGCTATTACGACGGATTACCGACGGAATTTATCGTCGCTATTGTCTACACAGTTCAGTACTTAAAACTTGAAATGGACGAGAGTCCGTCGGAAACGCGTCGCTAAAGCTTCGTATTGTGAAGTCGAAAAGCCGTCGCTATTCCGTCGCTTCACGACTACGTAGCGACGGACCGTTATTAACGACGAGCTGATTGCCGACGGATTTTTTTGGCAAAAATTCGTCAGTGATCGGTCACTAATTGTAATTACCGTCGGATTGGCGACGGATAGGACCGTCGCTAAATCGATAAATTTTGGTAGTGAGCACGTGACTGGGGTTCGCCACGTACCGCCTCAGCTGCGACAAATGGAATACGTTGTGCACTCCCTCAAGTATAGACGGCAAGTCTAGTCGATAGGCTACTACACCGACCTTCCCAAGGATGGAGAAATGACCGATGTAGCGTGGACTAAGCTTCCCGCCCCGGCGAAAACGAAGCGTGCCCCGTGTTGGGGAAATCCTCAAGAACACCATAGCTCCAACCTGGACACAAAACAAGACTCAGAACCCAAGCATAATCAATTCGCAAACAATGCACAACAAGACAAAAACTAACCTCGAACTCTAACGGTCTCCGGTGACTATCGGTCTAATGTCGCTGCCTATCCTGAGCCACCCGAAGCCTATCCCTGATCAGTCTAACCTTCTCGGCCGCATCCACCACCATCTCCGGCCCGAGCAACACCCTTTCGCCAACATCGTCCCAAGATAAAGGGGTACGACATCTCCGTCCGTATAGAGCCTCAAATGGTGATATCTCTATACTGGCCTGATAGCTGTTGTTGTAAGCAAACTCTACGAGGTGAAGATGATCCTCCCAAGAACCCCCGAGAACTAAAACGCATGTACGAAGCATATCCTCCAAGGTCTGGATCATCCTCTCTGACTGCCTGTCTGTCTGAGGGTGATAAGCGGTACTGAACTTGACATGGGTGCCCAAGCTAGTATGCAAACTCCTCCAGAAGTGGGAAGTGAAACGACTATCCCGATCTGAAACTATGCTCACCGGGACTCCGTGCAATCTTACTATCTGACGAACATACAGATCCGCCAGCCTCTCCGTAGACAAACCCACTTTAAAAGGCAAAAACTGGGCCGATTTGGTCAATCGATCAACTATGACCCAAATCGCATCCTTCCCTCCCGGAGAACGTGGAAGTCCGGATACAAAGTCCATGGTGATGTGCTCCCACTTCCACTCGGGAATGGGTAGTGGCTGTAGCAATCCACCTGGTCTCTGCCTCTCGGCCTTCACCTGCTGACATACTAAACATCGAGATACAAACTCTGCCACCTCGTGCTTCATGCCATACCACCACACGTGCTCCCTCAGGTCCCTATACATCTTGTTGGCTCCAGGATGCATAGTATACTGAGATCGATGTGCCTCCTGAAGAACCTCCTCCTGAAGTACCCCACTCGGAACGTACAGTCTAGCACTATGCCACAGCGACCCATCCTTTGCCAGAGAGAAATCGTCTAACAACCCGGTCTGCACCTATGCCCTGATGCTCCTCAAGGCAACATCATCATACTGTGCCGATCTGACTCTGTCCATCAGCTCAGACTGAATCTGCAAGCCCCACATCTGGACCTCCACCCCTGGAACGATCACCTCGAAACCCAAACTATCCAAGTCTGCCAACAGATGGCGATCATTCGTCAGATACATAGCTACTGGATACCTGCTCAAGGCATCTGCAACTACGTTGGCCTTTTCCGGATGATACTGCAAAGAGATATCGAAGTCCTTCATCAGCTCGAGCCACCGCCTCTGCTGCATGTTCAACTCCTTCTGAGTGAACACGTACTTCAAACTCTTGTGATCTGTATAGATCTCAACTCGCACTCCGTACAAGTAGTGTTTCCACAGCTTTAAAGCAGAGATGACCGCTGCCAACTCCAGATAGTGGGTAGGGTAGTTCCTCTCATGAGGACGTAACTGTCTAGATGTATAGGCAATCACCTTTCCGTGCTGCTGAAGTACACAACCCAAACCCCGTCTTGAAGCATCACTTTAGATCGTATAACCACCTGATCCAGATGGCAGCGTCAAGATAGGAGCTGTAGTCAACCTCTTCTTCAGCTCCTCAAAGGCGGCCTGGCACTCCTCGGACCAAACAAACTCCTCGTCCTTCTTGGTAAGTCGGGTCATCAGCTGGGCAATCCTGGAAAAGTCCTGCACGAACTTTCGGTAATAACCTGCCAGACCCAGAAAACTTCGAACCTCTGCTACTGAGCTCGACATAGACCAGGACTCTACTGCAAAAATCTTCTTCGGATCCACTGAAATCCCCTCGCCAAAGACAACATGGCCTAGGAAACCCACACGATCCAAGAACTCGTACTTCGACAGCTTCCCATACAGTTGCTCCCTCCTGAGAGTGTCCAACACAATCCTCAGGTGCTCCTCGTACTCCTCTGGCTTCTTCGAATAGATGAGAATGTCATCGATGAAGACCACCACCAACTTGTCAAGGTACTGATGAAATACCTTATTCATCAAGTTCATGAATACCGTCGGAGCGTTGGTCAACCCAAATGGCATGACGGTATACTCATACTGGCCATAACGAGTCCGAAATGCAGTCTTCGGAATGTCATCCCGCTTCACCTTCAGCTGATGGTATCCGGAACGCAAGTCGATCTTCGAGAACACCCTCGTGCCGCTCAACTGGTCGAACAAGTCAACAATCCTTGGCAAAAGATACTTGTTCTTGATAGTAAGGTTGTTGAGCACCCTGTAATCGATGCACATACGTACCGTACCATCCTTCTTCGGGACGAAAAGAACTGGCGTGTCCCAAGGTGAAGAACTAGATCGGATAAAGCCCTTATCTTGCAGCTCGACGACCTGTTTCTTCAGCTCCGCTAACTCGCTGTTGTTGATTCTATAGACATGTTGTGAGATAGGCTCAGCGCCCGACACTAAGTCAATAGAGAACTCAACATCACGATCTGGCGGCATCCCAGGCAACTCCTCGGGAAAGACATCAAAGAACTTAGCAATAAGTGGATGTGGCAACACCGGCCCCGCCAACAAAGCTCCGCAGAATCCATCTCCTGGCTCCGCTGTACCTCTGGCGAATTCAAACTCTGGCTCTTCTAGCGGCCTAAACAGAATCCTGCCTCCTCTAT
>JANAVB010035873.1:0-10000 GCA_029216955.1 Iris pallida | reverse complement strand
GATCAGTGAGAGATGTGCCTGATACCTACAGTCGTTTACATGTCGACCTCGGTAATTTAAAACACACTGTTAGATCATAGTTGGACTCACCCTGGATTCATTGATCACTGTTGGACTCATCTTGTACCGAAAATCATCTGGTATCGGATTATATGGACTGGACTCACACTGGAATTACATTAGACTTATATCGTACTATCTGGACTCATACATGTTATTCTAGTTCAGTTAGCTTTTATTACAGTCTTCATTGCCATGATTCTTCTCTTGTTTTAGTTACCTTTCTTTTCTTGTATCTTACTGCTTCTCTATGCTATCATTACCTGTATAAAACTGCCATGCTCATCAATAAAACTGCCTATAACTGCTTTATAGTTCTTTGTCATTTACTTGGGTTTTCAAGATGAGTTGTACTCGTTCCTATCCTGATTGGACCTGTTGAAAATATTACAGATGATAATCCTGAGGACACATGCCCTACTTACCATGGACCTGGCGGGGGATTAGCTACCTTTGGTCCCGACTCTCAGGAGTGTCAACCCCTTGACCAGTTATTTCTTTTTCTTTTTGAATTTATTAAATTAAAAACCCAGTTTTATTTGTCTCGTATATTGTTACATGTATATTTTATTTCTTTGCATAAATATCAATATAGGATCAATGGGTAATAAAGGTTTTGTTAGGGGCCTTAGTGCTATTGACCATTAAACTCTACAGGTCGATCCAGATAGGAAGAAATTCCCTCCCTGTGTTCAAATTCGATTTTAACTCAAACAGAATTTTCTTAAATCTCTGCTGAGATCGGTTTATATCTCCAGGTTGGATTGTATAAAGGGAGTTGCAGCCGACCCCCTCTCAAATTCAAATACTTGAAGAATATTCTAATCCCTTTCGTAATGCCAGGGATTTAAAAGCCTTGTATTCAAATTTTCCTAACGGCCAAAGCCGAGAGAGAGAGAGAGAGTTTAGATGAGATCAAATTTCCCTCTCCTTATCCCAATAGCATTCAAAGTAGTCTATATATATATATAGATTGATCGATGCCCTAGCTTCTTCCTAAAACCCTAATTCTCTGCCATCAGCCTCCTTGCTCTGCGTCGAAGAATACTTGAGAGGACCAGAGCAAATCGATTCCTCGGACAGGTAACTTTCCTTCCCATAAACTCTTATTCAATAGGGCCTATTAACTCATTAGAACACCAATGAAGGTTAGGTGCTTGTAGTAAGTTGTGAAACGATTATCTGTGATTTTGGGGTTTGTTGGTCGACCAAATAGGATTTGGGGGCTTGGTGTATATGTATGTTCACTGTCCTGCACCTGTACAGTCTTTGGTTGAATGTTGCCTTAATATCTAAGCCTGTAACCCAGACTTAGCCCCTTACATTTGGTCCACATTGCATCTGTCTTTTACTCATTTCAAGTCCTATTGCTCAGATACTGAGTTGGTTCAGTCGAGCAATAATTCCTACCACTGTCCTGTTACTTGGACATGCCCTGCACCTGTGCAGTCTCCTGGATTGTTTGTGTTTCATTCACTGCACCTCCATCTGTATACTGCCACACTTTATATCAGACCTCTTCACTGTAATTCTATATGTCCAGCCTTAGATGAGGTATCTAGGTGTTAAAACCTTGGCATCCATCTATCCTAATTTTTCTGTCCAGGTTATGTTATCCTTTGATGTGCTATGAGTTAGAATATATGTTCATTCAGTTGACATTGCTTTAGAATAGGTCTCTTGAGTAGCATTGTGTTATTGTCCTTCATTTGATTATTCTGTTCCCTATAAATTCGAACTTGCATGTCCATCTTGATTGTTCACTGCATTCATTTTCCTGAACCATCTAAACACCACACACCGAGTTCCCATTCATGTGGCAAGATCCTTATTTGTTGGACCTGCCCATGTTCAGAGTTTTGCAGTAAAACTAATTCACTGCATCACTCCTAATCTGTCCTGCATCTTGCCTTGAGGTATGCACTGTCCTTAATATCATTCTTGATGAGGACTCGAGTCTTAGGGTCGATGCATTGGCATTGGCCTTAGGCAATGGTTGCCAGTACTGCCCAAGTTCACCAGGTCAGTGAGCAGTAGTACCATTGGGCAATTGGCCAATGTTGTGAGGAGAGTTGTACCCTTGGCAGTAGGCTATATTGGTAGGAGAGTGAAGATGGTATCCTAAGTGGCATGTGTTAGTTGGTATCCTATGCATTAGTTGGAGTCCCTTGTATCAGAGAGTATCAGTGTTGTGTATACAATGTTTTGAGATATAAACATGTATCCTATAAGGCAGGTATGAGGTGGGGGACCTGTGGATAGCAAGGGTGTCCAACCTTAGAGGCAAGTTTAAAGGATCCATGAGGTCCAGTAAACACTAGAGACAAGCCCTGGGACTGGGACCAACAAGTCCTGAGTATTAGGAAGCCCACCAAAGAGCTAGGTCAGGAACTTGTACCAGTGTACAAGATTCCATGATACATCAATTGACATCCTAAGATGTAACATTTGTACTCACAGGAACAGTTATCAGGGGATCTTGGTATCAAGTAGATACCATAGGAGGGTGATCCTAATACCTGGTAGACTTAGACATGGTATCACATGTCCATGTTTCATCTGACCCTTAGATTCAGGATTACCAATTGAGAATTTCTGGGCAGGGAATGAATCCTAACACAGGAAATCTGGAATTTCCGAGTGTTAGGAACCTGTAGCTATTAGGAGACCATAGTACATGTAGATGGTACTTGAACCTAGCCAACCTCCCAGGGATACAGCCCTGTGTCAGCCTGGATAGACATTCATATACTGTTATGTCATATGGATCAGTGTAACAGGGAAGTCCAAGGCAAGTCCCTAGACTTGTTTCCCAAGACCCGAGCCCATAATATCTGGGTATTAGACTGGGAGCATTGGAGAGAGTCGGTGATTCCTTGTGTCATGCCTCAATTCGTGAACCTGACAACCTAAAGTGAGACATGTAAAGATGTGTAAAGACTAGCAATTGTTAAACATAGTATTTGATACTTTTACATATAGTAGAATGTTTAAAACCCAAGCCTATAGGCTGTCCTCCCAAAACCAGGACACACAGTGGTCTTACAATCTAAGGGTACTGCCATGAATTCTATTGTTTTAGGATCAAAAGTATTAAGGGCACATATGCCTTGGTACTGATACAGTGGGTGCCTGCAGTAAGTACCTATAAAGGGTATTTCCACAGGGTTGATTAGATAACTGTCAAGTAACATCAGGGATAGCCAGCAATGCAAACACAATAGGAGCTACTGGTTGATGAGTATAGGAAACATGTGGCCACATTGGTTTTTCCTGTACAAAATTCATGAGGAATGGGTCAGTGTATTGTTGCACCAATAGTGGTCCTAACCTATGGGTAATAGAGATGGACAAGGGTGAGAACAGGTAGTAACATATAGTAATGGATCTTGGTATTGTGTGTCTCAATATATGTGTGGTTGGGTTCAAGATTTACTGAAGTTAACATATGCAGGTTATGGCAAAAGCTTGACATATGTGAAATGCAGGGCCTAACCAAACTAAGCCTATGGCAAATAATTGGGGCATCCAATGGTGAATACCAGTAATGAGGAAATTCGGTGATGGCAGGATGTTCCTACCAGGTTAGGAAAGGGGCAGGGGAGAGTCGAAGGAATGGGGTGCCTTGTTTAGGGGTAATACCTACCAACTGAGTAACAGGTTCAATAGAAGACCAAAGTGCTATTCAAGCACTAATCCATGTAGAGGGCTGGGAACCAAATCAACCTAGTGAATTAGGAAAACCAAATCAGAGGCTTGGTAAACCAAGTAGGTAGAAATCAATGTTGATTAGAACTATTGACAGTTACCAATTATCAAACATGGTTAAGACCCAGTAGATAAGTAATTTTTTCATCTGAAACACTTATTGACATGGAAATTCACAAAAACAGGTTACTTGGATTTGATACGGATTTTGACCCGTGCCAGCAGCTCAGGACCTAAGGCAAGTATACCTTGCCTTTCTACACAGCTTTATTTACATGCACTGTCTTTATTTATTATCCAGTTTTTTTCATACTATTGATATGTATCTTTCATATCCTGTTCGTATATTTTTATCATTGCTTTAGACAGTGTTCACAGTTAGCCTTGTTTCTTATTGGTCGTACCTTGATTGAGTCGTGCCTCCGTGTCTTGAACCTTGAAGCTAACCTGCGAGTCCACGATAGGGACGAGGGTTAGTAGTATTTGGTCCACACCTGCGAGTCCACTCTAGGGACGAGGGTGATGCTAGCCTACGAGTCCACACTAGGGACGAAGGTTAGTAGTAGATGCTAGCCTGCGAGTCCACACTAGGGACGAGGGTTAGTAGTATAGGGTTACGCCTGCGAGTCCACACTAGGGACGAGGGTGATGCTAGCCTGCGAGTCCACACGAGGAACGAGGGTTAGTAGTAGAGGCTAGCCTGTGAGTCCACACTAGGGACGAGGGTTAGTAGTTCAAACCTGCGAGTCCAAACTAGGGACGAAGGTTTGAGTATTCGTTTCGGTTATCCGTGACATCTTGACATGAGTTCTCTAGTCCTTGTTCAGCAGTTCATCTATGTGTAGACAGTGTATAGATTCGTGCTTTGTTCATTGCTCAGTTTTACTTGTTCATTCTGTATTTTCCTCCATGCATAATAAACTGTTAGAAAGGCTCATTTTATGTATCTTGCTAGTCTTCTGAGGACCTGATGATCTCTTCAGGTTAACTGAGTTTGAGTCAGGAGCTGACGAGTAGATTTGAGATAGCTTCAGATCACGACGCTTTGCAGTTGGGGTTACTTGGTTAGCAGGTTGTACTCAGTTGGTTCATTTCTTGTATTTCTCTATTTTTTTCATCTATTGGTAGTGGATTTGTGTCCACCGGACGTGACATTGAATCTTGGATATATTTAGTTATATTATTCAGTTTTCTTGGCATTTCATTGATCTTGATTGATTCGATTATTCTGTGGATGAGATATAGTTATCCCGTGATTCTAGATTGCCGTGACTTGAGTATAGACAGCGTACTACCGCCGACACTGCGGCGTAGGCTGGGCTTGGACACGCTTCGTATCCGAAAAGCAGGTGCGGATCGTGACAAGGAGTGATTCAGGAGATTAGCTAGTAGACTACTTTAGCTTTCATGTTTTGAATTGTTGTATTAAAGTTAAGATATTGAGTTTGTATTAAATTTGTTTGAGATATTGTTGTATTATTTTAGGTGTTAGTTGTTGTTGTCTTTAATTCCTTAGGTATAACTTCTGTGTTATCTTATCGTGTTTTAGACTGTGATTGAGTATATTATATCCTTTACTTGTCCTCCATTCGGAGCTGACATCTGGACAAGTACATTATATACACTGCATGAGATTAGTTAGCAACCTAGGACAGCTTACTACCGTCGACACTGCGGCGTAGGCTGGACGTACCCACTTCTCGTGTCCCTATACAGGGTGCGGGTCATGACACGTTTTTAGTGGTGGCCCATGCAGGTCGAGACTAAATTGTTTGGTTACGTTATTATATCAAACATGCCTACAATTAGGAACTTAAGGTAATTAGACAACATTAGGAATGACGCTTAGAACACCTAGAGGAATACTAGGATTGCAACATAGGAAATACATCACATGCTTGCTATTATAATTAGATTTTCTTGTCTATGATTGTTTTGCTTTAAAGAGTCCTTATAAGTCCTTTTTGTTGTAATTAGATGGTGCTTACTCGTTCATCCCAGTATGTCACACCTGAGAATGGCACACTCCCCATCCAGTCAGCTGACCAGTTGACTGATACACCTCCACCTCTACCTACCACATTCCCTCACTCCACAAATCCATAAACCCAGATGCCTCCACCACCTTCCACCTCACAGTCCCAGCAGGACCCGATACTTCCACTACCCCCTATCACTATACCTACCCAGGCTTCCGTCATACTCGACGGGAACCAACTGCTCACTCTGATCCAGGGGTTCCTAACAACCCATCAGGAGCAGACCACCCTACTCCGCCAGAGCATGGAGCATTCTGAGGAACGTTCCGTGGTCCCAACACCTGTAGAGCCGCGGCAGAGAGCGGGGACGATCAAGGACTTCATGGGTCTGAACCCTAAGGAGTTCTTAGGGACTGAGGGCATAGTAGTAGCAGATGACTGGCTAGACTCGGTAGAGAGGAAGCTCCCTGGAGTTAGGATGCCGGATGACCTCCAGGTCGAGGAAGCGGGATTTCTGCTGATAGACTTGGCAGAAGTTTGGTTCCGGAATGAGCCGCTATTCGCGAGAGGAAGGGCCACTTAGGATCAGTTCAAGACCCAGTTCAAGAGAAATTCTTCTCGACCACCACTAGGGTAGCCATGGGGCTACGATTCCATAACATCCAGCAGGAGAACCGTTCTGTTGACGAGTATGCGAAAGAGTTTAGTCGCCTGAGCCGTTTCGCTCCTAGTCTGGTTGCTGACGCTGAGGAGATGACGCATAGATTTTGCCATGGTCTAGTTCCAGACATTGGCATTATTATAGTGGTGAACGGTATGACTGACTACTACCAGAGCTTAGAGTTAGCCCGGAGTATAGAGGAGCGTCTTCTATCTTGCAAGAAGCCGGCTTCTGTACAAATTGAGGGATCCTCCAAGTGTCAGGCTTTCCAGCAGAAAGTGCCTACGCCACACCAGCAGACATATCGTCCTCCCATACCACATCATTCGACCCCGTCAGTTAGAGCTCTGGGACCCCGGCAGCAGCAGAAGGGAGCTTTGTGTGTATACTATAAGGGGCCACACTTTCAGCATCAGCAGTAGAGGCCATTTCAGCAGGTACAGCATCAGTATCGGGGTCAGGACTCGAAGATGATCAGTTGTTCATACTGCAGGAAGCAGGGACACACTAGGGAGCAGTGTAGGAAGAGGCTGAAGGTTTGTTATAACTGTGGGTCTGATACCCACTAGAAGATGGATTGTCCTGTTGCACCTCCTTATGAGGGTGCTAGGCCACCTGTAGCTTAGCACCAGAGGGGTGGAGCTTTTGCGATGACGGTCGAGGAGACCAACGCTGCAGGTGACGGGTTAGCAGGTTTGTCTTTCCTGTCCTTCCTTTCCCATCTTGTTGTGTGATTCCATTAGTACCTGTCGGGATATGCTTGTGATATACTAGATAGTATAGTTACCCTGTTCAAGACTGTGGAATCACGACCAGTAGGACTACGATTGCGTGTTATCTCTTGACTTTGATTGACTGGGGTTTGACCTAGGAGGAGTACGACCATCTTAATTTCGAGGACAAAATTTTTCTAAGGAGGGTAGACTTGTAACACCCAGTTTTCTGAAATTGGGATATTTTGAAATTTTATTATTTTTATTATTAAATAATGGTGTCTTAGTCATGATATGATTTTTGGTAATTTTAGTGTAATTAAAACTATTTTCTAAGTCATGGCTTATGACTTTGGTTAACTACTAGTGTAACCCTAATGTAACCCTAGAGATTATATGACTTAGAGACTAACTATGACCATATGAGCCTAACCATGTGATTAGGATATCAAATTACCACTTTTTAGTCAAAGGGTATTTTGGTAATTTATTAGAATTTATTTGGATTTATGTAATTTATTATTATTTAATTAGTTGTTAAGTGTCATGTTAGCTCCTAGCCTAGTTTAGCACTAATCTAGAGGTTAGCAACTAACCTAGAAGACTAAGTAGAGGATGTTAGCTTTATGTATAAATACCTAGTTAGATAATATCTAGATATTAACTTTAAGGATATTTCCTTTAGAAACCTAGAAATATCTAGGGGTCAAAGACTTAGAGACTAAGTTTGCAAGGTGGAAAGGAACCCTAATATCTACCCATACCCTTCCCATGACAGCCAACCCATACCCCTTCCATATAAACACACCCTCCCTTCATTCATGCCTCATTTCATTACCCCTTAAAATCTAATTTTTTCCTACAACTTCAACCCTTCACCACTTAACCATTTTAGATCCAAATGAGCCTAGTTTCTTGCATTGGAACCCCCTACTATTGAGGATGCTAAAGGAGGCTAGCTAGCAAGGTTTTCAAGACATTTGGGCATCATCATTTGAAGAGGACACCCCCCTACTTTGGTATTTTCTTGAGTTTTCACTCATAGGTAATACCCCCAAACCTTGTTAATATTGTATTTTATCTTCATGGTTGCATGCATATAGGTAACCCTAGCTGTGGGTCAAGTTTTGTAGGAAATAGATTTGGTTTGGTGTCCGTATCGGACACGTATCAGTGTTTTAATTACAGTGTTTGGTAAAATGCCACTTAGGAATAAAAGTTGTTGTTTTCCAAAACAAATAACACATTTGGGTAGCCCTTGGCATGCTGATCACGAGACACTAGGACTGAGCACGAATCTGAGTCGTGTCCGTGTCCGAAACGGACACGAACTCACTGCACGATGCACATACACTGTGCCCTGCTACCACGACACGGATTTCTTCGTGTCCACCCACGTGGACACGTGCCACTTGGCATAGAGGTGGGGCAACCACTGACAGGCCCTCCCTCGAGTTTTGACATCTCGTGTCGTGTCGGACACGAAAACACGAGTGCACTGGTCTTGCACTGACTGTGCACGGGTACACAAAGCACTTTGATACGCGCGTCGTGTCGCGTGGACACGAGTCGAGGACACCTCGTGGTGACACGAGTGTGTAGCCCAACCAGTGGCTACACATGGACATGACCACGTGTCCCTACGTAGCGTGTGTCGTGTCCATGAGACACGTGACTCACTGCATGATGCGGTGCTGTACACGCGTGTATCAGTCGACAAAACTCGACTGATACGGGCTTCGTGCCGTGTCCTGGTGACACGTGGACACGGTACAGGAACCTAGACACCTAGCCTGACCCAAGGCGAACCTACACACGTGTGCACGAGACCTATGGACACTTGTGTCGTGTCCTACACGCGTTGCATCTCTGCACGACGCTGTGACACTGCACAGTGTCTGAAACTTACCCAATTGGGTGTTTAGACACCTGGACACGTCGTGTCGCGTCGTGGTGGACACTTAAGGACACGAGGACACGAGTATACCTAGGGGCACGATTACCAACCTTTAGGTTTGGGTATTAGTTAGGTTTGGTGTGTTAAATTTGGTTTTCCCCCTCTACCTACACTATGTACAGTGTAACCCAGTTTCTGGTATTTTTCAGATTTTTGAAATGGTTTTCAAACTAAATTTTGATATGTATATATGTATAATGGAGTGTATTATACATATATATGTGTATATATGTATATGAGTGTGTAGGTGTGTGTCTTAGAGTATATGGGTATGTATATATGTAGATATGTGTGTATATAAATAGGTATACATATATGTATGTGTGCGTCCCCCTTTCTCAGAATTTCTGAGATAGACCCCTCCCCTTCACAGTTCAGCCCACAACCCCCTTAACCCTTACTAACCCTAATCCTAACCCTAACCCTTCACTCCCTTTTACTCCTTCTTTATACTCTCTCTCTCTCTCTCTATATATATATACATATATTTATATATATCTAATATATATATATATATATATATATATATATATATATATATTAATATAATATATATATATATATATGTTATATTATATATAATTATATATTGGTATATAGTTTAGTGTATATTGGGTTTATATATATATATATATATATATATATATATATATATATATATATATAATATAATATATATATATATATTATAATAGATATAATGTATATATATATATATGAAAATGTATATAATATATATATGTATATCTGTTAGCTATCTATATATGTATATATTATATATGTATTGATATGGTTGTAGGTATAGTTGGGTAATATATATATATATATATAATATATATATATATATATATATATTATATATATATATATATATATATATATATATTTATTATATATATATATATATATATATATATATATA
>JANAVB010035872.1:0-41556 GCA_029216955.1 Iris pallida | reverse complement strand
GCTAGTATTCTAGCTCGAGAAGAGAAAAATCTAAATACAGTTGTTACTAATAGTTCGATACCGATAGTGCGATACCGATACCGATACCGATAGTGCGATACCGATACCGATACCGATAGTTCGATACCGATAGTTCGATACCGATAGTGCGATACCGATACCGATAGTGCGATACCGATACCAATACCGATAGTTCGATACCGATAGCACGGTTTAAAGTATCGGCCGATACCGATCCGATACGGCCGATACCGATACGGTTTGGCATGTTCCAATCCGATACCGACCGATACCAAATATTGACCGATACCGACTATGGGGGTCTTTGTTCCGGTCAATTCCGATACCGATTGTGAACCTTGATCGATAGTGCGATACCGATACCGATACCGATAGTACGATACCGATACCAAACTGAGTCAATCTATCTATTTCTAAATTGCAAGAGTCCACTTCTAGGATATGGGAGCTATATCCTAAATATCTAGTCTAAAATTAACTTGGTTAGGATACTAGAGTGTCCTTATTATCTAGCAAGCACTACCTTAGTCTAGTCACACTAGCATTAATTACCTATAATTCCTACCATGTCTACAATCACACATTACACCCCAAGCCGTCCTGCATGCTAATAGGCACTATATATGTATATCACAGTTAGATGTATAGACCATGAACCCAAACACTGACTTATGCAGATGAAGAACTCGCACTGTCCTTGACACAGTGAACATATACACCATGAACCCAAACTCCATATTCACATTTACTAATCCAAATACCACCAAACTAATGGATAACACCCAATATGGATAACACATTATTTAGCCAATATATAAACTCAGATGAATTTGATAAGCAAAGCCCCTCGCCGCCCCCGACCAAAGCCCGCCGCCCAGCCCCCGATGCCCCCGCCCCAAGCCCGCCGCCCCAAGCCCGCCGCCCAGCCCCCGACGCCCCCGCCCCAAGCCCGTCGCCCAGCCCCCGACGCCCCACCCCAAGCCCGCCGCCCAGCCCCCGACGCCCCGCCCCAAGCCCGCTGTCACTCCCCGTTCCCAGAATACATATTTTTATACATGTACTGCTTGAATGTATTTATTTAATAGTTATCATGTATTGTTCTGTAATTAAATCCTTTTAATTTCATGTTAATTAATTTTCTGCAATTTTGTTTATGCATTTTTATTTCCTGCTTTTGTACTCTGCTTTAGCTAGACTTGGGGTTCGGCTTGGTTTGGTTTAGTTAAGTTGGTTCAACATGAACCGAAACAAACTCCCCCACCTACCACCACCCCTTCCATTTAAAGCCCCATCCCCTTTCTCTCTTCATTACTCTCCTTCACCATTACTCTTCTTCTTCTTCCTCATCACTCTCTCCACCTACCAACCGTAGGCAAGTACATCTTGCTTCCACATGAGAACCCATTTTTATAGTTCATTATTCTTCCTCTCATGATTCTAAGAGAGTTTAGCACTTAGCATTTTTATTTCCTTGGCTCATTTATTATAGATCTAAGTTGTTGTATTTTCGGTCGTCCATGGGTTTTGATCTACCAAACTTGCGTGTTTTCAAAAATAGATAGTTCCATGTGGTAGAGCTTCTCATTTTACTCCATTTTGATCTATGGTAGTCCCAGTTCTGGCTTGGACGAAGACCCCATGGAATTTGGAGTTCGGGAGTAGTGTTACGCTCACGTTATACGTGCAAGCGTAGTATTGACCTTACGCTCACGTTATACGTGCAAGCGTAGTATTGACCTTACGCTCACGTTATACGTACAAGCGCGTAGTATTGACCTTACGCTCACGTTATACGTGCAAGCGTAGTATTGACCTTACGCTCACGTTATACGTGCAAGCGTAGTATTGACCTTACGCTCACGTTATACGTGCAAGCGTAGTGTTACGCTCACGTTATACGTGCAAGCGTAGTATTGAGTTTATGCTCACGTTATACGTGCAAGCGTAGTATTGAGTTTATGCTCACGTTTTCACGTGCCTGCGTAGTGCTGAATTTTTACGCTCACGTTATACGTTGCTTTTTACGCGCATATTTCGCCACAGCGTAAATCTTGGCGTAACTTGTTGGCCTTAGCGTAAGACTTGGGCATGGACCAACCTTGGCGTAATCTAATCTTGGTGTTTCTATTGCTCTATAATAGTTGACTTTCATGCCTTATCACAAATTAACATTGATTGTTAATTTTACTAATAATTGATCATGCGTTCCTAGTTGGAACTAAGAGACTGGCTAGTCGTCTTATTGAATTGAATGAATGAGACACGTTCATATTAACTATGAACTATTGCAATCGACTGGCTAATCCCGAACCTCGGCATACAGACACATGTATGCTTCAATCTAATAATTAATTATTTATTTATTTTCTACAAACCGCAGCATGTGTACTTATGGTCAAGGCATGATTATTCCGTGGTTAGTTTTGGTTGTTGCATTACGCTATGTAAGACCTACAACCTAGCCGCACGGGTATCGTTGTAGAGTTGAGCATATCGTACCCCGTACGAAAGTACTCATTTGAATGACCATGATCCACGGCATGGGATTTCACTCAACATAGAGACTAATAAGTTAAATAAATTAATGATTGCATAGAGAGAATGGATTTCCGAGTTCTTACATGGCAGTCCTCTTGGGACTAGTAGTGCCCGACAGGTCGGCTGGTCCCTACGGATACTGCAAATCTGCCACACGGGCAGGGAGCGGTATCTGGTTATATTATTATTATATATTGTATATTGATGACGGGCGTCCCGCTGGGACTCGTCTAATTCATGATTGGCGCAATTGATTGACTGGGTAAACTAGCCTTGCTTGCACATATTAAAACTGAGGAATCCCTATTGCATAAATTCTAGGATAACTTGGAACGCACAGTAGCAAGCCGTAGTAGTTGTATGGCCGTTTAAATTGATTTGTTTGTGTACTGTCTCTAGTCTGATGACTAACTAAGATGATCGGAATATCAGGACATGACGGGTCAACTTCTGTTCTTGTTTGGTTGGGAAGTTGGTTCGAAGTGTCGTGATGTGATGTGAATCCCGGTAGCCACCAGAGATCTATTTATTATGTTTCCTATTTACTGGTTTATTCCTCATATCGTGCTTCCTTGCGGTACTTGCTATTAGAGGTCTAACCTTTCTGGTTTTGTATAGCCAGATTTAGAGCCAGTTCCCGAGGATCCAACTTACTTCTACCTCCAAGATGGTCAACACTAGAGGGATGATCGCAGGAAGACTCGAGTGGGTTTCTCACTCCCCCGCTCATTTTGTTATTTCACCTTATACTTTGCCGATTGGCACCGGCATATTAGTCGGATCGTCTTGTACTTACTTTTACATAATTGTAACTAAAGTCAGACTGCAACTGATAACAGTTGTGTATACCTTGCTACATCATCTGGCTATGTTTGTAAAGCCAGATCTCAAGAACATTTTGACTGAGCGTTTGGGACGCCTTACTGCTTTATCTTACATGTTCTCTATTTCTGTTTCTTTGTTCGAATGATTGAGACAATAGATGTGAAGTGACCATAGGAAGACTTTCATGTAGTATGCACCCCCTCGTCTTTTAGACAGCATTGATCGTATTATACGGTATTCGTCTACCCGTGATACGTAGCTGGCTGAGTCATTCCCCCGCTCTCCAGTATTCTGGTTCTGGGGTGTGACAAGGTTTTAGTGGTGGCCCATGCAGGTCTGATTTCAGACTTGTGGGATGTTTGATTTATAGGATGTCTCAATCACACATATTCCTCCTTGATCTCGCGATTCGTTGTTCTCAATTCCATCTTGACATTCCAGTATCCTTTGACTTCATTGATCTTCCCTGTCCGATCATTTGATTGTTCTCTTGTCCCTTTTCTTAGGGGCACCTCGTCCGCATCTGTCAGAGCTGGACAACAACAACATGGACAGCATGGACAACCTGACCAAGTTGGTCAGCAACAAGGGCCAGTACTACCCCAAGAGACTATCCAAGAAGAAGTGATCGTGGAACCAGCAGTTGGACCGCAGTATCCGGAGGTTCCTACACCACCGATAGTTCCGCCTACCGCTGTGGAAGTAGACACCCCGGCCCTTCTGGAAATCATGAGAGGAATGATGGCTACTCAACAACACCAGATGTTAGCCCAGCAGCGCATGCACGCTCAGTTACAAGAGCAGAATGTACTACTCAACCAAGGATTACAGACGGCATTGGAAAGAGGGGCGAGGCCAGATTCAGGAGCATCAACCAGGTTTTGCAAGTACAACCCCCGCCGTTTCGAGGGCACAGAGGATGCCATTTCGACAGATGCGTGGCTTAAGGACATTGAGGCTATTCTGACAGCCGCTAAGGTGCCGGCGGAAGAACGTGTGGATCAGGTGAAGTTGTTACTTCAGGATCTCGCACGAGATTGGTGGGAATCAGAGGAAGTAGGTATCAGACGTCCGGTTGTTTGGGACGACTTTACAGCAAGATTCAAGACGAAGTACTATGGAGTTGTGGCGTAGTTTGAGCTACAACAGAAGTTTATCAACCTCAAGCAGGCCGGCAAGACGGTAGATGCTTATGCAGCGGAGTTCTGCAGATTGAGTAGGTTTGCCCCAGAGATGGTAGCGACGGAGCGCCAGAGGGCGATGAGGTTCCAGCAAGGGTTTTATCTTGAGCTCTTGCAATTGATAGAGGGGCACAATTACCAGACTTTGGATGAAGTGTTGACGGCAACTCGAAGGCATGAGATCACCATTCAGAGGATCACGACAAGGACTGGGGGTCAGAAGAGATCCCACAGTCAGATTGAAAGAGGAGGGGGAGCAGCGCCCCGGGCAACAGCACCATCCCCTGGCATTCGTATCCACGATGTGGCGATACGAGGGCCAGCACCACCACCCAGGCAGCAGCAGCAACAACCGAGGAAGACCAGCAACCTCCAGCGGGCTGTACTTATTGTAGGAAGATAGGGCACACTAGAGATGTGTGTCGGGCATTGAACGGACTGTGTTTGATATGTGGAAATTCAGATCATCGGGTTACCACATGTCCCATGAATTCGAGGTCAGGAGGACCAGTGCAGCAGTTTCCTGCTCTGCCAGCACCAGGGACAGGACAGTATCGAGGGCCAGCGGTAGCAGTAAGACCGTTGGCACAGCGCCCGTTAATGCCGCAGGCTCAGATGTTTCGGCAGCAGGGACCGCCGATGCAGCAACACCAGCATAGACCACCCCAGCATCATCAAGGAAGGGGCCAGCAGCAGCACCAGACTAGGCCGCAGCATGGGAACCAACAAGGAGGTCGAGGGCAGGCATTCACTCTGTCCTTGGAGAAGGCATTAGCATCGGGAGATGTTGTGGCAGGTAACATTCTCGTTGCCTCATATCCCGCAGTAGCATTGTTTAATTCAGGAGCATCACACTCATTTATATCTGCACAATTTGCGACACGGCTAGGAATGGAGTCCGAGGCATTGCCAGCGAGGTTGAATATACTCACTGGTAATGGGCTTTTAGGAGTTAGTAGAGTTATTCTAGCATGTAGCATTGTAGTTTGCGGGCATTCCTTACCCGCCCGGTTGATAGAATTTCCTGTTGGAAATTTCGACGTTATCTTAGGATGGCTGGCTGAAAGACAGTCATGCGATAATAGATTGTCGTAGAGGGAGTGTATCTTTTGATATTCTGGGCTTGAAGAGATTCACCTTAGTTAGATCAGAGGCAACTCAGCAAGGGCAGGGAGTAATAACGGCAATGGAAGAAGTTCAGGTTCCGAAGGTAGTTGAAGAATTTCTAGACGTATTTCCCGAAGAAATTCCCGGTCTACCACCGGTTAGAGATATTGAGTTCAGTATAGAGTTGGCACCTGGGACTAAACCGATATCAGATCGGGTATACAAAATGACGGATTCGGAGCAGGCCAAGGTATATCAGCATATAGAGGAACTGAAGGAGAAGAAATTTATCCAAGCTAGCGTATCGCCATGGGCAGCACCAGTGGTACTTGTAGGGAAGAAGGATGGATCATCCAGATTGTGTATCGACTACAGGAAGCTTAACGCAGCAACAGTAAAGAACAAGTACCCACTACCCAGGATCGACGACTTGTTTGATCAGCTGAGCAGAGCTAGAGTTTTCTCCAAGATAGATCTTCGGTCAGGCTATCACCAAGTGAGGGTTCGGAAGGAGGATATTCCCAAGACAACATTCAGGTCGAAGTATGGGCATTATGAATTTTTAGTAATGCCGTTTGGTTTGACCAATGCTCCAGCAATATTCATGGATTTGATGAACCGCATCTTTATGCCATACTTAGATCAGTTTATCGTGGTGTTTCTCGACGACATTCTTGTATACTCTGCTAGTGAAGAGGAGCATGAAGACCACCTCCGGAAAGTGTTACAGGTTCTGAGAGAGAACCAGTTGTATGCCAAGCTCAGCAAGTGTGAGTTCTGGACGGATCATATTTTATTTTTGGGTCATATCATATCAGGAGCTGGAGTAGCAGTGGATCCCAAGAAGGTAGAAGCAGTAGAAAGTTGGCCAGTACCCAAGACCGTAGCTGAAGTACGGAGTTTCTTGGGATTGGCAGGATATTATAGAAGGTTCGTATCAGATTTTGCAAGACTTTCAGCACCTATGACCCGCTTGACATGAAAGGATGTGCCATTTGTCTGGTCGGCAGAATGCCAGTCATCGTTTGAAAATTTGAAGCAGAAGTTGATATCAGCGCCTATTCTTACATTACCAGTTGGACCCGGAGGTTTTACAGTATATTGTGATGCGTCAGGTAAAGGACTTGGGTGCGTCCTTATGCAGCACGGGAAGGTGATAGCATATGCATCTAGGCAGCTTCGAGACCACGAGAAGAATTACCCAACTCATGACTTGGAGTTGGCAGCAGTAGTATTCGCTTTGAAGCTATGGAGGCATTACTTATATGGTGATCGAGTGGACATGTACACAGACCATAAAAGTCTGAAGTACATCTTTACCCAGAAGGAACTGAACATGAGGCAGAGAAGATGGTTGGAGTTGATCAAGGTGTCACGCCCCAGTACCGAAATACGGAGACGGACTAGGCCAGCTACTCCATATGAGGTACGTAACGTCATACGGCGATCGTAGCTGTCGGGAGACTAGGGGGTACATGCTACAATCAAGTCTCCTATGGTCCCACAGAGTTCTATGTCTCAATCAATCAAATCACATCAGCAAATAAATGAACGTTAAAGATAAAGCAGTAAGGCGTCTCCGACGCTTCATCAAAATGATCATGAGAGACTAGCTTTATAATTTAGCTATCTCAGAGAGTCAAGAGTACAAAATTATACACAGCTGCAGTCTGTTTATTTACAAGTCTGTACTGACACAAAATATCAAGTAATCCGGCTAACAGGTGCCGGTGGCTAAATGCCGCAAAAGTATAAGCAGGAGTGGTGGAGAAGAAAACCCACTCGAGCCCCGCCATGCTCCTAGTATGCACCATGGATGTCAGGAAGGAAGATCGTGTCCTCAGGCTCTGCTACGGGATCTGGCCAAACAAAAACCAGCGGGGTCAGCCCCGAATAGCAAGTACCGCCAAAGGGGCACAAGAGTTAAGATTAAAAACCCAGTTAATAGAATGATTGATAATAGTAATACTTATGCTATTATTATAGGGTAGCGCAACATCCTCGAATCCATGTGGCACCCTTACAACCAAACAAGGACAAAAGGTGCCGCATGGAGTCGGGACGTGTCGTACCCTATAACTTTTACATAAGTTAAAAGGTATAACCAATAAAATCTCTTGATCGTGACTTCGGTCGATAGCCTATCGCAGCACAATAACCAACCCAACAATCAAACAAGAACATGGGTTGGATCATGTACCATGATAGTCCATGTTCCTCAGTCATTCACAGAAGTAGCAATTCACAATCAGAATAAGTCTTCCGTTCATAACTTCGGTCCACAGCCTATCATAGTACGATAACCAACCCAACAATCAAACAAGAACATGGGTTGGATCACGTACCATGACAGTCCGCTTTTCTCAGTTATTCGCGGAAGGTAATAGGATACAAGCAAGTCGTTTTCACGGCCAATCAAGTCTACAAGTTTCTAGTAGGACGAGGTTATCCTCGCGTCATGTTATTAGAAAATCCTCAGATCGTATCCTTCCAGCAAGGCTAGCCAACCCAGGGGTTCGCGTAGACAGGTATGATTGAGCACAGGTCCCTCGTAAGGCCACCTTGCTAAAGCATATAATATATAGCAGGAATTAATCGGATACAGTCATCCACTCGTTGCAGATGACACAGTATCCGTGGAGACCAGCCGGCGCGTCAAGACAATATCTCAAGGCGGCTGGTGTAACAAGATCTCGGGATTTGACCCTCCCCATGCATCTAGTATGTTTAGTTGCCTAATTTAACCCTAGGTTAAATCTTGGACTCACATGCTGTGGCCTGCATGATTATCCTCCTAAAGTCGTACTTTAGTACGAGTACCCCAAAGAGGATCCATGTCAATCAGTATGTCAACATGTTCTACCCTCCTTAGTGTAATGCATCATTGTAAATACGCCACGTGGAGTTACGAGTCATTTGTCGAGCATGAACAAGAACTGGGACATTCAGGTACAGGTATCGGGTAGGAACACTTTGTTCACCGGGGTCACATTAGTGCTCATATCATGCTCGGGACAAAAGGCGTAAGGATATAAAATGGGCATAATATATAATAATAATAATATAAGGTAACAAGATAGGGCACAAAAGTCCATGCGGCTCAAGGGGAGTGAGTCCATGCGGCTAGGTCAACACAGGTTCATGCGGCTGGGACTGCACGCTCATGCGGCTAAGGGAGCCCAAGGCGCACGCTCCCCGTTCCCAGAATACGTATTTTTATACATGTACTGCTTGAATGTATTTATTTAATAGTTATCATGTATTGTTCTATAATTAAACCCTTTTAATTTCATGTTAATTAATTTTCTGCAATTTTGTTTATGCATTTTTATTTCCTGCTTTTGTACTCTGCTTTAGCTAGACTTTGGGTTCGGCTTGGTTTGGTTTAGTTAAGTTGGTTCAACATGAACCGAAACAAACCCCCCCACCTACCACCACCCCTTCCATTTAAAGCCCCATCCCCTTCTCTCTCTTCATTACTCTTCTTCACCATTACTCTTCTTCTTCTTCCTCATCACTCTCTCCACCTACCAACCGTAGGCAAGTACATCTTGCTTCCACATGAGAACCCATTTTTATAGTTCATTATTCTTCCTGTCATGATTCTAAGAGAGTTTAGCACTTAGCATTTTATTTCCTTGGCTCATTTCTTATAGATCTAAGTTGTTGTATTTTCGGTCGTCCATGGGTTTTGATCTACCAAACTTGCGTGTTTTCAAAATAGATAGTTCCATGTGGTAGAGCTTCTCATTTTACTCCATTTTGATCTATGGTAGTCCCAGTTCTGGCTTGGACGAAGACCCCATGGAATTTGGAGTTCGGGAGTAGTGTTACGCTCACGTTATACGTGCAAGCGTAGTATTGACCTTACGCTCACGTTATACGTGCAAGCGTAGTATTGACCTTACGCTCACGTTATACGTGCAAGCGTAGTATCGACCTTACGCTCACGTTATACGTACAAGCGTAGTATTGACCTTACGCTCACGTTATACGTGCAAGCGTAGTATTGACCTTACGCTCACGTTATACGTGCAAGCGTAGTATTGACCTTACGCTCACGTTATACGTGCAAGCATAGTATTGAGTTTACGCTCACGTTATACGTGCAAGCGTAGTATTGAGTTTACGTTCATGTTTTCACGTGCCCGCGTAGTGCTGAATTTTTACGCTCACGTTATACGTTGCTTTTTACGCGCGTATTTCGCCACAGCGTAAAGCTTGGCGTAACTTGTTGGCCTTAGCGTAAGACTTGGGCATGGACCAACCTTGGCGTAATCTAACCTTGGTGTTTCTATTGCTCTATAATAGTTGACTTTCATGCCTTGTCACAAATTAACATTGATTGTTAATTTTACTAATAATTGATCATGCGTTCCTAGTTGGAACTAAGAGACTGGCTAGTCGTCTTATTGAATTGAATGAATGAGACACGTTCATATTAACTATGAACTATTGTAATCGACTGGCTAATCCCGAACCTCGGCATACAGACACATGTATGCTTCAATCTAATTAATTAATTATTTATTTATTTTCTACAAACCGCAGCATGTGTACTTATGGTCAAGGCATGATTATTCCGTGGTTAGTTTTGGTTGTTGCATTACGCTATGTAAGACCTACAACCTAGCTGCACGAGTATCGTTGTAGAGTTGAGCATATCGTATCCCGTACGAAAGTACTCATTTGAATGACCATGATCCACGGCATGGGATTTCACTCAACATAGAGACTAATAAGTTAAATAAATTAATGATTGCATAGAGAGAATGGATTTTCGAGTTCTAACATGGCAGCCCTCTTGGGACTAGTAGTGCCCGACAGGTCGGCTGGTCCCCACGGATACTGCAAATCTGCCACACGGGCAGGGAGCGGTATCTGGTTATATTATTTATATATTGTATATTGATGACGGGCGTCCCGCTGAGACTCGTCTAATTCATGGTTGGCGTAATTGATTGACTGGGTAAACTAGCCTTGCTTGCACATAGTAAGAACTGAGGAATCCCTATTGCATAAATTCCAGGATAACTTGGAACGCACAGTAGCAAGCCGTAGTAGTTGTATGGCCGTCTAAATTGATTTGTTTGTGTACTGTCTCTACTCTGATGACTAACTAAGATGATCGGAATATCAGGACATGACGGGTCAACTTCTGTCCTTGTTTGGTTGGAAAGTTGGTTCGAAGTGTCGTGATGTGATGTGAATCCCGGTAGCCACCAGAGATCTATTTATTATGTTTCCTATTTACTGTTTTATTCCTCATATCGTGCTTCCTTGCAGTACTTGCTATTAGAGGTCTAACCTCTCTGGTTTTGCATGGCCAGATTTAGAGCCAGTTCCCGAGGATCCAACTTACTTCTACCTCCAAGATGGTCAACACTAGAGGGATGATCGCAGGAGGACTCGAGTGGGTTTCTCACTCCCCCGCTCGTTTTGTTATTTCACCTTATACTTTGCCGATTGGCACCGGCATGTTAGTCGGATCGTCTTGTACTTTTATATAATTGTAACTAAAGTCAGACTGCAGCTGATAACAGTTGTGTATACCTTGCTACATCATCTGGCTATGTTTTGTAAAGCCAGATCTCAAGAACGTTTTGACTGAGCGTTTGGGACACCTTACTGCTTTATCTTACATGTTCTCTATTTCTGTTTCTTTGTTCGAATGATTGAGACAATAGATGTGAAGTGACCATAGGAAGACTTTCATGTAGTATGCACCCCCTCGTCTTGTAGACAGCATTGATCGTCTTATACGGTATTCGTCTACCCGTGATACGTAGCTGGCTGAATCATTCCCCCGCTCTCCAGTATTCTGGTTCTGGGGCGTGACACCCGCCGCCCAGCCCCCAACGCCCCCGCCCCAAGTGTAGTGCCCCGTCCCGCAAAGTTAATCGGAGAAATCGAAACGCCGACGGCGTTGGAACTTAGCCTTGCAACGGCTGCTCGAAGGCTCGCGTCCGAGGCGACTCCTCGCACAGGTGGGGAGTTTCGGTGAACTTGCTTCATCTTAGCTTTCGCATAATAAATCGTGTTTTCAACTTGCACAAGTAGGCTAATATAAAAGCTACGCACCAACATAGCTAAGGGAATAATCCCGTCGGGTCGGAATGTCCTAGAACATGAAAAATGGTCCTACGGTCTACATAGAAGTCGACTCAGTGTGCTCTAAAATGACACTCGATCCTTCGATCCCGTGGCTTGGGAGAAGAAAGTTGGCCTAAGTTGCTAAATTGCCCCGACACTTGAAATAGCCTAAGTCTTAGGCGTCGCCTGCGTAAATGCTTGCTAAAGCAGGCACGGTCCCGTTGTGCAAGGCTTGGCATAGCCTTCGCATGTCCCGTTGGTCCCGTCGATTCGTCCCGACACTCGAATTTGCCTAAGTCATAGGCGTCGCCCCCATGAATGCTTAACAAAGCATGCACGGTCCTGTCCCGCAAGGCTTGGCATAGCCTTCTGTCACGCCCCAGTACCGAGATACGGAGACGGACTAGGCCAGCTACACCATATGAGGTACGTAACGTCATACGGCGATCGTGGCTGTCGAAAGACTAGGGGGTACATGCTACAATCAAGTCTCCTATGGTTCCACAGAGTTCTATGTCTCAATCAATCAAATCACATCAGCAAATAGATGAACATTAAAGATAAAGCAGTAAGGCGTCCCTGACGCTTCCTCAAAATGATCATGAGAGACTAGCTTTATAATTTAGCTATCTCAGAGAGTCAGGAGTACAAAATTATACACAGCTGCAGTCTGTTTAATTACAATCATGTACTGACACAAAATATCAAGTAATCCGGCTAACAGGTGCCGGTGGCTAAACGCCGCAAAAGTATAAGCAGGAGTGGTGGAGAAGAAACCCACTCGAGTCCCCGAACTGCCATGTTCCTAGTATGCACCATGGATGTCAGGGAGGAAGATCGTATCCTCAGGCTCTGCTACGGGATCTGGCCAAACAAAACCAGCGGGGTCAGCCCCGAATAGCAAGTACCGCCAAAGGGGCACAAGAGTTAAGACTAAAAACCCAGTTAATAGAATGATTGATAACAATAATACTTATGCTACTATTATAGGGTAGCGCAACATCCTCGAACCCATATGTCACCCTTACAACCAAACAAGGACAAAAGGTGCCGCATGGAGTCGGGACGCGTCGTACTCTATAACTTTCGCATAAGTTAAAGGATATAAACAATAAAATCTCCTGATCGTGACTTCGGTCGATAGCCTATCGCAGCACAATAACCAACCCAACAATCAAACAAGAACATGGGTTAGATCACGTACCATGATAGACCATGTTCCTCAGTCATTCACAGAAGTAGCACTTCACAACCAGAATAAGTCTTCCGTTCATAACTTCGGTCCACAGCCTATCATATTACGATAACCAACCTAACAATCAAACAAGAACATGGGTTGGATCACGTACCATGACAGTCCGCTTCCCTCAGTTACTCACGGAAGGTAATAGGATACAAGCAAGTCATTTTCACGGCCAATCAAGTCTACGAGTTTCTAGTGGGACGAGGTTATCCTCGCATCATGTTATGTAGAAATCCTCAGATCGTATCTTTCCAGCAAGGCTAGCCCACCCAGGGGTTCGCGTAGACAGGTATGATTGAGCACAGGTCCCTCGCAAGGCCACCTTGCTAAAATATATAATATGTAGCAGGAATTAATCGGATACAGTCATCCACTCGTTGCAGATGACACAGTATCCGTGGAGACCAGCCGGCGCGTCAAGACAGTATCTCAAGGCGGCTGGTGTAACACGATCTCGGGATTTTGCCCTCCCCATGCATCTAGTATATTTAGTTGCCTAATTTAACCCTAGGTGAAATCTTGGACTTTCATGCTGTGGCCTGCATGATTATCCTCCTAAAGTCGTACCTTAGTACGAGTACCCCAAAGAGGATTCATGCCAATCAGTATGTCTACATGTTCTACCCTCCTTAGTGTAATGCATCATTGCAAATACGCCACGTGGAGTTACGAGTCATTTGTCGAGCATGAACAAGAACTGGGGCATTCAGGTACATGTATCAGGTAGGAACACTTTGTTCTCCGGGGTCACATTAGTGCTCATATCATGCTCGGGACAAAAGGCGTAAGGATATAAAATAGGCATATAATATAATAATAATAATAATAAGGTAACAAGATAAGGCACAAAAGTCCATGCGGCTCAAGGGGAGTGAGTCCATGCGGCTAGGTCAACACAGGTTCATGCGGCTGGGACTGCACGCTCATGCGGCTAAGGGAGCCCAAGGCGCATGCGGCTGGAAGACGGGGTTCATGCGGACGAAGGGGTGTCAGCTTATGCGACTGCGAAGAGAGCAATCGCCAGGCGGCCGGGGTTCAACAGCATATGCGGCTAGGATCAGACGAAGTCTTATGCGGCTGAGCATGGGCGATACATATGCGGCTGGATGATGGATGGGCCTTATGCGGCCCAAAACAGTAGCGCATATGCGGGCTAGGTGCAAAAGAACTCATGCGGCTGCGAAGGCTAGCCGCATGAAGTCCATGCGACAGGGGCTCATGCGGCTGAGTCTGGACAAGGCTATGCGGGCTCAATTACTTGCCGCATAAGATTCATGCGGTCAAGTACTCAAGCAAGTCTTATGCGGCTGGAAGGACTTTCCATGCGGCTGAGCTCGAACGAGTATCATGCGGCTGGAAAGACCATGCGGCCAGAGACTTGCCGCATGAGGATTCATGCGGTCATGTACTGCTCTTCTTCTCCACCTGTCCGAGAAGAGGAGCCAAGCAACCATGGCTTCCAAGCTACACAAAACCTTCATCCGGAGCCCAAATCGGAACTTCTTTTGGTCAAAATGGGGTAGAATAAAATTCTCTACAACATGGAACCATCAAAACTTGAAAATAATAAAGTTTGCTAGATCAAAACCAAGAAAATCCGAAAATAGTTAAAACCTAGATCTACAAAGATAAAGCTTCAAAATGGAAAACTTCAAGTTCTAAACTAGTATAGAATAAGGAGAAGAACATATTTGACAAATAATTTTGTAAGAAAACATCAACAACATTTATGGATCCATCTCTTGAGCAAGTTGATACTTGCCTTGGTTGATGGAAGAAATATTTGGTTGGTGGAGGAAATAATGAGAGGAAGTAAATGAGAGGAGAGAGAATGAGTTATATATATAGATCTTGGACCCATGGATTCATGATGAACCAAGGTGAACCAAGAATAGGTTACCCAAATGAGCCAAAACTGTAGGCGCAAATGCAGAAAATAAATTAGAAAATAATATTTTGTCGAATATTTTTAGGAAATGCATGAAAAAATACAGCATAATAAATATAGTAAAAATACAAGGTAAATACAATTTACCGGTTTACATATTAAAATACGTATTCCAGGATCGGGGAGTGACATCTCTACCCTTCTTAGAAAAATTCCGTCCTCGGAATTCCAGCCAGACAGGATAGTGAAATCAGGGCAAGCAAGGCTCAATCATATATAAGTTAACTATCATAGCAGTTATTATCATACATCATAAAGTACAAAACAAGCAGGTACAGATAAGCATGGAATCGTGTCAATAAGGTACAAAAATATACCTTATCAGTCAAACAAATGCGGATACCGAGATCTGATCTCGTCCTCGCGCTCCCAGGTTGACTCTCCCGGAGAGTGATGGTTCCAAGAAATACGGACAAGGCTTATCGTCCGATTCTTGAGTACCTTCTCTCGCCGGTCTAAAATAGATACGGGTTGTTCCTCGTAAGTTAGGTCGGTACCAACGACTAACTCAGAATGATCGAGGACATGACTCGGATCGGGACATACCCACGTAATTGGGATACATGAAACACATCATGTATGCCAGTTAACGAAGGCGGAAGGGCAAGTCGATAAGCCACATCGCCTACCCGAGTGAGAATCTTAAAAGGACCAACGTATCTTGGACTAAGCTTTCCTCGGGTTCCAAATCTAATGATACCCCGAGTTGGCGAAATCCGCAGAAATACTTGGTCGCCAACTCTGAACTCTAGAGGCCTACGATGCTGATCTGCCCAATAACGATGTCGGTCCTGTGCAACTCGAAGGCGCTCTCTGACCAACTTAACTATCTCCACAGTCTGCGTGATCATCTCTGGTCCCAACAACTTTCGTTCTCCGACGTCGTCCCATGCCAAATGGGACCTACACTTCCTTCCGTACAATGCTTCGAACGGGGCCATCTGAATGCTAGCCTGATAGTTGTTGTTATAGGAGAACTCTACTAGATGAAGGTGGTCCTCCCAAGATCCGCCAAAATCCAAGATGCACGCCCGTAGTATATCTTCTAACGTCTGAATGGTTCTTTCTGATTGTCCGTCAGTTTGGGGATGATAAACAGTACTGAATCTTAACTTGGTTCCCAAACTTTGGTGTAAGCTCCGCCAAAAATGGGAAGTAAACCGCGTATCCCGATCTGATACTATACTAACTGGAACACCGTTCTGCCTTACTATCTGCTTCATGTACATTCTGCTAACTGTTCAGTAGTCTGTCCAACTCGGAAGGGAAGGAAATGAGCGACCTTCGTGAGTCGATCTACTATTACCCAGACTGCATTCTTGCCAGCCGGAGATCTAGGTAAACCGGTCACAAAGTCCATCGTGATGTGCTCTCATTTCTATTCTGGGATAGGAAGCGGCTGTAGCAATCCTGCTGGTCTCTGCTGCTCGGCTTTCACCTGCTGACATACCAGACACTTGGATACAAATCTCGCTATCTCTCTTTTCATGCCATTCCACCAAAAGTACTGCCTGATATCTCGATACATCTTCGTTCCTCCTGGATGAATGGAGTAAATAGAACTATGAGCTTCGGACATAACTTCTTGCCGAAGGTCTCCACTCGGTACACAGAGTCTGTTTCCAAACCTGAGCGTACCGTCTTCATGAATCACTAACTCCTTCCTACGGCTTGATTCACTCTCCGACCGCAACTTCTGAATCTGTGGATCTCCTGCTTGTGCTGCCCTTATCCTCTCTACTAAGGTTGACTGAATCTGCATACTGGTCATTCTTCCTATATCCCTTGGCAAAACTATTTCGATTCCCATACTCTGAAGGTCTTCTAAAATATGCTTCTGCGAGGTCAGGATAAAGGCACTGTTTCTCCTACTCAGTGCATCTGCAACTATATTTGCCTTGCCTGGATGATACTGAAGATCTAAATCAAAATCCTTCAGCAGTTCTAACCATCTTCTTTGCCTCATGTTCAAATTTCGCTGCGTGAACACGTATTTCAAACTCATATGATCAGTATAGATCTCTACCCGATCCCCGTACAAATAATGCCTCCACAACTTGAGTGAAAACACCACGGCTGCTAACTCCAAATCGTGAGTCGGGTAATTCTTCTCATGGTTTCGAAGCTGTCGAGACGCATATGCTATCACCTTTTCGTGCTGCATCAATACACATCAAAGACCCTTCCCAGATGCGTCACAATATACTGTAAAGCCTCTCGCTCCTACTGGAAGCGTCAAGATTGGGGCTGAGATCAATCTCTTCTTCAATTCTTCAAATGATGCCTGACAGCTAGCTGACCAAACAAACTCTACGTCCTTGTGCGTCAAACGCGTTAAGGGCGCAGAGATCTTGGCAAAGTCCGCCACGAACCTTCTGTAGTAACCAGCTAATCCCAAGAAACTTCACACTTCTGCAACCGTTCTCGGGACTGGCCAATGCTCTACGGCCTCAATCTTCTTCGGATCCACTGACACTCCTGCCCCAGAAATTATATGCCCCAGGAACGAAATATGATTTAACCAGAATTCATACTTGTCGAGCTTCGCATAAAGTTGATGCTCCCTCAAGGTCTGCAAGACAGTCCTAAGATGTTTCTCATGCTCCTCTTCACTGCTGGAATAGACAAGAATGTCATCTATGAACACCACCACAAATTTATCCAAGTACGGCAGAAAGATACGGTTCATTAAATCTATGAATACTGCGGGGGCGTTGGTTAGTCCAAAGGGCATTACTAAAAACTCATAATGCCCGTATCTAGATCTGAATGCTGTCTTCGGTATGTCTTGCTCCCGGACTCTTACTTGATAGTATCCTGACCGAAGATCGATCTTGGAAAAGACGCTGGCCTTGCTCAACTGGTCAAACAGGTCATCAATCCTTGGTAGCGGGTACTTATTCTTCACTGTTACTGCATTCAGCTTGCGGTAGTCGATGCACATCCTCGTCGACCCATCCTTCTTGGGAACTAGAATCACTGGCACGGCCCAGGGCGATTTACTGTCTCGGATGAATCCCTTAGATTTCAACTCTTCCTCATGTTGATACAACTTATCCTGTTCTGACGGCGACATTCTGTAAACTCTGTCTGCAATAGGCCTCGTTCCAGGGTTCAACTCAATGCTAAATTCCACCTCTCTGACTGGGGGTATCCCTGGAGCTCATCAGGGAAGACGTCGAGAAAATCTTCGACCACTCTCGGAATCTGTCCTGGCTCTGACACTGCTGCTGAGATGACGCCTCCGGCCTGATTCTTCAAGGTTCGAGTAAAGATGAACTGCTCCATCCCAGGAACGCTGAATATGACCCTACCTCCTCTACAATCAATTGTTGCATGACTGTCTCTCAACCAGTCTATGCCAAGAACGACATCAAAATTCCCCATAGGGAATTCAATCAATGATGCGGGCAGTAAATGCCCACACACCTCCACCGGACATGAAAAGTGCACTCTGCTAACTTCTACGAGCCCATTGCCGGTGAGTATATCCATCCTCTCCGGCAATACCTCAAACTCTAATCCAATCCGTGTAGCATATTGTGCAGAGATGAATGAATGAGTAGCGCCTGAATCAAATAATGCTACAGCGGGAAACGAGGGTGACGAGAATTTTACCTGCCACCACGTCACTAGACGCTAGAGCCTCTCCCAAGGTCAATGTGAGAGCCTGGCCCCGCGGAGCCCCTTGTTGCGACCTTCCTCGACCATGCTGTTGCTGCCTCTGAGGGCCTTCGGCTTCCTGTGTCTGGCGGAACATCTGAGCCTACGTTGGTAGACGCTGGGCTAGGGGCCTTACTGCTAATACTGGTCCTCCACTCGGGGTTGCCACTGGAGCTGGCAATGCTGGAAACTGCTGAGCTGGCCCTCCTGGCCTCTGCATCATAGGACAAGTGAAAATACGGTGGTCTGAACTACCACACCTCAAGCATAAGCCATTCGCTGACCGGCACACCTCCCTCGTGTGCCCTGCCTTCCTACAGAATGTACAGCCCTGGGGTGCTTCCTGACGCTGTTGCTGGTTCCTCGGCTGCTGATGCCGAACTGGCACTGTATTAGTTGACACGGCCGTCCTCCGCGGCGCTCCTGCATCATGAATACGTACACCGGGTGCTGGTGCCGATGTTCGCTGCATTGCTCCTCCTCCAACCTTGGAATGAGATCTCTTCTAACCTCCTGCCCTAGATGCCAATCTCTGCTGGGTAAGCTCATGCCTCCGGGCTGCCGTCAAGACAGCGTCAAATGTCTGGTAGTCGTGTCCTTCCACAAGCTGCAATAGTTCCAAATGAAGTCCCTGCTGGAACCTCATAGCTTTCTCTGGCTCCGTTGCCACCATTGCTGGTACGAAACGACACAATCTGTAGAACTCTGCTGCATACCCATCTACGGTCTTGCCTGCTTGCTTGAGACTGATGAACTTCTGCTGGAGCTCATATCGAGCTACTACGCCAAAATACTTGGCCTTGAATCTGTCACTGAAGGTGGTCCAACAAACAGGGCGTCTTATACCAACTTCTTCTGATGCCCACCAGTCGCGGGCAAGATCCTGAAGTACCAGTTTGACCTGATCAACCTTCTCATCATCTGGAACCTTGGCTGCCACAAGAATGGCTTCGATGTCTTGAATCCATGCATCGGCAGTGATGGCATCCTCCGTGCCATCAAAATATCTCGGGTTCAAGCGACGGAACCTTCCTGATGCTCCCGAGTCAACCCCGGCACTCCTCTCAAGAGCTAACTGAATCCCTTAGTTCAGCAACACGTTCTGCTCCTGCTGCCGAGTCTGTTGCTGTTGGTTAGTGACAAGAAACCCCCGGATGATCTCCAGGAGTGTTACAGCGTCTGGTACTGCCGTCGCTGCTGGTGCTGCAGGAGTTTCAATAACCTGCGGCTGCACTGCCTCTGGTTCCATTTCTGCTCGTGCCTGTACTGGAGAAGGTTCTCTCCCCTGTTGCTGCCCAGTCGAGCCATGCTCTTACTGCTCTTCCTCATGGGCCTCACCCGCTACTGAGAATGAAGCACCCCTATAGAGAAGAATATAAGATTATCAAGTCCGGACGAGGAAGATTTCGAGGATACAAGTCAGGTTAGAGATCAAGGCAAGGACAGAGAATTCGAAACAGAATTTCAAGGAAAACAAGTTTTGATTAAGACTCCTAATAATTCGCAATACCCCACAAGTCTGAAAATCAGACCTGCATGGGCCACCACTAAAACCTTGTCACGCCCCAGTACCGAGATACGGAGACGGACTAGGCCAGCTACACCATATGAGGTACGTAACGTCATACGGCGATCGTGGCTGTCGAGAGACTAGGGGGTACATGCTACAATCAAGTCTCCTATGGTCCCACAGAGTTCTATGTCTCAATCAATCAAATCACATCAGCAAATAGATGAATATTAAAGATAAAGCAGTAAGGCGTCTCTGACGCTTCATCAAAATGATCATGACAGACTAGCTTTATAATTTAGCTATCTCAGAGAGTCAGGAGTACAAAATTATACACAGCTACAGTCTGTTTAATTACAATCATGTACTGACACAAAATATCAAGTAATTCGGCTAACAGGTGCCGGTGGCTAAACGCCACAAAAGTATAAGCAGGAGTGGTGGAGAAGAAACCCACTCGAGTCCCCGAACTGCCATGCTCCTAGTATGCACCATGGATGTCAGGGAGGAAGATCGTGTCCTCAGGCTCTGCTACGGGATCTGGCCAAACAAAACTAGCGGGGTCAGCCCCGAATAGCAAGTACCGCCAAAGGGGCACAAGAGTTAAGACTAAAAACCCAGTTAATAGAATGATTGATAACAATAATACTTATGCTACTATTATAGGGTAGCGCAACATCCTCGAACCCATATGGCACCCTTACAACCAAACAAGGACAAAAGGTGCCGCATGGAGTCGGGACGCGTCGTACTCTATAACTTTCGCATAAGTTAAAGGGTATAAACAATAAAATCTCCTGATCGTGACTTCGGTCGATAGCCTATCGCAGCACAATAACCAACCCAACAATCAAACAAGAACATGGGTTGGATCACGTACCATGATAGACCATGTTCCTCAGTCATTCACAGAAGTTGCACTTCACAACCAGAATAAGTCTTCCGTTCATAACTTCGGTCCACAGCCTATCATAGTACGATAACCAACCCAACAATCAAACAAGAACATGGGTTGGATCACGTACCATGACAGTCCGCTTCCCTCAGTTACTCACGGAAGGTAATAGGATACAAGCAAGTCGTTTTCACGGCCAATCAAGTCTACGAGTTTCTAGTGGGACGAGGTTATCCTCGCATCATGTTATGTAGAAATCCTCAGATCGTATCTTTCCAGCAAGGCTAGTCCACCCAGGGGTTCGCGTAGACAGGTATGATTGAGCACAGGTCCCTCGCAAGGCCACCTTGCTAAAACATATAATATGTAGCAGGAATTAATCGGATACAGTCATCCACTCGTTGCAGATGACACAGTATCCGTGGAGACCAGCCGGCGCGTCAAGACAGTATCTCAAGGCGGCTGGTGTAACACGATCTTGGGATTTTGCCCTCCCCATGCATCTAGTATATTTAGTTGCCTAATTTAACCCTAGGTGAAATCTTGGACTTTCATGCTGTGGCCTGCATGATTATCCTCCTAAAGTCGTACCTTAGTACGAGTACCCCAAAGAGGATTCATGCCAATCAGTATGTCTACATATTCTACCCTCCTTAGTGTAATGCATCATTGCAAATACGCCACGTGGAGTTACGAGTCATTTGTCGAGCATAAACAAGAACTGGGACATTCAGGTACATGTATCAGGTAGGAACACTTTGTTCTCCGGGGTCACATTAGTGCTCATATCATGCTCGGGACAAAAGACGTAAGGATATAAAATGGGCATATAATATATATAATAATAATAATAAGGTAACAAGATAGGGCACAAAAGTCCATGCGGCTCAAGGGGAGTGAGTCCATGCGGCTAGGTCAACACAGGTTCATGCGGCTGGGACTGCACGCTCATGCGGCTAAGGGAGCCCAAGGCGCATGCGGCTGGAAAGACGGGTTCATGCGGACGAAGGGGTGTCAGCTTATGCGGCTGCGAAGAGAGCAATCGCCAGGCGGCCGGGGTTCAACAACATATGCGGCTAGGATCAGACGAAGTCTTATGCGGCTGAGCATGGGCGATACATATGCGGCTGGATGATGGATGGGCCTTATGCGGCCCAAAAATAGTAGCACATATACGGCTAGGTGCAAAAGAACTCATGCGGATGCGAAGGCTAGCCGCATGAAGTCCATGCGACAGGGGCTCATGCGGCTGAGTCTGAACAAGGCTATGCGGCTCAATTACTTGCCGCATGAAGATTCATGCGGTCAAGTACTCAAGCAAGTCTTATGCGGCTGGAAGAACTTTCCATGCGGCTGAGCTCGAACGAGTCTCATGCGGCTGGAAAGACCATGCGGCCAGAGACTTGCCGCATGAGGATTCATGCGGTCAAGTACTGCTCTTCTTCTCCACCTGTCCGAGAAGAGGAGTCAAGCAACCATGGCTTCCAAGCTACACAAAACCTTCATCCGGAGCCCAAATCGGAACTTCCTTTGGTCAAAATGGGGTAGAATAAAATTCTCTACAACATGGAACCATCAAAACTTGAAAATAATAAAGTTTGCTAGATCAAAACCAAAAAAAATCCGAAAATGGTTAAAACCTAGATCTACAAAGATTAAAGCTTCAAAATGGAAAACTTCAAGTTCTAAACTAGTATAGAATAAGGAGAAGAACATATTTTGACAAATAATTTTGTAAGAAAACATCAACAACATTTATGGATCCATCTCTTGAGCAAGTTGGTACTTGCCTTGGTTGATGGAAGAAATATTTGGTTGGTGGAGGAAATAAATGAGAGGAAGTAAATGAGAGGAGAGAGAATGAGTTATATATATAGATCTTGGACCCATGGGTTCATGATGAACCAAGGTGAACCAAGAATAGGTTACCCAAATGAGCCAAAACTGTAGGCCCAAATGCAGAAAATAAATTAGGAAATAATATTTTGTCGAATATTTTTGGGAAATGCATGAAGAAATACAGCATAATAAATATAGTAAAAATACAAGGTAAATACAATTTACCGGTTTACGTATTAAAATACGTATTCCAGGATCGGGGAGTGACACCTTCGCACGTCCCGCAAGTTAAGTCGTCTTGCACGGCTCGTTGGCTTAAGTCTAGGCACCCGAGAACTTGGTTGTTCAAGTCGACCCGACGCGTAGCTCGGCGTAGCCTTTGTTCGTCGAGTCGTTGCCCGAATAAGTTAGACAAGAGTTGTGCTGGGCTATCGAAGCCATTTCTAGCACTGTCCCGCTCTAGCTGCGGTTGTCAAGTCGCGTAGCCCCTTGAGAACAAGGCTCGTCGTGTAAAGTATATGACTTGAGCGTTAGCATCGCCTAGAGAACCAGGCCTGTCTAAGGCACGAGTTACGGTCGCCTTGTGAAAAGCTTGCCACGAACAAAGGAAGTCCACGCGACTTGTTGTCGCCGAGATCGGTCCCGCTACTTGGGAGTCTCGCCATGTCTTAATATGTCCCGCACACGAGATCGGTCCCCTGGCTTGGGAGTCTCGCTAAGTCTTGATATGTCCCACACACGAGATCGGTCCCGCGGCTTGGGAGTCTCGTTAAGTCTTGATAGAAAGAAGGAATGCATGGTCATGTTAAGGAAGAAACTGGATAGACTGGATAGATCGAGTATGCATGGTCATTGGGCAACTTGTCGACAAGGTGTAGTCTTCTCGAATGATTACCGGGGCACCGGAATCATTCGGCCCGGAGGAAGCGAGTGTGGCTCAAAGTAGGATGCTGGATGACCGCATGGAAGAGTTCCACCCCACCGGGCTAGCTACCCGTATTGGTACAGGTGGATATCCCACGAGCTATGTCCAGGATAGCTTGAAATTGCTAGTGACCACCTCATGTATATGTGTCGGCAGATAGCGGCACACCGCGTGTATGCCTTTGGATTGAGTCTAGAACTTGAATACAGGTCTAGTCGGTAACACAAAGTCTGGGCATAAGACTGGGCTGCAGCATAGGCACCGTGCTTGGCACGATTGATAGCGTCAAGATGTTCATGAAAGTGAGACTATGGTCCACAAGTCTTGTCTAAGTTAGCAAATGAGTCTAACAGGAAGGCCGCAAGGCGGTAGCATGATAAGTCTTGATAACTTGCGAGGCACGGCCTCATCTTGAAGCACGGACAAGTCTAAGTAAAGTCTAGAGGCACGACCTGCACGAGCCGTCCCATTGCTGTCCTTGGTACTTGAATCGTTGGCACGATAATTGGTCTAGTGGCGCTAAAGTTTAAGTAATGGTCTTGGCACGGCCGAGTTCGCGTAAGTTGCTCCTCGGCGTAGCACCGTCTCGAATATGTCTAAGTTTCGAATAGAAAATAGCATGACCCTGCCGTCCCGAGTTGTAATTCGGTCAAGTACTTGAGTAATGAGGCACTGCCTCGATCGAAACACATGTTGGCATTATAGCACGATCCCGTCGTTGCACGACCTTGTCGCTGCATCGCTAAGTATAGACCGAGACGTCTTGTTTAAAATGCATCCTAAGGCAAGACTAGAAAGACAATTGAAAGGGTTTAAGCTGCACAAAGTAAATGAAAGGTGTCGGTTATGTATGGGTGGGCGAGGAGCTCACTCCACCAGTACAGTTGAGTACTGACACCCATACAGTGTTCATGTGCAGGCACAGGTAGAAGCTTGTGGCACGGAGCTTGTCACGCCCCGCTCCCGTAGGAGCGATCGTCCTCGCTAAGGCGTGATGCCGCACGGGCCTAGGTTGCGCCCGTGCAAGGCCAAATCCAGAAACGGCCGATTTGAGTCTAGGCCACAGAGTCGCACAGAGTGTCCCCATTTGCAGCGGAAGTAAAAATGAACACAAATAGAAGCGAATCCAAATCTATTGAATTTCAAGAAGTTTACAAGCGGCGCTAGGCCGATATTACAAATCGCTCAAGCTCTCTCTCTGAAACATAAAAGGCGTGCCAAGTGGCTTACAACGTGGAATGATACATAGCGATGTTCCGATACATTATGTCCTGTATAGGGTGCTTCAGCTTCTTGCAACGTTCTAAGGCCCCAGAGTTGGCTCCGCGCCTTGACACGTTCGATGGAAGCTCCGCACCCGCCGGCGTCTCCTGCTATCCTGCAAGCATACTGTGGGGTTATCAGTACATTGTTATGCACTGGTGGGGAGGCTAGCTCGCCCACAATGCCATCATTACCAAACACGTTCCATTTACTTTTGTGCATCTCTATCATTCATTGTCTTTCTAATCTTGCCTTAGGATCAGTTTCATAGCATATTGCATAGCCTATCTCGTGTTACCGGACTCAAGTGTCGCATGAAAATACATGAACGACTTATCCATACTTACCGTTCGGCCTTTCCTGTTCAAGGTAAACCAAGTTAAACAACAATTCATGTATAATAACATAACACGATTCATGTACGCATTCAATATCGAGTGTGTGTCCATGTCTCGGGTTCTAGCACGTCGTGGGCATGTTCTAGTGTTACGTTTCGAGCATGTTCAAGAGGCACATTTCAAGCATGTTCAGGCATGTTACATTTCCAGCACGTTCATGTTCAGGATGTTACTTTGCAAGCATGTTCAGGAGACACTTGTTCATTTAACTTAGACTACTTTGATTTCAATGCAAGAACTTGCACGTGGATTGCCACCAGCATAGTCCACTTAATCTACATGCACGGGTCGCTGGCTTTACAAGCCATTTAGGACATTCCCCTATGGCAATTCTCAACTTAGCGTAGGGTGATGGCTGGTACACCCCGTTAAGTCTCTTGAATATACCCTCCTACTTACGTCTCTTGGTGCCCAAGCCCGCACCCAAGCAGCCCGTAAGCGTCGTTGATTCCGCCTAGGCCGGCCACGGTTTACCCCTCCAACGCCCGTACCGCAGAATCCTTCCACACGACGGCCACGGTATTCCCCCCCATCGCCCGTGCCGTTTGTCCACGACCATTTCGTATTAACTTGTCTTTTACTTAGCGGCTATCTCCGAGCCGTAGGCTAACCCTTAGCCATAATGCGTTAACGACCAGGTTGGCGTCCGTACAGCGCGGGTAGCGAGCCCCGTTGCACGTGCCCGTCATACCTGTCGCTAGCGTCTTCCATGTCTTATCTTTTATGTATTCTTTCTTTCATTTTATTCTTTCACTTGTTCGTATGTTCATAGAGTCATTCATGTGTTTGCTTATTCATTCTTTGATTCATTCATTCATGCATTATGCAACTCTCAGTATGGGAGTCGCCTTGGCGACCCATCGGTCCCATAGCCTTCCAATGTTGCTAAACTCTACTCGGAGCGACTATGTTGATAGCCTTCCCATTTTATTGTTGCAAACCATTCATTGTTTCATTGTTTAAACGTATAAGGGACATGAACGTGGGCTTGTGCCTTAGCACGAGCGTAGAGCGCGGTGCGAGCATTTCTATAATTGTCGAGTTCTTTTCCATGTTCTAAACAAGCAGGTAAGATGGGAATATTCCCTTAGCTAGGTGCGTTGAGTCATTTATTAGCATGCAAGATGTTATCGCCTAGCGATTCTCGTGAATGTGTCCGCATTGTTATGTGTCTAGGCTAAGCACAGACGGGTTCATCGGAGCCACCCACCTTAGCGATGTTTGCATTGGCCGAGCGATACTCCGAGTGCGCCTTTGGAAGTCTAAGTCTGGATTCATCTTGACGGGCCAAGGCAAGTCTGGCATCGATTTGCATCGATACTTCATCGGGTCGAGGCAACTCTTCGGGTCGACGGCTCGTTTTTGAGTCGTTGCATACGCCGTTTGGAATCGGCGTTCCGCTAGGGCGGAGCGGGTCACTACATAATACACCACTCAAAACAAGTCTCGTCCTCGAGACTTCTTGAGTGCAGGTCATCCTACCGTTCCTTAACTCGGATCGTGTACACATCTTAGGCAATTTCCTATCGAATGGCTTTATCGTTCGATGGCATCGAACCGTACTCGGTTTCTTTCTAAGTTCCGTGTCGCATACGTTTGGTCGATTTTATCGAATTACTTCTCGTTCATTTTAGACTTGTTGTTATTTATTCAATTCAAGCATTCTTCGTATTGGTTTCTATTTCGTCGTGTCATGAGACTGGAATGGCCGTATGGGGCACGTTGTAATTCGTCAAATGCGAGGGTCGTAGGCTAAGGCAAATTCACTTTCGTTCATCTCGGTCATCGAGATGACCCGATTCGCTTCTCAAGCGTTCTCGTCCATGAAATCAGTATGATTTCTTCTTAGCGGGGTCGACCAAGTCTATGAAATTTTCGTCCGATTCCAGACTAAGTATTGCACTATCCTCGAGTATATCTTCCTATCAATGGTCCAATTCGTTATACCAACTTTTATTTGCACGATATCGATTCCATATCATTCACTTAGTTAGGGCCAATCTCGTTGTCGTTCACGCACACTCCGCTTACACGTTTTCTTTGATTCCGAGCCACGCTCGTACTAGTATCGATCCTTTACTTAACGCAATTTAAAGATCTTCGACACTCTCCCATTCTTCAAGTCTTGCTTGAACTCAATGTATCACTTGGCTGGATCGTGCACGCATTCCAAGCGTCCCCAAAATACATGCATTTAGCCAAGCCGCATGATCTAGAAATTGTCATTTTCACTCGAGTCGCATCGTGCACATACTCAAGCGTCCCTGAATATATGTATGTCAGCCGAATCTCGTGAGGGGTATTCCTATATTCGTGATTCACATTATCCATCCATGCCAATCCTCAAGATCAATCCTTCGATTGATAACTCATGAAACAGGACGTCTCGTCTACCCGCTGGGCCATCTTTTCGAGGCTAAGTCAATATCAGGATTGGAATCATAGTTCCCCAACAATAATGCCAACACTGACCCCAATCCTAGGGTCAAACCAGAGTCGATAGTACAGGATTTTCTATCCAAGCTCGCGTCACTCAAATTTCTAAACATCGAGCACGATTACCAATTCTAACCAATACGTGTATTCGATCACGAGGTCGTCTAGCTCGACAATACGTTGCGCCCCAATCTCACGCGAGTCCGATTATCCACGGTGGTTCATGAATCACCATGCAACGCTCCCGCGGAATAATCATTCTCATCGGGGCGAACTCTTGTTTGAGTTTAGACTAACTTATTCTCGATACGCGGATTGGACCTACTCAATCCTCAAATTCAACCGACAAGCACACCAAATCGTTCTCAAGTCACCTTCGTGTCAAACCACAAGTCGAAACAATCAAATTGTCACGCCGTGCAAGTTCGATCACCCCCGCTGTATGAATCACCATACCAGCGCTCACGCGAAGTGATCGCCCTAATCGACGCGACGCATGTGCGAGGCTGGAGTTGCACTCGCATAAGACAAGAATGTCGACGTTGGGGTTTTCGTCGAAGAAATCCAAACACTTCATTTTCATCCAAGCTGCGATCTCTATTCGACAGTCCGACCGTCCTTCATTCAACCAGAAAATCCTCGAGCCACGTCTATATTTTCCCCGACGCATTTTAATATCCCGAGTATAGCATCCAACGGAACAATGACATTTGCACGATCGTCATTCGCCGAGTCAGAGTACCCCCGAGTTATCGCATATCGATCTTTGATACGCCTCAATACCATCGACGATATGCGTAACCTGACGATCTTCCTTTGCAACCAATTTCGAGTCATGCGACGATGCCGTTGTCCGAGTTGGATATTCCACCATTTCATTTAATATTCAAGATTAAGTTCATCTGCTATTCCTCGAGCTCGTTTCAAGATCGTTGTTCAAGATTCAAGTCACATTTCATTTTGTATCAATCCGAAATCGTACGTGCGATGCTCTAAGTTTCCTCGATCAAGACCATTTATTTCTATTCGTCATTCCGAGTCGTTTTCTAACATGCGTTACCCATTCACAAGTTGTCCAGCGACATCTCGTTCGGGACTTTTAAAGTCACGGCCAACTAAGCGTGACACGTTCTAAGGCTTTGCGCGATCGCATCGCCTCGTCGACGTACTCGTTGTGTTTCGTAATCCTCAAGTTTTGCTCGAATGATTTTTTTCCAAGAACATCCATACACCACTCGGATTCGAGCCACTCGACTAGTCGTCGACACTCATTCTTATTCTTATTTGAACCTATCACATACACCACTCGGGTTCAAGCCATACGGTCTAATCCTCAATCACGTTCGCGTCATGCGCTAAGATGTCCTTCAGATTCGTTCGATGAATCTCTAGCGTAATCGCTCGCGTTACCTCGACGTACTAAGTCGTTCGCACTAATCCTCAAAATCCAAGACAATCATTCGCGTACGCCTAAGCGTTAACTCGATAGCGTTCCTATCGATATACACTCAAAGTGTATTTCCGTTCTCGATCGAACGATACTTGATATCGCTCGCAACCCGATTGCACCCAAGAGTCGAGGTGCGCGACATGCGGACTAAGTTGTACCGCTTAACCATCCCGCACGGACTTCATTCAAGTTTGCACGCTCACTCATTCTCGTTCGTAACTCGTTTGCACCAAGGGGTCTAGGTGCGCGATACTCCGCACTACTTAGCCAAAAGGCTGGTGCATGACCATCCCGTTCGAACTATACTTCGGTCTCGTGTACTCGTTTGCTATCGTCAGCATAAGCTTATTCAAGAACGCCTTGCGTTTGCTAACTTTTTAGCATCGGTTCCTTCCAACTCAAGTCCGTCGTGGTTTGGCACAAAGGCCTTCGTCTATTGCTCCCGTTCAACCGAGTACTTGTACGAGCTTTTGAAAATATTAGACTTATTGTATGGAACATCCCAAGGCACAAGGAGAGAGAGCGTACACTTCTTTTTCCAACAACGAGCTTTCAAAACTGAGAAAATCGAATTGATGTCCAAGGACGTAAAGCCGTGCTCTGATACCAATCTGTCACGCCCCGCTCCCGTAGGAGCGATCGTCCTCGCTAAGGCGTGATGCCGCACGTGCCTAGGTTGCGTCCGTGCAAGGCCAAGTCCAGAAACGGCCGATTTGAGTCTAGGCCACAGAGTCGCACAGAGTGTCCCCATTTGCAGCGGAAGTAAAAATGAACACAAATAGAAGCGAATCCAAATCTCTTTATTGAATTTCAAGAAGTTTACAAGCGGCGCTAGGCCGATATTACAAATCGCTCAAGCTCTCTCTCTGAAACATAAAAGGCGTGCCAAGTGGCTTACAACGTGGAATGATACATGGCGATGTTCCGATACATTATGTCCTGTATAGGGTGCTTCAGCTTCTTGCAACGTTCCAAGGCCCCAGAGTTGGCTCTGTGCCTTGACACGTTCGATGGAAGCTCCGCACCCGCCGGCGTCTCCTGCTATCCTGCAAGCATACTGTGGGGTTATCAGTACATTGTTATGCACTGGTGGGGAGGCTAGCTCGCCCACAATGCCATCATTACCAAACACGTTCCATTTACTTTTGTGCATCTCTATCATTCATTGTCTTTCTAATCTTGCCTTAGGATCAGTTTCATAGCATATTGCATAGCCTATCTCGTGTTACCGGACTCAAGTGTCGCATGAAAATACATGAACGACTTACCCATACTTACCGTCCGGCCTTCCCTGTTCAAGGTAAACCAAGTTAAACAACAATTCATGTATAATAACATAACACGATTCATGTACGCATTCAATATCGAGTGTGTGTCCATGTCTCGGGTTCTAGCACGTCGTGGGCATGTTCTAGTGTTACGTTTCGAGCATGTTCAAGAGGCACATTTCAAGCATGTTCAGGCATGTTACATTTCCAGCACGTTCATGTTCAGGATGTTACTTTGCAAGCATGTTCAGGAGACACTTGTTCATTTAACTTAGACTACTTTGATTTCAATGCAAGAACTTGCACGTGGATTGCCACCAGCATAGTCCACTTAATCTACATGCACGGGTCGCTGGCTTTACAAGCCATTTAGGACATTCCCCTGTGGCAATTCTCAACTTAGCGTAGGGTGATGGCTGGTACACCCCGTTAAGTCTCTTGAATATACCCTCCTACTTACGTCTCTTGGTGCCCAAGCCCGCACCCAAGCAGCCCGTAAGCGCCGTTGATTCCGCCTAGGCCGGCCACGGTTTACCCCCCCCAACGCCCGTGCCGCAGAATCCTTCCACACGACGGCCACGGTATTCCCCCCCATCGCCCGTGCCGTTTGTCCACGACCATTTCGTATTAACTTGTCTTTTACTTAGCGGCTATCTCCGAGCCGTAGGCTAACCCTTAGCCATAATGCGTTAACGACCAGGTTGGTGTCCGTACAGCGCGGGTAGCGAGCCCCGTTGCACGTGCCCGTCATACCTGTCGCTAGCGTCTTCCATGTCTTATCTTTCATGTATTCTTTCTTTCATTTTATTCTTTCACTTGTTCGTATGTTCATAGAGTCATTCATGTGTTTGCTTATTCATTCTTTGATTCATTCATTCATGCATTATGCAACTCTCAGTGTGGGAGTCGCCTTGGCGACCCATCAGTCCCATAGCCTTCCAATATTGCTAAACTCTACTCGGAGCGACTATGTTGATAGCCTTCCTATTTTATTGTTGCAAACCATTCATTGTTTCATTGTTTGAACGTATAAGGGACATGAACGTGGGCTTGTGCCTTAGCACGAGCGTAGAGCGCGGTGCGAGCATTTCTATAATTGTCGAGTTCTTTTCCATGTTCTAAACAAGCAGGTAAGATGGGAATATTCCCTTAGCTAGGTGCGTTGAGTCATTTATTAGCATGCAAGATGTTATCGCCTAGCGATTCTCGTGAATGTGTCCGCATTGTTATGTGTCTAGGCTAAGTACAGACGGGTTCATCGGAGCCACCCACCTTAGCGATGTTTGCATTGGCCGAGCGATACTCCGAGCGCGCCTTTGGAAGTCTAAGTCTGGATTCATCTTGACGGGCCAAGGCAAGTCTGGCATCGATTTGCATCGATACTTCATCGGGTCGAGGCAACTCTTCTGGTCGACGGCTCGTTTTTGAGTCGTTGCACACGCCGTTTGGAATCGGCGTTCCGCTAGGACGGAGCGGGTCACTACAGAGCTCGCTTGGATGCGTCGAGGCACGGAGTTCCTTGGCGAGTCGAAGCATGCGGCCGTGTTGATTGAAGACTTATACAGGACATAATGTATGGACATCGCCTTCCGAAGCTTCCGCTGACTCAAGCATTGTAATCAAGAGAGAGAGAGAGCAGAGAGTGACTTTGTAAATGAGACAAAAGTGAGCACGAGAGACTTGTAATTTGGCCTTGCGCCCACAAATGTAATCTTGTCTTTAATATCAATAAAGAGCTTCTTTTGAATGACTTGTGTTCATGTGTTCTTCTTTAAATTTCGTTGCAATGTATTCAATGTTTCTGCTTGGGACTTCTGTGCGACGACCCCGTCGCCGCCGATGTAATCGGCCGTTATGGAATTGCCTCGCACGAGCGCAATCAAGGCTCGTGTGGCATCACGCCTTAGCGAGGACGATCGCTCCTACGGGAGCGGGGCGTGACATAATGGTATCAGAGCACGGCTTTACGTCCTTGGACCGTCGATTGAATTCTTTAACTTCGATGTTTCCGCAAAACTCTGTTGCTTCCACAAGTTGTTATCGTTGGTGCGCTCTCTCTCAAATGTCCCTTGGCATGTCCATACAATAAGTCTAAATATTTTCAAAAGCTCGTACAAGCGTTCATTCGAACGTATCGGTAGGCTATCGTCGGATGCATCATAGGCCTGTGTGCCAAACGATGTTAAACTTGACTCGATAGAGAACACATGCTAAGTTAACATATCGCGTGCGTGCCTAACTAGTCATGCGTTGACTCTAGCAATTGAGCGTGCGAACTCGAATATAGTCCGCACGGGATAGCCATGCGCACGACCTTTTGGCTAAGTTGCGTCGCGTATCGCGCACCTCGACTTTTGGTGCAAACGAGTTACGAACGATATCAAGTACCGCTCGGTCGGGAGCGAGCTACACTTAGAGTATCTATCGATAGGAACGCTATCGGACTAACGCTTAGGCGTACACGAAAGATTGACTTAGATTTTGAGGAAAGAGTGCGAACGACTTAATAGGTCGATGCGACGTGAGCGATTACGCTAGGGATTCGTCGAACGAATCCGAAGAATATGTCCTTGCAAATGACACGAACGTGATTGAGGACTAGATCGGATGGCTCGAATCCGAGTGGTGTATGGATTTTCTTGGAAATCATTCGAGCAAGATTGAGGATTATGAGTAACAGCGAGTACGTCGGCGAGGCGATGCGATCGCGCAAAGCCTTAGAGCGCGTCACGTTTAGTTGATCGCGACTTCGAGTGTCCCGAATGAGCACCTCGTTCAGACAACTTGCGAATAGGCAACGCGAGTTAGAAAATGATATCGAAGTGATTCGGAATGATGGAATGAAAATGAATGGTCTTGATCGAGAAAACTTAGAGGATCGCACGTACGATTTCGGATTGATTCAAACGAAATGTGACTTGAGTTTTGAGCAACGATCTTGAAATGAGCTTGAGGAAGAGCGACAGAACTTGATCTTGAATATCGAGGAATGGTGGAATATCCTGTTCGGACAATAGCATCAGTCGTACGACTCGAAATTGGTTACAAAGGAAGATCGTCAGGTTACGCATATCGTCGATGGTATTGAGGCGTATCAAAGATCGATATACGATAACTCGGGGGTACTCTGACTCGGCGAATGATGATCGTGCAAAATGTCATTGTTCCGATGGATGCTATGCTCGGGATATTGAAATGTATCGAGGAAAAGATAAACTTGGCTCGAGGATTTTCTGGTTGAACGAATGACGGTCGGACTATCGAACTTGGATTGGATGAAAACGATATGTTTGGATTTGCTTCGTCGATAACCACAACTTCGACATTCTTGTCTTATGCGAGCGCAACTCCAGCCTCGCACATGCGTCGTGCCGATTAGGACGATCACTCCACGTGAGCGCTGGTATGGTGATTCATACAGCGGGAGTGATCAAACTTGTATGGCGTGGCAATTTGTATGCTGCGACTTGTGGTTTGATGCGAAGGTGACTTGAGAATGACCCGGTGTGCTTGATGTTTGAATTTGAGGATTGCGTAGGTCCAATCCACGTATCGAGAATGAATTAGTCTGGACTCAAACAAGAGTTACGCCCCGATGGGAATGATTATTCCGCGGGAGCGTTGTGTGGTGATTCACAAACCACCATGGATAATCGGACTCGCGTGAGATTGGAGCGCAACATATTGTCGAGCTAGATGACCTCGTAATCGAATACATGAATTGGTTAGAATTGGTGATTGGAATGGACTCGAATTCGTTGCGCTGCGCAACGAATGTCTTGATGCGAAATAGGTGATCGTGCTCGATGTTTAGAAATCTGAGTGACGCGAGCTTGGGTAAAAAATCCCGTACTACCGACTTTGGGTGACCCTAGGATTGGGGTCAGTGTTGGCATTATTGTTGGGGAACTATGATTCTAATCCTGACATTGACTTAGCCACGCAAAGATTGGCCTAGCGGTTAGGCGAGACGCCCCTGTTGCAAGAGTTATCAATCGAAGAATTGATCTTGAGGATTGGAATGAATGAATGGATAGTGTGAATCACGAAGGTAGAAAACCCTGCTCACGAGACTCGGCTGACATGTATATATTTCAGGGACGCCTGGATATGTGCACGAGGCGACTCGAGTGAGAATGACAAATTATCTATCATGCGGCTTGGCTGAATGCATGTATTTTGGGGACGCTTGGAATGCGTGCACGATCCAGCCAAGTGATACAATGAGTTCAAGCAAGGCTTGAAAGATGGGAGTGTGTCGAGATCTTGAAATCATGTTAACGGAAGGATTGATAATCGTGCGAGCATGGCTCGGAATCGAAGGAACGCATAGGCGAAATGTGTACGATTAAGTCTTGGCCATAGAAATGATAGGATGGCTTGCCACCAGGAAAGTCTCGAGGACGAGACTTGTTCTGAGTGGTGTATGTTGTAGTGCCCCATCCCGCAAAGTTAATCGGAGAAATCGAAACGCCGACGGCGTTGGAACTTAGCCTTGCAACGGCTGCTCGAAGGCTCGCTCGTCCGAGGCGACTCCTCGCACAGGTGGGGGAGTTTCGGTGAACTTGCTTCATCTTAGCCGTCGCATAATAAATCGTGTTTTCAACTTGCACAAGTAGGCTATTATAAAAGCTACGCACCAACATAGCTAAGGGAATAATCCCGTCGGGTCGGAATGTCCTAGAACATGGAAAATGGTCCCACGGTCTACATAGAAGTCGGCTCAGCGTACTTTAAAATGACACTCGATCCTTCGATCCCGTGGCTTGGGAGAAGGAAGTTGGCCTAAGTTGCTAAATTGTCCCGACACTTGAAATAGCCTAAGTCTTAGGCGTCGCCTGCGTAAATGCTTGCTAAAGCAGGCACGGTCCCGTTGTGCAAGGCTTGGCATAGCCTTCGCATGTCCCGTTGGTCCCGTCGATTCGTCCCGACGCACGAATTTACCTAAGTCATAGGCGTCGCCCCCATGAATGCTTAACAAAGCATGCACGGTCCTGTCCCGCAAGGCTTGGCATAGCCTTCGCACGTCCCGCAAGTTAAGTGGTCTTGCACGGCTCGTTGGCTTAAGTCTAGGCACCCGAGAACTTGGTTGTTCAAGTCGACCCCGTGCCGAGCACGTTCCCTAGACGCGTAGCTCGGCGTAGCCTTTGCTCGTCGAGTTGTTGCCCGAATAACTTAGATAAGAGTTGTGCTGGGCTATCGAAGCCATTTCTAGCACTGTCCCGCTCTAGCTGCGGTTGTCAAGTCGCGTAGCCCCTTGAGAATAAGGCTCGTCGTGTAAAGTATATGACTTGAGCGTTAGCGTCGCCTAGAGAACCAGGCCTGTCTAAGGCACGAGTTACGGTCGCCTTGTGAAAAGCTTGCCACGAACAAAGGAAGTCCACGCGACTTGTTGTCGCCGAGATCGGTCCCGCTACTTGGTAGTCTCGCTATGTCTTGATATGTCCCGCACACGAGATCGGTCCCCTGGCTTGGGAGTCTCGCTAAGTCTTGATATGTCCCGCACACGAGATCGGTCCCGCGGCTTGGGAGTCTCGTTAAGTCTTGATAGAAAGAAGGAATGCATGGTCATGTTAAGGAAGAAACTGGATAGACTGGATAGATCGAGTATGCATGGTCATTAGGCAACTTGTCGACAAGGTGTAGTCTTCTCGAATGATTACCGGGGCGCCGGAATCATTCGGCCCGGGGGAAGCGAGTGTGGCTCAAAGTAGGATGCTGGATGACCGCATGGGTGAGTTCCACCCCACCGGGCTAGCTACCCGTGTTGGTACAGGTGGATATCCCACGAGCCATGTCCAGGATAGCTTGAAATTGCTAGTGACCACCTCATGTAGATGTGTCGGCAGATAGCGGCACACCGCGTGTATGCCTTTGGATTGAGTCTAGAACTTGAATGCAGTTCTAGTCGGTAACACAAAGTCTGGGCATAAGACTGGGCTGCAGCATAGGTACCGTGCTTGGCACGATAGATGGCGTCGAGATATTCATGAAAGTGAGACTATGGTCCACAAGTCTTGTCTAAGTTAGCAAATGAGTCTAACAGGAAGGCCGCAAGGCGGTAGCACGATAAGTCTTGATAACTTGTGAGGCGCGGCCTCATCTTGAAGCACGGACAAGTCTAAGTAAAGTCTAGAGGCACGGCCTGCACGAGTCGTCCCATTGCCGTCCTTGGCACTTGAATCGTTGGCACGAGAATTGGTCTAGTGGCGCTAAAGTTTAAGTAAAGGTCTTGGCACGGCCGAGTTCGCGTAAGTTGCTCCTCGGCGTAGCACCGTCTCGAATATGTCTAAGTCCCGAATAGAAAATAGCATGACCCTGCCGTCCCGAGTTGTAATTCGGTCAAGTACTTGAGTAATGAGGTACTGCCTCGATCGAAACACATGTTGGCATTATAGCACGACCCCGTCGTTGCACGACCCCGTCGTTGCACGACCCCGTCGTTGCACGACCTTGTCGTTGCATCACTAAGTATAGACCGAGACGTCTTGTTTAAAATGCATCCTAAGGCAAGACTAGAAAGACAATTGAAAGGGTTTAAGCTGCACAAAGTAAATGAAAGGTGTCGGTTATGTATGGGTGGGCGAGGAGCTCACTCCACCAGTACAGTTGAGTACTGACACCCACACAGTGTTCATGTGCAGGCACAGGTAGAAGCTCGTGGCGCGGAGCTCGCTTGGATGCGTCGAGGCACGGAGTTCCTTGGCGAGTCGAAGCGTGCGGCCGTGTTGATTGAAGACTTATACAGGACATAATGTATGGACATCGCCTTCCGAAGCTTCCGCTAACTCAAGCATTGTAATCAAGAGAGAGAGAGCAGAGAGTGACTTTGTAAATGAGACAAAAGTGAGCACGAGAGACTTATAATTTGGCCTTGCGCCCACAAATGTAATCTTGTCTTTAATATCAATAAAGAGCTTCTTTTGAATGACTTGTGTTCATGTGTTCTTCTTTAAATTCCGTTGCAATGTATTCAATGTTTCTGCTTGGGACTTCTGTGCGATGACCCCGTCGCCGCCGATGTAATCGGCCGTTATGGAATTGCCTTGCACGAGCGCAATCTAGGCTCGTGCGGCATCACGCCTTAGCGAGGACGATCGCTCCTACGGGAGCGGGGCGTGACACCAAGCCCGCCGCCCAGCCCCCGACGCCCCCGTCCCAAGCCCGCCGTCCAGCCCCCGACGCCCCCGCCCCAAGCCCGCCGCCCAGCCCCCGACGTCCCCGCCCCAAGCCCGCCGCCTAGGCCCCGACGCCCCCGCCCCAAGCCAGCCGCCCAGGCCCCGACGCCTCCGCCCCAAGCCCGCCGCCCAGGCCCCGACGCCCCCGCCCCAAGCCCGCCGCCCAGCCCCCGACGCCCCCGCCCCAAGCCAGCTGCCCAGCCCCCGACGCCCCCGTCCCAAGCCCGAATGTCCCCAAGCCCGTCACCCCCGCTGCCCCTACGTCGACACCGTGACACAGAGAGAGAGAGAGAGAGGGGATTACCTTCGGGAGAGAGAGAGGAGAGGACGCCGTCGCCGTTCACCGAAGCCGCGCGAGAGAGAGTGAGAGACAGAGAGAGAGAGAGAGAGGAGAGAGATTGAATTTGGGAGGAATGCTAAAAGTTCCCCCCGCCTTTTCATTTAAGTCTGGAACGTAAATTTAGCGACGGAATAGCGACTGCTCATAATCCGTCGCCAAGTAGTCGCTATTATTGATTATCCGACTGAATATCCGTCGCTACGTAGTCGAAGATATGTCCCGCCAATTCTCTACACAATTTCCGCCAAATAATCGACTACGTAGCGACGACAGGAGATCCGTCGCTATAACACCGACACTCTAGCGACGGATGTGCGACCTTTCCTCCCCCTAAAATTAAAATAAAAATGGCAAAGGCGTGTAGTCGGTAATCAGTCGCTGAGCGGCCACGAAACCGTCGCTAATACCGACGAAAAAATTCCGTCGCTAAAAATTCGTCGCTAAATGAGTGTATTTTGGTAGTGAAGAAGATGAAAGCAGATGGAACTATTGACAAGTTCAAGGCCAAGTTGGTGGCCAAGGGATTTTCTCAGAAGCAGGAGATCGACTACTTTGACATGTATGCTCCAGTAGCCCGGATGACCACCATCAGAATGTTGATTGCTCTCGCAGCGATACATAAGATGGTGATACATCAGATGGATGTGAAAACAGTATTCCTGAATGGCAAGCTGACCGAAGAGATCTACATACAACAACTAGAAGGGTTTGTCATCAAAGGTCTTGAAGACAAAGTCTGCAAGTTGGTAAAATCTCTGTACGGTTTAAAGTAAGCTCCCAAAATGTGGCATGAGAAGTTTGACAAAGTCATAAGGTCAAATGGCTACAGGGTCAGTGAAACAGACAAGTGCGTCTATACGAAGTTTGCTGACGGAAGAGGAGTCATCGTTTGTCTATACGTGGATGACATGTTAATCCTAGGTACGGATATAAGCTGTGTCACGGAGACAAAGAAGTTCCTCTCGACGAAGTTCAGTATGAAGAACTTGGGGGATGCTGATGTTATCTTGGGACTCAAGATCATCCGGACAGACACTGGACTAGCGCTGTCACAGTCTCATTATGTTGAGAAGATGAGCACTCGTTACGGATATCAGGATCTTCCAGGGATCGATACGCTGTACAAGTGTGATCTGAAACTGAAGCCTAATTCAAGGGAAAGCGTCAGGCAGCTGGAGTATGCAAGCGTAATCGGGAGTTTGATGTATGCTACTACTGCCACAAGGCCTGACATAGCTTTCGCTGTGGTAATGCTGAGTCATTTCACGAGCAACCCAGGCATTGAGCACTGGAAAGCTGTGAAACGGGTTATGAGATATCTCAAGAAGACTCAGACATATGCACTGAACTATAGCGGAGATCCGCCGGTAGTGGAAGGCTTCAGTGATGCCAGTTGGTGCTCAGAAGTGGAGAGCGAGAGGTCCACAGGTGGATACATTTTCACAATGGGTGAGCTGCTATATCGTGGAAATCGAAGAAGCAGACTATGCTCTCGCGGTCATCCATGGAATCTGAGTTCTTTGCACTTGATACCGCAGCGGAGGAAGCAGAATGGATTTGGGAGCTCATGTATGATCTTCCAGTGGTTGGGGCATAAATACCGACGATACCGATATACTGCGACAATCAGGCGACTGCGGCGATGGCATCAAATGACCTCTTCAAAGGGAAGAAGAGGACTGTGCGGTTGAAGCACAGGGCAGTACACGATCTCATCAAGAGGGGTGTTATTGCAGTGATTGATGTTCGGAGTCAGGAGAACCTGGCGGATCCGTTCACCAAGGGCCTCAAGCGCCAGCTGGTCGATGACACAGCTTATAAAATGGGCTTGAAGGCATTCTGATATTGTGTTACTACAATCCTACCATAAAGTTTTATGCTATTAGTTCAAAGAGAAATCTACTAGGCATCTAGCTTTTGGTTCAAGGGAGGACTATTAACCAGAAGAATATCAGGAACGGTGGGTACTTGTCCTCTGTGACATGGAGAGGTTACGGACCTATAACCACTGTTGTCTACTATATGTTCTCTGCGGAGAACGGATCCTGTGGGAAGGTTGGCTTAAATGCCTTAATGAGTTCTCAGGCAGAGTGAATGCCTGGAGTGCTTTACAGGAAGCACGGTAGTACAGCACTACAAGGAGTGTAACTCCATGCTGCAGTGAGGTGACTTCACCATGAGGTTCCCAGATAGGGGTAATGCCTCGGCTTTGCAAGCCAAGTCACAGCGGAGTAGCACCGCAAATAGGCAGGTAGCCTAATGCTGTATGATAATCGTAATAAAGAGAGGTAGACAGCACTACAAAGAGGACGATGTCCTCATGTTACAGTGGCATGACACCACGAAGAGGTACCAGATAGGGTAAAGCCTCGACTTTGTGAGCCATGTCATAGCGGCGTAACACCGCACGGAAGCGCAAGGCTTCATGCTGGGTAGTTTGGCACTACAAAGAGGCATGTGACCTCATGCTACAGTAGTATGACACTACGATGAGGTACCCAGGTGGGGTAAAGCCTCGGCTTTAAGTCATGTCATAGCGGCGTAGCACCGCAAAGAAGCGCAATGCTTCATGCCATGACTCTTTATAAAGAACTCACCTATAGTGTATGGACAGAGATATCAGGCCGTCTCTTGAGGGTAAACTTGTATACGCCCAAAAATTATACACTGAAATCTGGCTGGCACAAGGCCTTCAATGTGCAGCCAGAAGCACAGTTGATGTCATTATGTGAGTAGGAAGAATTGCAGTTATGTTGCAGAATTCAAGGCTTAGTCCATTCTTGTATCATGCTGTTATTTAACCTATGCGGGAAGATTCAAGTCGTAGCGACATCTCTCCTAATGCATGATGGGCAGTCACTGTGGGGAACGCTCAACCCATATATTGAGATATGTGGGGGATTGTTGGTGTTTTTGCCTTTGGACTAGAAATGATAGTCCCACATCGGCTACACCAAATGGTGAGTATCTCAATATAATGCATTGCTTGTGTTGAGGTGTGCACATGAGGTGTAGTGGGGCACAAGTTTGTGCCATGTGGGAGTATTTTTCTAGAAGGAAAAATGATTAAATCCAACAAGGATGCAAGTTGATTTTTGTTGTGCGGACTCGGACTCGGACACGGACTCCAGGATGTCTCGTGCATGCACGGGAGTGTTCGGGGGGTAGACGTGGACTGGCGCACTTCTATGCTGATTGTGGGATGATCTAAAGTATCAAACTCTATTTTTGAGTATTGGTATTTTAGTCCCACATCGGATAGGAGAAGAGGTGAAGTCTCAACTCCACTCTATAAATAGAGCCTTTTGGCCTCCTTTGAAAGAGGCACCAGAAAGAGAGTTAAAGGAGTCTGTAAAGTCCAGGAAGCCCGTTCAAGTCTCAAATATTGACTTACGAGCGTTCCAGAAGTTCTTCGTGAACTTGCTGGTTCCTGGG
>JANAVB010035871.1:0-37927 GCA_029216955.1 Iris pallida | reverse complement strand
CTAACTACAAACCCGGAGTTGGTCCGGGCCAGCCAACCCGGGGTCAGCACCAGCAGATCTAAATCCTGGCTGGACGCCAAGCTGTAAACCTAACCCTAAGAACTTAAGTACGCCCCCTCCCATTTCTCTTTCCTTCCTCTTACTCTCATCTTCAAGAGAGAAAAGAAGCAAAAACCCTAGATAATTCTTCGTCCCCCCAACAATTTTTTTCTAGGGTTTTCTTCTTCGAGCAGCCATGGATCCTCCAAGCCTCGTCGCCATCTTCCAGGCGGCTTTGAGCCCCAATCCCAACGAGCGGAAGGCGGCGGAGGCGAGCCTCAGCCAGGTCCCAAACCCTTAGCTTTCTCTCCAGTAGAGTCAGAAGTATCGTCTTGATTTAACTTTGTGATTGCTAGTAGATCTTGAGCAGATTCAACGAATCCAAATTGCGTTCTTGGGTTATATTTGTGGTGTTCTTCGCCTATTAGAGCCAATTTTAGTGTTAGAAGAAAAATATTGTTTGATTTGAGTATGTAGCAATCGAGTTTGTTGAATGGATCTTCTGCTTCGTTTCATTTGTTTATATTGAATTTAGGATAAACCTTTGATTGCGTAGTGTATCCATTTATGCTTGGTAATAGATCTTGAGCAGACTCAAAGAATCCGAAGTTCGTGCTTTTTGTGATTATTTTTCTGACGCTTCACCTACGTGCATTTTTATGCTTAGTTTTAGCTATTTTTATTGATTTTTCTTGTGAGTTTATTGATTTTAGATATTGAAAACTCTTGATGATTGTATTGTTAATGTATCGAATTTATGATGGCAGTTTGATTAGTGTTGCAAAGATGTTCTTTTCTTGCGATCTGATATAATATCACCTGTATATGATGAAGAGAATCAATGCTTTTGTCTTCAAATTTCAGGTTTTTGGATCTAATTTAGGCTTTTTTAATATAAAAGCGTCTCCAAATCTCATTTGAATTTCATAAAGTTGTCATTTTTGGTAGCGAGCATTGTTCTTGTACAACTGTGGATATTTGTCTAATATTTTAATAGCTTTTGCATCTACTTAGAGGTGAATTTATTAATAGTTAATACACTGAGAGTGTTAAAAATACCGACAAGTAACTGTTCTACAATGAGAATGTTGAGTACTTCATATGTTAGAAACAGGGACATATGTGCTAGGAAATCATTAGATGACTGATGTTAAATAGTGCAGATAATTCAAGAATTTAGTTAATTAAACAACAAAAAAGTTAATCTAGGAGGGTGGGTTTCTATATATTGAACTTGTAAATGTTATCTTTCTGTTTATAATATGCAAGAGTTTTTATATGCAGATCCAGTTTGCACCACAACATTTGGTGAGGTCAATGCAGATCATAGTGGATGACAAATGTGATCTGGCTGTGCGCCAAGTTGCTAGTATCCATTTCAAAAATTTTGTGGCCAAGAATTGGTCACCTGATGAGCCTGGTACGTGTAAATGCATAGGATATGTGGCGATTACTTGGCGAGTATTGGGAAATTGTTAAATTTGCGTGTTTGCTGTTTGTAGGTCAGCTTCAAAGTATCTCAGCAGCTGATAAGGCCACAGTGCGGGACAGTATCCTTGTTTTTATCACTCGAGTTCCACCGCTATTGAGGTACATAATCTCTCTCTTATGATTTGGCCACAAAAATGCTACCCGGTTGAAATAAATGTTACACTTCGCATCAACATTTTGTTAAAGACGCATTCCTTTAATATATCTCATAGATGTAGAAACCACATGATTTGGTGATGACTGCTGGTTCTATGTTTATCTTCTAGATAGACTGTGTTAGCTGACATTGTTGATTGTCTACTGGCTCATAACTCCTAACAATATGTTTTCTTTTGAAGTTGTATTTCATTTGTACAGTATTTCAAGATTCTATGTTGTTTTCTACTGTATCTTGAAGTTCGGGCTTCAGACGAGCAGAGCATATTGTGAGCTCGGCTTGGCTCGATAAAGCTCGACTCAGCGGAACTTGGTTCCATCAACGAGCCAAGCTTGGACATGGAAATGAACTCTCTTTCCTTAAAGAGCCTGAGCTTGAATGTAGGAAGCTCAGCTCATGAGCTTGCAGACAAAATTGACGAGCACTCGACTCTCTTAACTATACTATGTCAACTTGACTAAGTTGTATATATATATACATTTTTTAAAGAGTACCAGCCTAGCCCACAGCTCAGAACTGAAATGCTAACGTTAGTGTTGATACAAAACTAGCCCAACGCATGGCTTAGTGAGTTTTTTCCTCTATATTTCATGTACAATACACTCAACTTGAATCGAGCTGAAGCAAACAGGGCACCGATCTCGAGGTGAGCTAGCTGACGTAAGCCTAGTAGATCTCAAACTAGGTGACAGTTTCAAGCTTGAGCTCAGCTCAATAATTTTGAGATTCAGCTTGACTTGATAATTTCAAGCTCGAGCTTGAAATTGCAAGTTCAACTTGGCTAGGCTATTGCAGCCCTACTTGAAATCACACTTATGTGTGTTCATAAGGGACATCAGCCAACATCAGCCTGTTGATATTTGCTGGCCTTATTTAGCAGAGTTGATTTTTGTATTCTTTCTACACTTTTAATCATTTTAGTAATTTTATGTCCCCCATGTTGGAGGTGTTGGGGGGATAGGCTTTGATGTAACCAATTTTGAATAATGTTGTAAAATCTATAATTGCATCATGTAATACATGAATCTTCAGTCTTTTTTAATCCATCTCACAAAAATTAATGGTTGTTATAATTCATTTTTATTCAAATACTCTTGCATATCAAGTGGAGCTATTATGAAAATGTTATGTTAGATATAATATATTATTGTTATGTAGAGTGCAGTTTGGCGAATGTCTTAAAACGATAATTCATGCGCGATTACCCTGAGCAGTGGCCGGCCCTTCTTCATTGGATAAAAAGCAACTTGCAATCACAGGATCAACAAGTTTACGGAGCTTTATATATTAAGGATTCTTTCCAGGAAATATGAGTAAGTATGCCTTTTCTAGATTCCATAACATAGCTTTTGTTTCACCTCCTTTCTATTGCATTGAGAGCATATTTAAATATACATAGAATGTGGCAATAGTCCATCTCGTCCATCCAAGCATGTGAAATTAAAATATTTTAGTAGCTTTGATGTGGTGTTGAGTCTATTGATGGTTCTCTCTGTTGCAGTGAGCCTCATGCTTGTGTTATAATTCATTGCATTGGCTCGACAGCAAATGACTATTTTTTTGATAGTTATTCCTGGTTTCTGATCTTTCACAGATCACAATAGAATCTATATTCTACCAGAATATCAATCAATATGATTCTGGACTGTTTGAAATGATGGGCATGTTTTATGTAATCTATGTTTTAGATGTATAAAAGTGAGAACTTAACATGGTTAACTCACTCTCACCCTGTGTTCCTTGGTTGGTGCAAAAGAAGAACAGTTGCTTCTCCCAAAAATTCTTTGAAGTGTTAGTGAGAAAATCTTGTATGCTTCTAGGTATTTGATGTGGTTTCTTAATCTGATCTGACCGGTGAACTTGAATTTTTGGTTATAATAGTAAGGCCTAGTTTGGATTACAGTTTATGAAATGGGCATTTACCAAATGGGCTTTTGTACTATGGGCATTTGTAGGATGAATTGTTTGGCTAACTTCATTGCGAATGAATTTCTGGCTAGAAATATATTTTGTTGTCAGTTTACAAAGTGGAATTTTGTATGTATTATACCAAATAATGACATAAATATGTACACTTTCCAAGTAACAACATTTTTTGTCTCATAAATAATGTTGAAAAAATTATTAGTTATAATAATAGAAGTTGATATTCATGTTCATTTTAACTAGTAACTACAAACAAACAAAATTTAATTTTGTTTTATTTGATGGAATTAAACTCTAATATTACTAGTATATCAAGATGTGGTCAACAATATTTATAAAATTTGAAATACTCCGCAGAAATAAACTTTGATCTTACAATTTTTTCCTATAAATTATCCCGTTTGTGTTAAATTTGCCTGTATGTATACTGGATCCCAATAGTATAATGGAACTTTGCTGTTACAGTTTTCTAATCATCCTTATCAAATGTGCCTCCTCATCGTCAACTGGCTTCAATTGCTACGTTAATCAATAAAAAAGCTTACTATTTCAATGGTTCATTTTGCCTTCTCCTTTTTTGCTATTTTCACCAATTTGACATTCTCATATTCTAATAGAAATCAATGGTACATTATAAACTAAGTTATTACATTCCACACAGTAAAAATTACGTACACGTAATTACATACCAAGTCAAATTTGACAATCACAATTGACATTAGTGAATGTTAAGAAAAATGAAAACATACAAACATAGAAAAGTATACATAACAAAGAACTTTATTTACTCTTAACGACATTAAAACTCTTTGGGTTGCATGCGGAATATAATACAGTTATCAACATCTTTGACCTATCAATAGTAATTTGGAAGAAGATCACTGTCATATTTGTAAAACATCAACTAATCTGGAAGAACACAATAATGAATGCTACAAAGATGTAACATAAAGAAAGAAACCCCAACTGTGGGAGTGAATAAGGGGCTAGCTTACCGGCAGCGAGAACACCCAACCGACGCAGCAGGTCTATGCCCATGGAAATTGAATAACTGTAGATTTCTCCCCTCTCTTTGCGGTGGGATTTAAGAGATGATATGGGAAAAATTGTCTTAAAAACCATCCCAATAACAACTACTGTACCAGATCGTTGCGTTTATTGGGAACGCTCGGGCTTCCAGCGTTCACGTTTCACCCTTCATTGGGTGTTAAGTTTGATATGTATGGAAGCACATAGCTATCCAAACCGGTTTTTTCATTATGTTTGGGCTCCGAATGGAGAGGCCAAATGAAACGTAACTGTAATCCGAACTAGACCAAAATCTATATCACCTGTAGCATTTTACTGTATTTCATAGATTTGTCTCTAAGCTGCTCTTTTTTGTTCTTAATGTTATTCAAAAAAGGTTCAAGTCAGATGAAGAACGAACACCAGTATATCTCATTGTTGACGAGACGTTTCCACCTTTGCTGGATATATTCCACAAGCTTGTTCAAATTGTCAACCCTTCTATTGAAGCAGCAGATTTGATCAAGCTGATATGTAAAATATTCTGGTCATCAATATATGTATGTGCCTATCATATGGCAGTTCAGAGGTTTCTTCAATTTTCTTAAATGTCTAAAAATTGTCCTTTTGGTTGGTTTTAACTATGTTTCAGTTAGAGATTCCTAAGCAACTATTTGATCCCAATGTATTCAATGGTTGGATGCTTCTATTCTTAAATATATTGGAAAGGCCTGTCCCTTTAGAAGGTCAACCAACAGATCCTGATCTTAGGAAATCTTGGGGATGGTGGAAAGTGAAAAAGTGGACAATTCACATCTTGAACCGCCTATATACACGGTGAGTAATTTGGTGATAATTTTTAGTATCTATTTGCTTTACTTTTTTCTTAACTATTTGCTGTATGGGACTTTTGTTTACAGGTTTGGAGATCTTAAGCTTCAAAAAGCAGAGAATAAAGCTTTTGCTCAAATGTTTCAGAAGAGCTATGCTGGGAAGATTCTGGAATGCCATCTACGCTTGCTCAACCTGATCCGTTCTGGCGAATATTTACCCGATAGAGTTATAAACCTTATTCTTCAATATCTCAGCAGCAGGTTAAATCTCTTACTAATCCCATTGCTGTTCTATGAGAGCAAAGTCTCCAAACTAATTTATACTAGTGCATACATATGTATTTTATTACTATTTAAGTTTTATGTCATCTGCATTCTGACCACTCTGCGATCCCTGTCATCACACTAACCATTTCTGCTAAAACTTTTATCTTGAATTAAATTTGCTTCACGAGTTCGTTGTTTGCATTTCATGTTTACCATGTTTCTCGAGAAGCCTGTTATCCATATCTTCAAAGTTCTCTTTTTGTTCAAGATGATGTAAGCATCTCACTAGTCGATATGGTGTAGCTCGTAAACCAAATACATGTATTGAATGCAAGGGAAGATACTGATTTGTGAGAAAAGATTGATATAGATGAACCAACGGGGTTGGAAAATGGCACTTAAAAGGGTACTGGATACATGACAGCAGAAGATTTTTATGAATAGCTTTGTCGCTGTTTAATTGTATACTATATCTGAAGATCATAGAAGAGCTTATAGGATTAACCGGCAATGCCTATAAGGATATTGTAAGATGAGGAAGTAATGCTTCTTTAGGACAATGAAATAAAATGTATATTTTTTAACTTTCAGTTGGACATGAAAATCAATAACTTGCTAACTTCTATCATCCCGCACTCTGTAAATATGAAAATTTGTTCTTTCTTCCAAGCTACATTTCAGTTATTGAAGTTGATATTTCCATGTCTTCATTATATTGTTCACTAAGAAATATTAGCGGATGCTTTCTCCTGAAAGTTATATGGGAATCCATCTAAGTCTTAAATCGTTGTAGTATTCTTTACATTCTGCCTCAATAAACGTTTCAGCCGTGTTCCTGGGGCAAAGTTCAATGAAAAAAACTTTTGTCATAGGATTTCCTAGCTTTCTAATTGTGATTCTTGATTTCTTTGGTTTCCTTTTATTTATTTTGATGTAGTTGAAAATGGAAACATGTCACAATGTCAAATTAAGTGTTGGATACATCAGGTAGAAAATCTACCATTTGCTGGAATGAAATTGAACTACAAGTGCTACATTTTAGTTATTGAAGTTAATATTCCCATGTCTTCAATATGTTGTTTACCAAAAAAATATTAGCGCAGGCTTTCTCTTGAAAGTTTTATGGGAATCCATCCAAGTCTTAAATCATTGTAGTATTTTACTATTTTTTACATTTTTCCTCAAAAAATGTTTCAAGCCATGTTGCTGGGGCAAATTTCAATGAAAAAAGGTCAAGGAACTTGCTAGCTTTCTAATTGTGATTCTTAATTTCTTTGGTTTCCTTTTATTTATTTTGATATAGTTGAAAATGTAAACGTGTCACAATGTCAAATTAAGTGTTGGATACATCTAGAAGAAAATCTACCATTTGCTGGGTGAAATTGATCTTTGTATGGAGTAGTGATCTTGTGATGAACATGTTTTGAGAGAAGAGAACCACGTCACTATCTTGCCGTGTCCACGAACATAAGCTGGAACATCAAGGAACTTCTCCATTAACTGGGATATGTTTGTTCTATGGAGTTTATCTTGATTTACCGAGGCATCTCTTTCATTGTAGGGAGTGGGAGAGTCTACAGATAAGTTGCTGATAGCTCATGTTTTTGCTAGATTTTTTCTAAGTTATTGAATCTTTTTTTTTCATGGAACTGATTGTAGAATTCAGTTACACTTATCTCTTCTTTTTTCTTTACTTAATTGCATGCTAGTTTTAAAGGTTCTTGTCCAATCTTAGGGTATGTTTGGCAACATGAAACCAATGCAACTCAAGGAAATAATGTAACTATGATGTCTGATGGTATAGTATGAAAACGATGAAACTACCTAGAAGTGGCAAAAAATGTTTGCAACATAAGATGATAACTTTTATGGTATGTTTGACGACGTGAAGCCCAATTCAACTTAGTACGATCATATAACTATGAGTTTCATGGGTTAACATGAAAATAATGAAACACGCCTAGAGGTTGCAAAAGTTGTTTGGCAACTTGAAACCTTGTGAAACCCATCCATATAGTTGATAACAATAGAGAACTATGTTGTACAAACACGTATAGGACACAACACGGTAAGGCCACAACGACCAGAGCATGTCACCTATTTTGGTGTCTGTCCTAGTGTATTTTGGTCTGTGATGTGTCTGATATGTCCCCAATATCGTCCGACATGACACGACCCACAATTTTGGAGTTTCCTGTTCCTCCTAAATAGAGGCCATATTTTTTGACGAGGATGAGATATTTAGGGTATTTTATTTCGTTTTATTTCTGATTCTATATTAAGTAATTTGAATTGGTCTAAGTTTGGATAAATTTGAATGTAATTAGACTTTGGATATGCTTATTAGTAATTTATCCAAAGCTTATCTCTTATGTGGGTGTCTTTATTTCCTATTTGGATTGAGCGTATTATAAAATTTGAATAGGACGAGTGTCTTATCTTCTATATAGCCTATAGGAAGGCTTAATTAAGGTTCACAGTATCGGTATCAGAATCGGTATCGGACTATTCCAATGAGTGTTGGTATCGGCGATATCGGTAGTATCGGCGGTTGCGGATCGGAGTATCGGATTGTTTGGTATCGGAAAAAATAATATTAATAAATTATTTACATTTAAAAACATACTTTATACGTTTAGGCATAATTTTAAGTATTTCCAGTGTTATTTTTTAGTAGTTTTGAAATTAAATGAAATAGTAGTCACCCTTACCGATTGGTTTACGTACAATAGATTGGTTTTCTTCTTTTACATGCTTTTACAACCTTATTATGCTTTAAACCCTTGCTGATTTGTATTTTTCGTTTAATTTTTTTTTCCGAATTGACCAAAAAAGAGACCCCCAATGTCGGTATCGGTCAGTATCGGGTATCGGTCGGTATCGGACGGGACATGTCAAACCGTATCGGTATCGGCTGTATCGGATCGGTACCGGTCGATACTTTAAACCATGTTAAACCCCTTGCATTTTAGTGGAATGCATGTTAATAGAAGTTTGAGAGCTATTCTCCACAGGTTGATATCATCTTTTTCTTGGTGCGATTCCATCTTGTTTCTCAAGCTTAATTTGTTCTTACGAGACGGTGTTGGATCATCCAACTTATCGAGTTATTCAATATATATAGATCTGTCCTATTTAAGCATTCTTCTACTAGGACCTAAGTCAATCTCCCAAATTTTCGTATGTTTCAGCAGAATCTATTCTACTATATAATAGGAAAACTTGCTGGTGAAACTTTTGAATTCCTAAAATACCCTTGAATATTTTATAAACATAATGTTATTATGTCAACTTGCATGTCATTTATGTTTAAGAGTCAAAGCAATAAGTTTGCATGCAAGTTTTTTTTCCCAGACTACTCTTCATGTTTCAATGGTGATAATTTTTTTTGTCCTTACCATTTTCCAAAGGTTATTATTCTCAATAGAAAATTAAAAAAAGAACAAAATTTGTAATTCAAATCTCTTGACATTGTAAAAAGAAAGCACAAGCACATGAATAGTCACCTGAAAAGACAGAAAGACGACAGCTGACCTTATGATATTCTAATTAAAATACGTGCTTTGTATACTAGTATCTATAATACCAATATTTCGACAGTTTTCAGTTTAAACCTAGCTTGGTTGCAGAGTTGTCCTACATATTGGTATCAAAGCCTAAGTTTTTCTGCAACTTTTTCGAGTTTAAACGGGTTGCAAATCATGTTTGAATTTGAAATCCAGTTGAAGAATCATTTTATGCTTTGTTAAATATTATATTATACATGTTTTAATTGATCTTAATCCAAAAAAGTGGAAATCATGGTATCTGAAAGCTTAGGAGTCAAGTGACTCATTGCTTCAAAAACCTTATTCACTCTAGTTTTGCAAGCTTTCATGTGTTACCATTAGGTGAGGCAACATGAAACATGGTTTGGTTTCTTGAGGTTTCAAGGTTTTCATGGTAGGTTTTATGGTACCAAAGGCACCATTAGTGGTACTAAGATGAATATGGATGTTGCCATGGTTACATTGCTATGATGTCCCCATTTTTGTGCTTTGATGATTTAGTAGCTATCCATGTTAATAGGGTTAGTTACAGTTCTGTGGAGGGTTTATCCAATCCCTATCTTCTGTTCTCGTGTCTAAAGACATTGGTTTCTGGGGGTTAACTGATGTATTTGTTTTGTACTCTTCTGCAGTATCTCGAGGAATGCCATGTATCATTTGCTGCAACCTCAACTTGACATCATTCTTTTTGAGATAATTTTTCCACTAATGTGTTTCAATGATAATGATCAAACGTTGTGGGATGAAGATCCTCATGAGTATGTTAGGAAGGGCTATGGTGAGGCTTCATAAACTTCAGTTGTTCTTCATTAGGATGGAGTACCAAGACCATTTTTATTTGTTTTGAGATGAAACTTTTGATCCGGAACATCTTTGCAGATATTATTGAAGATCTATACAGTCCTCGTACTGCAGCCATGGACTTTGTGAGCGAGCTAGTGAGAAAACGTGGGAAAGGAAACCTTCAAAAGTTCGTTCAGTTCATTGTTGAGGTATTTAGAAGGTATGCCATGTCTCAGTATTTGTTAATGCAATACTATAAATCATGATCCCTAGAAAAAACACTGTTTGACTCTTCATAACAACTTCTTATTACCAGATATGATGAGGCACCTATTGAAATTAAACAATATCGTCAAAAGGATGGTGCTCTCCTTGCCATTGGAGCATTATGTGATAAATTAAAGCAAACAGAGCCATACAAGTCGGAGCTTGAGCGTATGTTGGTGCAGCATGTTTTTCCTGAATTCACGAGCCATGTTGGGCATCTTAGAGCAAAGGTTGTGAGATTCTGCCTAAAATTAGGGACCCTTTTGACTTATATTTATCTACTAGCTGACCTATACTTCTTCTTACTGCGTTATCAGGCAGCATGGGTTGCCGGCCAGTATGCCTATATCAACTTTGCTGATCAAAATAATTTTCGGAAAGCATTACACTTTGTTGTTGCTGGGTTACGGGATCCTGAGCTTCCTGTACGTGTTGACTCAGTCTTCGCACTGCGCTCCTTTGTTGAAGCATGTAAAGGTAATATTTTTTCATTACTCTTTTTTTTTTACTGAAGTATAACAACAATCTGTTGACTTACACAGATCTTAATGAGATTCGTCCAATTCTTCCTCAACTACTCGACGGTATGATTATTCTATTTATATAACTTTATTTCTTGGTATCCATCATCTCTTAGATTCTTGAAATGCCATGTGCAGAATTTTTTAAACTTATGAACGAAGTTGAAAATGAGGATCTTGTTTTTACTCTTGAGACTATTGTGGACAAATTTGGTGAGGAGATGGCGCCATATGCTTTTGGATTATGCCAAAATTTGGTATTGCAACTAATTGACTACAATAATCAATTACATTATTAGTTCATTCGGCTCCAATTCTGACCTCCGTCATCATCTTTCTCTTCAAGGCTACCGCATTTTGGAGGTGCTTGAGTACATCTGAAGCTGCTGATGACGAGGCTGATGATCCAGGTGCTTTGGCTGCTGTTGGTTGTTTGCGTGCCATAAGTACTATTCTGGAATCAGTGAGCAGGCTTCCTCATCTTTTTGTCCAAATTGAGCCTACTCTTTTACCAATCATGCAGAGGATGTTGACAACAGATGGACAAGGTATTCATTCTTGAGAATTCATGCCATAGTTGATTTATTATTGCATAGCATAAATGCTGTTTGTTGGGTATGTTGTATCTATTCGTTGTCTTCATTTGTTCCATATCTGTTTAGTTTAGTGAATACTTTTTAGAGCGGGTGGAAGTTACTAAACACAGTCCCTACGTTTCTAAAAGTGCTCAATTAGTTGGCTGTAAACCAAGGAGACCTGTGAAACCAGTTTCTATGAAACCCACAACATGAGTACTGTCAGTTTTCTGTTTGTTTTGATGTACTTGATGTTTGCAGAAAGCAAAATCCACCTTGTTTGAGCTGATATAGGAATCAAGATCCTTAACTTTTTTTGAATCAATTACGTGAACAACAATTTTTGTTGAACTATTTGATTAAAATCTTCTTTTGGTCTGCATCAATGTACAAAATGATTTCTTCTTCTGTTGCCTACTCACATTCTGAAACTATGAGGCACGGAATTTGGTCAGTGTTTCTTTTCTTGAAAATACATTGTGGCAATATGAAAGTGGAGTTGGATGCAAATTTTCCTGATACAAACAAATGGCTGATGCAGCTGATCATTCTCGTTTCAGTGAGTGTGACATGAGTTTGTCATTCAAAAAGTCTTTGCCTATTTTTAAAGTTACCTTTTCTTGCTTTCATATCTTTGTTGCTGAAACTAGCCATCCTGTCTTGTTACATCATTTGGTTAAAAGATATGCTTGGCAACTTCCTGAGAGGTGCCATCAATGCTCTGCATGGTTAGCCATTGTTAGGAGCCTCTTCGTTTCCTAGGTTCTAAAAGTCATCCATGACTGAAATGTGCTAAAGAAACCGGTACCAGACAAATGGTATTATCTGCCATTTAATTGATAATATCGATCTGTATAACCGGTGGAGTTTCACCCATCAGCTACCGATGCAAAATGAAAAGTTTCTCCCCTTTGGATACAATGATTGATGGAAAAATGTAAGAAACAAAGAAAGAGGAAGACATGCAAGGTGTACCTAGAGATCGGCGACACTTTCCATGAAGAGATCATTAACAAAGGCCTATCTAGAAATTGATGGCAGAAATGGGGTTTGAATATTAGCAGTGAATGTTTATGAGTCTCTTTTTTCCATTTTCTTTTGTTCTGTCATGTGAAACTCTTCATCACAAAAGAAATGATAACTTATTAAAACTGGGGTTCACATGAGCAACCAATGAAATGATTTACTGCCAGCAATCTGTTATAAGTTTCAGTATATATAAAGCAATGATTACCAATGAGTCATTAGATTGCAGACAGGATCAATTGTTTTAAATGTATTTCAGAATGAAACAGCAGTAACAACTAAAATATTTTTTCCCATTCTATTGGTAAACTAGGAAGCAGGGACACTCCAAAAATGTGTGCCGTGTTGATATTTTGTGTATCATCTGATTGCAAGTAATTATTTCCTTATTAAATAGGGTTCATCTATGAAGTAAAATCATGCATTGATATCTTTTAGGATTATGGCTAAAGTAAACTACTTACAAGAGGACAGCTCTCAGCTCAGGCCTAAATTTCGTCGGAAAGACCTATCTCATGACTTATCCAGCTTTAGGTTTTAGCTCTTCAAATTCTTCTTACATTTAGGGCACATTTACATCGAAATGGAGTGTGGAGTATTTAGAAATAACCTACTTCCATGTGATCCTGAGAAGTGGGTATGTGTGTATCCCCAATCTTGCCCACTTTTTGATTGCTCGTCCCTTTGCCACCCAGGATTTGTTTCCTAAGATACATGAAGTAAAATCAAACATAAATGGAAGGTGTAATAATTTGATTACTAATCTATTATAACTCTAAAACATGTTTTTAAACTACCTTTTACATGGTTACTTTTAATGGTTAATTTTTATTCTTTTGTCAATTCTACCAAGTTCCTAGCCATTTCTTCCACGAGGTAAAAATATGACCTATGAGTTGAGAAGTGGGTGGATATATCTTTCTAAAGACACCCACACCCTGATTTCACCTCCTGAACCCAATCAGGACAGATTTCACTTCCACTTTGTTGCGTTAAGTCCAAGGAACCAAATTGACCGTAAGGGAGAAAAATGAGGAGTAACATTTGATGTATGAAATATAAATTGCTGGTGCAACCGTACAAGTCATAAAGAGTTATAACTTCTTCATATGCCAGCTATCTACTACATTTGTATGAACTTTAGAGTTAGTTTTGCAGTCTAAGCTCTTAGAATTGAAGACCGTGATTAGAAAGTTTTACTTACCAATCTAAAAGCAGATAAAACTTATCGTGACCCTTTTTCAATCTATAACATAAATAAGTATATCATATATTCATACATATCATTTTTTTTCTTAACAATTATCTCTCTCTGTAAATTATGGATATTCAGTCTTACTCCAATGAAAGAAATCGTTGTACCCTTTCAACCTTACAAACAGTAAGCAGTCAATACTTGCACATCTTCAAGTCTTCCATTGCTGCTAGAACTTCGTATCATGATGAACTTACTGTCCTTCTCTGGTATCTCATTCCGTAAGTTGAAATAGTCATACCATAAGGAGGTGGACGGGGGCAGCGACCATTCCATCTATTATTTGTTTGCTTACTATGACTCGTGGTATGTGGATTCTCCATATTATAGAAACCAAAGAATATTACTTTAGGGATGTTTACAGGATTAAGATAGCTTATTCTTTTCTTCATGCTATTTCTTCAACTTGTTGTTGGTTTTTTTATACACTATGTAAGATGTTCTAGTGAGGTGCAACTGCAAGACACGTTGCTTTATGTTGAAATATGATCATTTATACTTTTCTTCCTTGATTGTTGAACAGAGGTTTTTGAGGAGGTGTTGGAAATTGTATCCTATATGACATTCTATTCTCCGACAATATCCTTGGAGATGTGGAGCCTTTGGCCTTTAATGATGGAAGCACTTAAAGAATGGGCAATAGACTTCTTTGAAAGTAAGTCTATAAAAATGCAAATCTGCTTATCAATTTTGTTTATTCAGTCAAGTTAATATTCTATTGTTGAGCTTTTGAGCAATTGCTAATCCTTCTTTTACAATATTTGCAAAGCATATGCATCAGTATTTTATAATAGCACGGCGTATGGCTATTCATATTATTTTCAAATATTTTCAAGTTTATAGTGGCTGGCTAGTGTTATACGTGTGTAACTTTACTCCCTCCACTGTTCTAAGATATTATGCTCAGTCACCTGCTGTTAGTCTAGTTCCAGATCCATTATGGAGGTAGTATACATTTTGAAATCGTGTTCTCACCTTAACCTTTTGGTGGCTTTAAGTACACCATTACTGCCCTTTTAGTCTGTAAGCATACTTGACTGTGAGTCTGAGCTGTTAAATTGTTAACCTGCCTTGCAAAATATACTTGGTTTATCAGCTCTATAGACTACTAGGTCAGATTTTTGGACCTTCCACATTGTTCCATTTCTTCATTTGTAAGGGAGTGGATTTGACATGCATCTGATTTTATCTTTATACTATTTTTTCAGATTGTTGTTGGATAAGACTCGTTGATTTTTTTTTGTAAAATCTACATTGATCAGTCATCACTGATTAATTTCAAGCTTTTTAAGTTTATGACTTTTGTTTCATGATTGATCAATTTTAGTATGTTTTTTTACTAAAATTCTGCTTTAGGCATAAACATGTGTTGTATCATACTTCATGTAGACAATTTCAATTTGATCCATCTCCCCTTTTCAAGTTATTTCCAAACACCATAAGTTAGAAAATCACTTATATTAATTTGACTGGTGGTATCTTTGAATTATTCTTTATCTCTAAACGTTAAACCATCTGAAAATACTATGACACATTTGGTCCCTTAGGTTTTATTGTTTATGTAATTACAACATGACATTGGTTTACCTCAAATTTCATTCTTCTACTTCTGTTCATTAAAATCCTATGCAATTAGTTGGTGGTTCAATTTGATTTAGCATTTGTTAAGCTTCAAAACTTTTACTCGTGCTGTATTATCTTATTTCATAGTTAGGTAAGAATATATGATTCCGGTGTTTATGGCTGTGGATAGTTTACAAGTTGGATAGTTGAATGCTATGCAAATGCAGAGGTTGTAATATAAATAATTTGTATTATATTCTCTAATTTCTCTTATCTAAAAGTATCTCGAACCTTATTGAGCTTTTCTTTTGTAGATATTCTTGTGCCACTGGACAACTACATATCGAGGAGTACCACGCATTTCCTTACTTGCAAAGATCCTGATTACCAGCAAAGCTTGTGGAATCTGCTTTCATATGTGAGTCATTGAAGCACATGTTAATGTCATTAAACAGTTTGCATACCTTCCATCCTTGACAAATTTTGTTACTAGGATCTCTTTATGCATAGGCACACTTGCCCCATTAAATTGGAACGTCTTAACTGATCTACTTGCCATATTTTTCTTGTTCAACACACAAAATTAAACATCATCATTAACAACAATAATGACCAGAATAACAAGGTCTTCATCCCAATTTCTTTTGGCGTCAATACATGGATTTCTTTCTTTCATGCTGTTCTTTTAACTAAGGTTCACAGTATCGGAGTCGGTATCTTACCATTCCTACAAGTATCGGGATCGGCGGTATCAGCAGTATCCGGTTTCAGATCGGAGTGTCAGATTCTTTGGTATCGGAAATCATATAACTATTAACAAATTATTAACTTTTTAGAATCTATATTTTATACATTTAGGCACAATTTTTAGTATTTCTATTGTTGTTTCTTAGCAGTTTGAAATTGATGAAATAGTAGTCACGCTTGCCAATAGGATTACATGCATTAGATAAGTTTTCTTCTTTTACAACCTTACCATGTTTTTACACCTTTGCTAATTGGTCTTTTTCGTTCAATTTTTTTTTGCCGAATTGACCGGAAAAGAGACCACCATTGTCGGTATCGGTCAGTAACGGGTATCGGTCGGTATCAGATCTGGACATGCCAAACCGTATCGGTATCGGCCGATACTGCAAACTAAATTTAAGGTCCTTCCCAATGTTTCACAAATACGGATACTGAGATAAGGACACGATAGAGATAAGATACACACATTTTCAGATAGGTACAAGTATCACCTACGTTGTGCGAATATGGACACATACTGGTACAAACATGATATGCATAGAACACCATTTTCCCATGTCCGTGCCACATAGGTCCACCCCTTTTGCAACAATAACAATTGCCTACAATTTTACCACTGCACTCCACATATTAAGCCTCAATCCACAAGGTTCTCATTTGATGGTAGCATTATATTATTCTAGTATCTTATTCTTTACTTATCCGGGCTTTTGATCTAACAAATGCAGATTATGTCCGACATAAATATGGAAGATACGGATATTGAGCCTGCACCTAAGCTTATCGAAGTGGTCTTCCAAAACTGCAAAGGTCAAGTGGATCAGTGGGTTGAGCCATATCTCAGGATCACAATTGATCGACTGCGTCGGACAGAAAGGCCACACTTGAAATGTCTTTTGATGCAAGTGGTGAGAAATTATGTTACCCTGAAGCACTACTCAATATTGGGCTCTCTTCCTTTTTTGAATATTAATAAACCGAGGCTACAATACTATATTTGCATTTTCATAATTGTTTTTGGTCTTATAATTAGGTGATGGTTGTAGTATAAACAACTTTTTTTTTTGCTTATGCTGATTTTCATATTTGTATTCTTGATTTTCGATTTTGTGGCATGTTAAATTCAGAACAAGGCAATTACACTTAATGATGAGACTCATCTTTTCTTCAGATTGCTGATGCTCTTTACTACAATCCTTCCTTGACACTTGGGATACTACAAAAGCTTGGTGCAACAGAAGTCTTTAATCTTTGGTTTCAGATGCTACAACAAGTTAAAAAGAGTGGAGCTCGTGTTAATTTTAGGCGGTAAGTTTGTGGATCACTTGCCTTTTCTGTCAAAATCATTGTTCAATTTTGCTTTGTAGGATCTTGATTTTTTTGCTATCAAACCATTGGTCAATTGTGCTTTTTCTTTGACAGTACGGTAGATTTCATTTCTCTATTTGTTTGCAGGGAAAATGACAAGAAGGTTTGTTGCTTGGGGTTGACTTCACTTGTTGCCCTTCCAGAGGACCAGATGCCAATGGAAGCTTTAACACGTGTTTTTAAAGCAACACTAGACTTGCTTGTCTCTTATAAGGATCAAGTTGCAGGTGTTATTATAATTCATTGTCCTTATCTCTGATCATAAAATCCTATTGAGGTTTTACTTGAATTTATTCTCTTCATGTTATATAGTAACTTATTCTTTGACCCATGGGTATGGAAGTGGGTTGTCCAACATGGCAAATTCAATAAGAAAAGATATGGGGACATGCCTATTTGTATGTTTCTATGTATGCATGTATGTTATGGATATTTGCACTGACAAGTGTATGTATGTGTGTGTATGCATAGTTTAGAGTCCTTCATTCATCACATTACAAAATATAAGAGATAACTACACCTTATGTATAGTACATTTTTAAAATGATAGTCTGCTAACCCTATGTACATGCTTATGATGCTTTTAATATAGTACTATATACCAAGGTTCGAAATATCGGTATCGGAATCGGTTTCAGACATTTTCTATGAGTACCAGTATTGGCAGTTTCAGCTGTTTTGGATCGGTATTAAGTTCTACGTTTCAGATTTTCAAAAATAACTAAATGTTTTTTTTTAAATCTGGAAAAATATTTGATACATTTAGACATAACTTAATATATTGTATGTTGTTTTGGATAGCTGTAAATAGAATGATATTTTACTTGCAAATGATACTATTGTTTATTTACTTGTCTTCAAACATAGTGCAACGTTTGTATAGTTTAGAGTCCTTCATTCATCACATTACAAAAGATAAGAGAGAACTACACCTTATGTATAGTACATTTTTAAAATGATACTTTGCTAACCCTATGTACATGCTTATGATGCTTTTAATATAGTACTATATACCCATGTTCGAAATGTCGGTATCGGACCTTTCCTATGAGTATCGGTATCGGCAGTTTCTGCTGCTTTGGATTGGTATTAAGTTCTACGTTTCAGAAATTCAAAAATAACGAAATGATTTTCTAAAATCTGGAAAAATATTTGATACATTTAGACATAATATATTGTATGTTGTTTTTGGATAGTTTTAAATATAATGATATTTCACTTGCAAATAATACTATTGTTTGTTTACTTGTCTGTAAACATAGTGCAACTACAATAAATAGTTTAGAATGGAATAATACTAATATGAATGAATTTGTTAGTTTAAAGATATACAACTTCAACGAAAGGTAATGGTTACTATAACATTGTCAATGTTTGGCACAACTTAAAGATCGTGTTGGCACTTGGCACTGTTTTTTCTTTCTTATATGTTCAATTTTTTTTTGTCGAGGTGACCGAGAAAGCGACCCCCAAAGTCGGTATTGGTTAGTGTCAATATCGGATCGGGACATGTCAAAACGGTATTGTATCGGTATCATGATACCACGAACTATGCTATATACCTATGTTGTTAATCTCATACGATACACGATACATATCGTACGATACGAGATACGATAGAAATGGTTTTTGATACGGATCACTTAGGCCTATCAAATGGGGAAAAATGGTTTTCCGATATGTTTTTATCGTCCGAGACGATACATTCGATACGATACACCGATACCATTCATTTTCTGTTTTTGTTTTAATTTTTTACCTTTTCTATTTTATTTGTCTATTTATGGAGATTTTTTTCTCCTTTGTTTTTGGATATTTTCTTTTAGGTGTTTCATTGACCAATATTTCTATTATGGACCTTATGGTGTTGAGCGGATAAATTTATGGAGGTTAAGAACTTATGATGGTTGTATAACTTGTGTTTAGTAACTTAGTTACACCTTTAGCTGTCAACTTTATCATGATTGTCACTTAGATGCTTAATGATACTCTTTATTGTTGCTTAATGTGTTCAATTTATCCTCACATGTCTTTTATCCTCACTGAAGTTCTTGTTTTTCAATGAACTGAAAAGAACAATCCTTTTATATGTAGTGAGATCGTACTTTAGTGTTTTTCTTAAAATGACATTAGTGTTTTTCTTAAAATGACAAGTGGTTTTGTCATTGGAAGGCCAACATTTTTGCAGCCGTCTTGGAAGTTCTTTTTTGTAGATATACATTTACTCCAGTGATGCTATTTTTATTGAATCTGGTAGTAGGAAACATGCTATAGATTCCTTACTCATGCCGTGTTATAACCCGTGTTCATATGGACACATCGTAATGTAGTTAGGGATCATAGTTCTTAAACTTCCCAGTATCGTGAAAATGGTCAGAACTTGTGTTTTATATAGGATATAATTATCTATCTCGTACATGTGCCAATTTTAGGCTGTAATTCTACCTTTACTTGGATTGTTCCTGCATATATTTAGTTCGTTAGACAACATAGCTATATTCATATTTGTTATTTCTTGACTGTCTATGTACCAGCTGGCTGTAGTAGTTAAAAATTACCTTTCTGTTTTGAAGTGAATTTGGATATAATTTTGGCTGCCTACGATATTTGATTTGAGCACAGAAAAAGATTTGTCACTGAAAGGCTGACATTTTGAATTTGAAGATCTTGTTTTTCAATGAACTGAAAAGAACAAGCCTTTATATGTAGTGAGATAGTACTTAAGTGTTTTTCTTAAAATGACACATGGTTTGGTGAGAACTTGTGTTTTATATAGGATATAACTATCTTCTCATACATGTGCCAATTTTTGGCTGTAATTTCTACCTTTTCTTGGGTTGTTCTACCTTTTGAAGTTCTTGTTTTTCAATGAACTGAAAAGAACAATCCTTTATATGTACTGGGATAGTACTTCAGTGTTTTTCTTGAAATGACAAATGGTTTGGTGAGAACTTTTGTGTTTTATGTAGGGTTTAACTATCTATCTCATACACGTGCCAAGTTTTCACTGTAATTTCTACCTTTTCTTGGGTTGTTCTTGCATATATTTAGTTCGTTAGACAAATCAGCTCTTAGGAGCTCATTTATTTCAAGGGGAATGCTTAAGTGCCAAACACTAGCTCTCTTTACCCCTCAAGCATTGTTAGTGACCTAAATCACACACCCTTTCTGTAAAGGAGCCTGAACTTCCATCATTGAGAGTATGTGTTTGGTAGGTGTTAACTGAGTTCCTGCATATGCTAAATGAAGTAGTTGACACATTTTACTGATGGACTATTGAGAATTAAGTGATCATCTCTAAGTTTTTTCGTCCTTTTTTACTTATCGGCAGAAGCTAAGAAGGAATATGAAGTTGAAGAAGATGATGATATGGATGGCCTCCAATCTGATGCAGAAGATGAGGACGACGAGTCTGACAAAGAGATGGGAGATGACGAAGAGGAGGGGGATGAAGCAGACAGTCGCAAGCTCCAAAGATTAGCAGCACAGGTCAGTCGTCCTGAAAGAATCAAACTATTTTAACATATGATTTATTAACACAGACACGGGCTTTACACCTTGACACGGACAGGGTGACTGAAATGAAAACTTTCTGGTATATAGACACAAGGATGCAACAACTTTTCAGTACATAGACAAAAGGACACTGCTATATACGTGACAAATATAAAGAAAACTCAAAATATTCAGCATGAATATTTTTTGTGGTTGAGTTTGTGTTTGTGTTTGAATATTAAGGAACATAAGAACTTAAGTGTTCAAGTATATTGAAATCCTGTAGTATTTGTTTATGAATATTTTATGATCAATCTATAACACAAGTGTCAGACACGGATGGACACATGTCTCCTGTGTGAAATGACAAATTTTAATATGAAGAAGTGTCTTACATACCATAGATCCTGAATTTGAGTATTTTATTTTTCCAGTTATTTAATTTTGAGTTTTTATCAATATAAATACCACCTTTGCTCTTTTGAGGAACTGTAGTATTGTTTCAATGCTGTTGCGAAGCTGAAATTAGATTCGACCGGTAGATTATAAATATTAGTAACATCCTCTTAGCTTAATTTAAAGTAGTTCTTTTGCCAATCCAATTTCATCCTGCAAAGTTCTATTTTTCTTCTCGATAATATAATTCTCAGTAGTAAAAATGACACTTGGGTGCACCTTGTATTATTAATTTTCGTTAATTTTGACAATGTCAATTTTTTTACTGAAATATGGTTTTCTTGGGAGTAGATGAGCTGCATAGAAGATTGAATGATGTTTCTTTGCTTCTTTATGCTATACACATAAAATGATGTATTGACTGCAAGATAGCGTGCCACGTTTTACATTCTTCAATGTCGAATGGTAAAGAGGTCCCAAATTCTTTATTTCTGTTGAAAAAGATGAGAAATGAGTATAAAGGTGTAGGACTTGAACACATAAAAGACATTAATTCAGAACTAAATACTAAGATAAGGATTTGTATATAAAAGCTGAGAAGGCAATAATAAACTAGCATATTTATGTTTAAGGGCAGGAAAGGGTCACGGAAGGCCTATGTTAACAACAATGGAAGTTGTAATATTTTCAAAAAGGTTGATGTGATGTCAATTATTGCTTAAAAGGAATGATCGACCAAGGAAATTTATGGAGCTGATTTCCGGCTAATGAAAATCTTTAGTTCCAACCACTTGAGTATCCAGGATAAGCAATGATTTGGTGTAATATTACTAATATTGATGCAAATCTTGCAGTAACTTCTTGGGATGTATCGATATCATGTATGAGAAGGAAGAATACATTGTGTATGATTAAATATCTCGATATCAGCGTGCCACGTTTTACATTCTTCAATGTCGAATGGTAAAGAGGTCCCAAATTCTTTATTTCTGTTGAAAAAGATGAGAAATGAGTATAAAGGTGTAGGACTTGAACACATAAAAGACATTAATTCAGAACTAAATACTAAGATAAGGATTTGTATATAAAAGCTGAGAAGGCAATAATAAACTAGCATATTTATGTTTAAGGGCAGGAAAGGGTCACGGAAGGCCTATGTTAACAACAATGGAAGTTGTAATATTTTCAAAAAGGTTGATGTGATGTCAATTATTGCTTAAAAGGAATGATCGACCAAGGAAATTTATGGAGCTGATTTCCGGCTAATGAAAATCTTTAGTTCCAACCACTTGAGTATCCAGGATAAGCAATGATTTGGTGTAATATAACTAATATTGATGCAAATCTTGCAGTAACTTCTTGGGATGTATCGATATCATGTATGAGAAGGAAGAATACATTGTGTATGATTAAATATCTCGGGTCATTTGTCTTTCAGAAAGTTTAACAAAGAATTATCAATTATGGTTTGTTATCTGTACAAGGCTATATGCAGATATGATGAACTAAAGATGACATGGGATTTACAGGGAGTACTATATGTTATCCTACACTAACCACTCAGGAAAAAAAGATACAGATACATTTTTCACACTATTTTGGATGCCTTTACTCTATAATTCAATTAATCTTGATATTTCAGGCACGAAAGAAAATCAGGAATTATGTTTAGATGGATACGACTCGGTCTCTTTTTTAATTGTTTTGTGAACTTGGAGGTGCTCCTTGGTTGCATGATTTCCTACCAAGTGCACCCCTAGGTTTTATGGCATGAACCTCTCATCCTCCTAGCTCCCTTGGTTAGGAATTTTGCACCAACATAGAGGGTTGTCGTCAGGTCGAAGTCAGGTTATGAAAACTTTCTAAAATCTTTTATGGTGGCTTTCTTATGCTCTTTAACTGAACCCATTCTTATTCGAAAGGCTTGGATGACGACGACGAATGTTTTACACTCCAACATAAAAATATATATTTAATGATGCTTAATATTATGACAACTAAACTATGAGTAAGGCCACAACACAACTGATAAGGCAGTTAACCATCTAGTGTATACTGATTAAATTTTTGTAGTACAATAGACTAGGGCATTCCTTAAACATTCTATAATGATATAGACTCCACCCCATCCCTTGCTCACTCCTGAACTTGAAACTTCCCATGTGTGCTGGACCTCACTCACTGCAATCCTCAAGCTTGGATAATGATGAAGTTCGAACTTCCCATGTGTACTTACTATCTTATATCTTTCATTGCAATTCAAAAGTCCACTTACTGAGGCTCTGATTGCTAGTGTCAAACATTTTGGATCCTTATGTATTAACTATTAAGTTCTTGCAAAATATACTTTTGGGCATCCCTAGTAGCAAGATATTACATCAGGACCTGGTACCATGTTAAATTGGCAAGGGAGGTTAGCTAGGATGTATTGACTCTTCACTTGTAGTTTCAAGCCTGGATAATTGAGGTGTGCTGTGCTAGGTCAATAGATTCTAGTGTAGAACCTTGTAAGAACTTTATGTAATGATATGGACTCCTAAAAAACACATTTTTTTCCCGTCCATTAGTAGTGATGCCCTTCATCTGGATGTGCTGTGCTTGGTCAATAGATTCTAGTGTAGAACCTTGTAAGATCTTTATGTACTGATATGGACTCCTAAAAACATTTTTTTTGTCCGTTAGCAGTGATGCCCTTCATCTGGATGGGTGCAATGTTAAATGGACAAGGTGGCTAGGTAGAATGGCATCCATAAGCCACGTATCTAATGATACTATTTCAATGCATTTACAAGGATGGGTAGGGATGGGTTGATACCACATGCTTCGACCCAATGTGTTGTCAAGTAGGCTGGAATTTCTGGCTTTATAGTCTAAGGGGCTAGTCAAAATATAGGAGGATATTAGCTATTTGAAATGTAGGATCACTACACTGAAAATGTTATAGGATCAATATTGTAGTTCGTATACAAATATCAAAATGTGTAGTTGACAAATCTGGAAACATTGTTAATACATGATATAAAGTTGTTAACATTGGTAATTCATGATATACACAGGCTACAAGAGAAAGAAACATAAAATGGGTTGATACTCATTGGAGAATATCATGAAAGAAAATGCTGTATAGATGCATATGTATTGTAATTAGGATTAATGACAATTTGGGAAAAGGCATTATAGGGAGGATAAAGTTATATTCAATATTGTCAGTTTTTAAATGATTGTCAGAATGATATTGGACATAAGATATGATTGGAGCTTCTGAAATACACCATATTGACCAGAGGTATATAATCCAGTTATGATGTGGTCTTATAATTGAATTATATGTTTCAGTAACAGTGGAACATACATCTCTTTTAACTGAATAGCGAAATCGTACTAAGAAGGCAGATAATGTAGCAGAGAAAGACAGACTAGCACACATAGTTGGTAAAGTCACAATGAGAGGTAATTGACCACACAAGGTAGGTGATATTAATCATCGTCTTAGATGTAGAAGAGAATACTTAGCGTGAAGAAAAATTAATTTTAGGAATTTGCAAGAGAATAGTTTATACGCTCTTAAGAAAGATGGAATATCCATGCACTAACTATTGTTAGGGTCGTGATTTAAAAACTTTACAGAAACTTTTTAGAGAAGGAAACTAAAACATGAAGTGACGGTAAGCTTTGCAACTTAAAAAAAATGGGAACTTAGGGGGCGTTTGGATGAACATGTAGCCAGAAAAATTCAACATTCCCATACCCATGTGTGGTTAGGTTGGAAATATGTATCCAGAAAAATTCAACTTTTCCATTCATATGTTTGGTTAAAACAGGAATATGAAACTTAATTTGTTTAGCTTTCCATAAATACTCTTTCATTACTTTTATAATGCTTCTATTACACAAATTCACATGTTTGGGATAAAGTTGGAATTTTGAAAGTAAAAGGAGGGTATTACACTCCAAGCAAAACACCCAACAACATTTCCAGGAAAGCACAACTATTCCCAAGGGGGCCTTGTGTGTTACTTAACACAACAATGGGAACGTGAAGGCCCTCGTATCCCCCCCCCCCCCCCCCCCCCCCCCCCCCCCAAATTCCCAATTGTAGACATACCAAACATGGGTAAGTAATCCAAACCCATTCCCAAGTCTAAACGCCCCCTTAGGTGGAGGAGAGATATGCTATGAACGGAGAAATTATCATATGCCTACGTAATGTTAAGGCTATTTTGATTGGAGACTAAAAACTATGAGTTAGTAGGATATTGATAAAAGAAGCAAAAAAGTTCTTATTGTGGAAATACTCTGGACTAGGGACAAGGGAAGTAAAGCTTCTGGTTTCAGTTAGGAGCCACAAGCGCTCTCCTGAAATTCTATCAAAATAGGGCATGTTAGCGATCAATGATCGTATCGATCTTTAGTGTATTGGTTTTGTTAACTTATTAGTAAATTATATGAAACCCCATATACAAAGTTTTCTTACCTTTTCCGTATGAACTTATGAATACAAACTTATGAATACAAAGCAATACGGACATGCCGTTACCTATGTTGTCACATGCGACGCCTAGGCGGCCTAGGCGTGCATTTTGGAGAGGACTTGCCTCGACCTGGGGAAGATTTTCCTGGATGAGGCGATGCTCGCCTAGGCGCCCACCTAGGGTCGCTCATGGAAAAAAAAAATCCGCCTAGGGCTGCCCAATTATGCTTACTATCTTTATTTGATGTTGAACATTGATTATTTTTTATATTTTTTGCTTCTTACATTACTTATATGCCTATTGTTTAATGTTTATTGCTTATTAGTTATACTACATATTTGTTGTATACATTATTGCAATTTTTTTTTGATTCAAGTGCGGCAAATCCTGGGCGGGCACCTAGGCGCGCCTAGGCGAGGCGGGTGGCCTGTCGGCTCGCCTAGCGCTCAGTACAACATAGGCCGTGACACATAAAACATAGATTTGTATTTGGCAGTGTATGCGTCATGTTTAACACGATACTCACACTATTTTGTTTTTTGTAGTGTACGTGCATCCTATCTCCAATCCTTGGAACTTTATTTATTTGCAGATTCATGCTGTTTGGTTAAATGATTTGTGTAAAAAACGTGCTTGGGGATGACCAAATATCCTGAGTTAAGAATTTAAAATAAAAACTATAAACATATTTGTGTAACATCTAATCCTTTTTTTAAAGGAAACATCTCTTCTTCCTCATCACCTGTCCCCTGCTGTTGTCGCTTGCACTGGCCTGGTGATAGGTCCCCACCTCGTCACCTCATTCCTTTCTTCCTCTTCCTCTTTTATTCTTGTTATTTTCCTCTACTCTTCTTCATCACCTCTCCTACTTTTGACGACCACAAATGCCAATGACACCCGCGTAACTGTGTTCCTTCTTGCGTCGACCTCCTTAGCTTCTTTCGTGACGATCTCCTCCTTTGATGTCCAGATCTGGACAGATTTGGATAGGAGGTCCATATCTACACTAGGAGGGGGAGCGCAAAGTTAGAGAGGGACAGTGGGGAAGGGGTCCTGTGCCAATGCTTGCTTGACCCATCAGTTGGTGGGAAATGAGAAGATATAAGAGGGGAAAAACTAGAGGACGAAGGGGGTGATGGGAGGTACACGTCACATGGGCAGATTTTTCACTTTATTAATTGATTTTGAATTCCTTAGCTTAATAGTAAAATTGTCATTATGGGCTAATGCGCATGTTGGACATTTTCTAAATAACAATCATTTAAGACCAAGTCATCAAACAAGGTTTGGGTGGGGAATAGAAGTCAGGAGGGAAAGCTAAAACGTCATACATTATGGGTTTCTTGTAATTCACACTCAACTAAATTGTAAAACCAATGTTGGTGTGGGTAATCCATTCAACTAATAAAGCCATGAAATTTTTTTTGCGAATACAAAAGTCATTAAGTATCTTATAGTAAAGGAGATTTATTTGTGGGATCATACTGATGAGTGAGCGCCTTGTCATGAGATTTGGTTATGGTTAATTGAGCAATGACTTAGATATTAAACGATTTTGTTTCTTTAAGAAACTGTTGGAAATCTAATAGCTTTCTAGTATGGAGAACTGTAATCTATGAAGCACACATACTTCATAATGCCTGGTGTACGCAGACCCCGGTACGTGTATGCCATGGGTACGCATGTGTACATGTACCTGCTATTCTCGACTTTTTTTTTTAATTTTGAAAATTTTTGAGTGGCACCCCACTTGGATGGTCTATTTATGCGGTGCATCCCACATTGTTTGTAATATGTATAAGTTATCCTACTTTGGATTTGCTATATATGTATAAGTCATCCCACTTTGAACGTTTTCCGTCAGTTCTGACGGATTGACTCTTCATTAAAAAAATTTGGACCAAAATAACCCTCCTCCCATTGTCTTCTTCCCTGACATCACATCCCCCCTTCTCCGACGTTCGACCTCCGCCCCCTCCCCGCCCCCCTCCGCCCCCTCCCCGACCTTGCCCCCCTCCCCGACCTCGCCCCCCTCCGCCCCTCCCCGCCCCGCCCCCTCCCCGACCTCCCCCCCCCTCCCCGCCCTCGCCCCGCCCCCTCCCCGACCTCCCCCCCTCCCCTCCGCCCACCTCCCCGACCTCGCCCCCTCCGCCCCCTTCTACCCCCCCTCCCTCGCTGCCGCCTCCTCCCCCGTCCAGCAGCAGCGGCGGAGGACAGCGAGGGTGAGGAGGGGGGGGAAGAGGGACATTTTCGTCTTTTTTCGTCTTTTTAAGGGTCAAACACGGCTGACCGTCAAAACTGACGAAAAATGTTCAAAGTGGGACTACTTATACATATAACAAACAATGTGGGATGCACCGCACAAATAGGCCATCCAAGTATGGTGCCTCTCAAAATTTTTCTTTAATTTTTAAAAAAAAATCTGCTACGCCTCAGTTATGGCACAACAACACCGACCAGCTTCGTTAGGTCTCTACAAGCTTGGGTATGGACCAGATATGATGCCAAGATAAACCATTTTTCATCCTCTTTGACCTGTTGACCTAGCCTAGTGGTAGTGGTGAGGCATGTGGCCCGAGTGGTCAAGTGATCGATTCCCATTGGTGGTGGCGTTCGACACAATTACTAGTTCCAATATATATATATATATATATATATATATATATATATATATATATGGAGCGGATTAAAAGTTCCCCTTAGAAATTCCTCTAAAAATTTCCTCACTCTAATCCGTAATTTAATGTTAATGTTAATATTAATGTTAATGTTAATGCAAGGTTGTCAAAGGCGCAAGGCGCACTCAAGGCGCAAAGGGTCCATATCGTCCGAGGCGCAAGGCGCACTTAAGGCGCGCGCCCGAGCGATGTGAGGCGTGTATATATATATATGTGTGTGTGTGTGTGTTTTTTTTTTTTTTTTCATTTTGCCTGAATTTGAAGATTTTGATCCTCGTGTTGATCTATTCTTTAATTTAATTTACTGGAATTTTCACGACACCAAAATAAATTCTCTTGCAATTTGAAGTTTCCTTAAGTTTGAACTACGTAAACACGCATTGTGAGAAAATTACGAATTTTATTATGCACTGTGCTGGAACCTGTGTCACCTCTTTAGTCTCTCTATATCGAGGCGCGCCTTAACCACATCCTGCGCATGAATAATGTCGCCAAAATAAATGAGTCAATGTGAATTGGAATTTTTTTCTACACATGCATACAAGCAAAATCAACAAAATTATCGAGGCGCGCCTTAACCACATCCTGCGCCTGAGGAAAAGGCGCGCCTTTGGCGCGTCTGACGAACTGCGCCTCGCCCAGACCCTATTAAGGCGCTGCTCCTGCGCCTAGGTCCAAGGCGCGCCTTTGACAACACTGTGTTAATGTTAATATTAATTTTAATGTTAAGTTTAATGTTAATTTTAGTATTTAATGTTAATATTAACATTAATATTAACATTAACATTAATATTAACATTAATATTAACATTAAATTACGGATTAGAGTGAGGGGTTTTTTAGGGGGTTTTCTAGGGGGGGGGGCTTTTGATCCGCTTCCATATATATATATATTAGAAATTGCAACATCGGCATACCAGACACTTGTACTCGTATCTATGCTTCATACATGTTAATGGATAAAATACAATTTTCAGCAATTTATTTGCTTTCTCGGTACATAAGAAAAAAGACTTTATGGGTTTCCTAGAGAGATTATGGCTACTTTGGTTCCCGTTTGAAATGACCTATTTGCCGTTCCGTCGGTATAATAACCAAAGCGGCAGTTCTCATCTTTTGCTGTTTCTGCCATACAAAAATTGTGGAAAGCGTCAAACGGGCTTGTGAGAGGTTTGCCATTGTGTGTTTATCATTTCAAATGGGAGCCAAATTGGCCCTATATGGTGGGTTCTAGAAAAGAACCACCAGTAGTTATTGCAGGCATATAGCACTATCAACATTAGAAGAGTCCCATTTTATTGCAATTTGGGTGGGCAAAATCTTTACCAGCCTAAACCAAAGCCTTCCAAATATATCCCACCTCTGCGGCGCCATTCATATGAATGGTGCTCTGCATGCTTATCAAATGACACCACCTAGTATATAGGTGTGTCAGCCCTGTAGATAGGCTCGGAAACACGGACGCTCTGAAAATGTGGGCAGTGTTGCGTTGGCACGTATTGGACACAGACCGGACACTCCAAAACACACCACACCACAATAGTGTCATGTCCTTATTGCTGTGTCCGTGTCCGTACACCATAAGATATAAGTATTACTGTTTTCTTCCTTTTTATTCTCATAGCAAACACAAATATGAATATCATCCATACACTAGAACAAACGTCAATAACTGTTTTCTTTATTTTTCGTATACTGAGAAATTTTGCTTTATTGTTAAGATGCTATTCAGATATTATGTGGATATCCATGTTATTTAGCTGGATGGATTACAGATACCAAATCTGTTAAATTTCGAATGAGTAAGCTTCTGATTGGATTATTTGCAATTGTTGAAACATGCGCTTGGATCTTGATATGGTTCGCCTAGTTTCATAAAGAGTATTTTTTATTTTTCATGAGGGGAAAAGTCTAATATGTTACATATCCTGGAATAAGCTCCTAATACTGATGTAGTATGGACCAACCAAAACTCGTCAAAGCTTTAAGCCACTCTTACCCAAAAATATTCTACTACTGTGCTCTGCTCCCTGAGCCTGTGAGTTAACTATGTGCTTATTTTCTTCCTTTTCTCTCATCTTTTCCCAAATTGTCCTCTGCACTTGTGCCATACTGCATGCTTAATTGCATTTTTTCCTTATCTTTCACCCAATGTCTTTATGTTAAATTAGTTGATATCCAGCTCGATTAACTAAATCAAACAATATTAAGTTAGATCTGATAATCCAAAACGTGCGACATTATTCAACTTATTTGTTAGTGGAATAATATGTTGACCTGAGTATGTCGAGAAGGTAGTAAAAGATTTGTACACAAGAAAACAGTCGACTCATAACCGTACACCACTTACTTGATTATGAAGAAATATAACTAATTTAAGTCCTGAATTTAGTTGCAGATAACTTTCTTATAACATGGAAAAGCCGCAAGTATCATCTTAGTAGTTAAATCCTTTGGTAGTGAGCTATTGACCTGAACAAGAGCTTCAACTAATGCTTATCAAGATAACTTATTGCTTATTATTGTATTGATATGATCCACAGTTTTTTTACTGTGCATATAATGCAAGAAAATCCTTTTATGTAGAATTACCTGTTTTACATTGCACATTTTTTTTCTTTATTATATCATGTTGTGAACATCTGTAATTTCTTGATGCTACCTAGTGAATAATTGGGTTTGTGCACATTAGTTGTTTACTCATATTCATGCAACATTGCTAAGCTTGTGAAGTTTGCAGTTTACCTTGTCAAAGGTGCTTTTCTTTGATAATCGTGATGGCCCCCACCCTCCACCCCCACCCCCATCCACCACCAACATCACAACCACCACCTACTTAAATCTTGTAACTAAGTTAGATGCCTCTTTTAACCTCTTCTTGTGTCATCTTTAGATGGTTATTATATTGTATAGCTAATCTGATTATCTTTGTCAGATTTTACTAGTTTTTATATATTAATTCCTTGTGTATTGGACCTCAGGCAAAGGCATTCCAACCTAATGATGACGAGGATGATGACGACTCAGATGATGATTACAGTGATGATGAGTTGCAGTCACCCATTGATGAAGTTGACCCTTTTATATTCTTTGTTGAAACTGTCAAAGGTGAAAGTTATTCCCATGCCTCATTCTTTTCTTTGTGCTTCCAGATTTTTGGTAATATTAACATCTGATTTTTACAAATTGTTCAGTTTTACAAGCTTCGAACCCCATTCGCTTCCAGAACCTCATGCAGACGATGGACTTCCACTATCAGGCACTTGCTAGTGGGATAGCTTCTCATGCTGAACAGAGGAAAGAAGAGATAGAAAAAGTGGCTCTGGAAAAGGCGGCCAATCCATGATGCATATGTTATTGCTCGAAATTTGGAATTCTCACGCTTTTCCCATTGGGTGGGAGAAGTCTAGTAGCAGATGTTGGGTCGAGTCTTTGATATCTGGCCCTGCTCATGCTGTGATATTTCTTTTTGATTGGGAGTGATGATGTCTTAGGTGGAGATTGTCACTTCCCTTCTCTTTAGGAGATTTTTTAACGTGGTTCCTTCCCATTTTTGTTTGGTAGTATACAAACAAGCTATATTTGGGGAAATGTTTCCCCTATTTTATGCTAGTCACGTCATCGGTCGGACATTGGTAAAATCTTTCGAGGAGCTCTCTCGGGGTGGGATGCCAGTATAGAGTGTATATGATTTATTTATCAGGGAGCTATGATTTTCCCTAGAGGAAACTGTCGTTAATATACTGGAAAAACTTGATCTGTTCGTCAGCTTGGTCTAGGTCTTGTGCCTTAAGTGTCCTTTGTATGTAAACTTTCATTCTTTTAATGGTTATCATAATGGGAATGTTGTGATTTCCTTGGGTTATATTAAGCTTTTATCTGGTTGGTTTATATTATCCTTTGTATGTAAACTATTACTTTTTTGAGGAAAAGTTAGGTCAGTTGTCATTTTGAGGAAATGTCCAATGTTTGAATGACGGGGGATGCTTAGTTTTATTTATGTTGATGACGTAAGGTGTGTAATTTTGGTACAGAAGGGTACTGAAGTTTGTGGTTTTGAGATTGATGGTCGTCAATTCTTGCATTTACTTGTGGATATTTGCTCAGTAATTTCTGTCTATATTTCGCTGTTTGGTAAAAGTTGATAGTAATGGTCAGTCATTGTATTGCTCTGTTTTCTTCTTTACAAGTTCCTATTTTTACAGAAAGGTCTAAAACAGTACCTAATGGATCCGCAAAATTTGAACTGCAGTTTATCAGCTGGTCTATTTTGTCTTTTTTGCATCATTCATTAGGCCAATTGTAGTGATTGTTTTCACATCTCAAGGGATATTCACTTTCTGACACTTGTGTTCTTTTTTTTTTCCTTGTGGCATATGTACTTTCGACAAATTTATATTCTAACGTGTAGAACAGTAGAAGGGTGTTTCTTTCTGAAAATAGAACAAAATTTACAATGCATGGTTCTAGGTTCTGTTATGTCAACTTATCTTGTCATATTATGTTTGGTTGATGTTAACTGTGTGTGATGCAAATATGCAATAGGTGTGGTAACAAACACAGTCAACGTTGTAACTTGTTTTACACAATCAATGCATCATTTACATCTCCCAGGAACTCCACGACATTATTAACATGATATTTACTCTTTGATGAGTGGGACGCAAAAGCCATCATACAAGACTTGGAATCACTCTCAAAAGCCGAGTCCAAAACGTTATTATCGTATAGCATGATATGCACGTATCAGACGAGCGGGAACGGAAAAGAGTGCGCAAGAGGCAGCATCGCAGGAGACGACGCGACCTTGACCATCGCTTTTCTCACCGGCCCGAGGAGCTCGACGACCACCAGCCACCGTGCCCGCGTCCACCGCACGAGCCGCCCCAGCGTCAGCCGCCTCCGGCGTCGGCTCCCCAGCCGCACCGTGCCGCCTCCCCTCCTCGCCCTGCTCTGCCTCCGTCCGAGGCACGGTGCCGCATTGCCGGATAGTACTGCTTTCCTTGCCAATGTCGTTCCCATGACGAGTGCAGTGCAATGCAATGCAATGCAATGTGAGTGTTATCTAATAATTAAAAGGAGTAGAAAATGAAGTGGCCACTTGCTTGTTATATAGGTGTTAGCGATGATGACGAGAAGTGATTAAGAACTCTAAATAAATGGTGGGGCCGGCCTTGTTATCATATGTATGATCATTAGGAGGAGGAGTGTCATGGGAGTATCATTGTAGAGGTTTTGGTGCGTTCCAGCTTTTTTGGTCGATCGAGCACCCATTCTTGATGAAGTGTGGGCTCCCGTTGAAGAGAGCAATTTTGGCTTCCGGCGCGGGGGAGCCTTCACGTATGGCCTACCTATACTACACTAGTCTTATTTTCTTTCATTCTTTCTCTGTGCTTAAAGCTCGTGATGGGGGGAGAGGAGGAAAGTACAGAAAGAATGGAATCATGTTGCGCCGAAGGCAGCATGCATCTTGGAGTACTTTTTTTTTTTTTTTTTTTTTTGTGGAAAGAGTAATATATACTTTTCGTAACACCCCTTCTTGTTATTATTATTATTATTATTATTATTATTATTATTATTATTTAATTCGTCACTTTAACATCTGCGTGCTGATTGGTTAAGTTTTTGAGGTTTGGTAATAGATTTTTAAAAATTTTGGAAAGGAATATGGGAACTTAGTTTTCCACATACGTGAAAAGTAAAACCCAAGGTCATTTTTGTAAATATTTTTGTTTTCTTGGGTTGGATGGATTAATTGTATTCTTTTAGACGATAAATATCTTGAATGACACCAACTAAATTTATATAATAGTAGCGTCATGAAATTAATAAAAGAATATTCAGAAAAATTAAACAAATTAAGATTTGGTATATTATAAGGGCACATTATTTCTTACTCAGGACTAGTCCAGGATTGGACTAGCTCAGTTTAGAAGAACTTCTACTTAGCACAATCCATTTTTTGTTAGGGGCTGTCCCGGCCCCCAATCCCCCTAAACAATCTCAAACCTATTTGTTTCCAATTTTCACTCTCTCTTCTCAAATCTAAACTCATTTTTTCTGCAGTGCTATGTATTTTCAGTCCATTCCAGGACTGTAGAAAATTTTCACAGTTCTGTTTGTTGTCAGGACTGTAGAAATTTTCAACAGTCCTGCGTATTTTCATTCTATTCAAGATTGTAGAATTTTTTTTACAGTCCTGACAACCTACACGACTGTAGAAATTTTCTACAGTCCTGTATATTTTTATTTGTGTGATGATGTTATTAGATTTTTATTTGTATTATTGTCAATCTAATGTGATGTGTGAGACTTATCTCCAAAATAGATTTAAAACTGAGATACTTATCTCTATAATAGATTTATAGAGCGTATATGTGAAGGCTTATTTTGAAACAAACAAAATTGAGAGACTTCTCTATAGATTTATAATTTAGTTTTTTTTTAAACTGAGTAGATAATTTATTTATTTTTAAACCGAATAGATAATTTATTTCTCTCTAAAATAGATTTAAAAATGCTTATAAATGCAACCTAATGATTATATAAAAAATATATATAATCCTTCTAATTAGGTGACTTCTGCTTCCACGGTTATTAAAACTTTTCTTTTAGGATTGTCAAAAGTTTTGACAGTCCTTCCAATTGTTATATCAAAAATTTGATAGTCCTAAAAAGAACTTGATGTTACATTAAGTTCCTTTTAGGACTGTCAAAATTTTTGGCAGCCCTAAAAATATGTTGTTCAATGTTTTATGTATGACTGTCATATTTTTGAAGTTCGTAACCCTAAAGTGGGTTCAAAACTTCGAAAATCCGTCTAGAATGAATACTAAATCAAGTTACTAAAAGATAAAATTTAGGCATCAACATGGATTGAGGGGGATTTGGAAAAGAACATGTTAGGAACTTTTCAGGGTTTGGGAAAAGAGAAGTGAGGAAGAAGAGAAAAAAAAAACTTATATACCAACATTTCGGCTAGCCCTGAGTAAATTTTTAAGTGACAATCTTGTAAATAAACCAATCAAATTTTGGGCTAGCCTTGAGTAAGAAATGATGTGCCCTTATAATTTGTATATAATTTCTATTTCTGACTGAACCAAACATGAAATAAAAACATTAAAATTTTCAGATCACATATTTTTAGCCTAACTAAACATGGCTATGAAAATATCAAATTCTTTTCCGTGAAAAAGAAATGAAAAGTGAATTCATAGACGTCCACAAACTTCATCCAAAGGCCACAAATTTTTAGCCTAAGGCGTCCACAAACTTCATCCAAAGGCCACATATTTTTAGCCTAAGGCGTCCACAAACTTCGTCCAAAGGCCACCTTGAAATTATGCATCGAGTAGAGACATCAGCTTGAGCTCAATTAATATTGTTATATATTACGTACAAATTACTCTTTATTTGGTAAGGGACACGTCAAAGGTGTGAGGTCACATTAAAAAGCATACTTTTATACAATGAAGTCATGGTCTTACCATTCTTATGCGTACCAAACAAAGGAATTTGGGTTAGGGGCGAGGTGATTTGAGAGAAAATTTGGGTCGCCTATCGTTCGTCCATCCCTCTAAGTGCTGGGAGGTTGCTCCTGGTAGTGGAGTGTGAATTCTTGGAAGGCCCAAGCATGAATAGTTCATCAGAACTGCAACAAAGTTGGCAGTTCTAATATTAAGGAGGACTGTCATCTTCGTTGACATTCTATCTTAATATTCAAATTCTTTAGGACTTATGTTAGGACTGCCAAGTACTGGACTGTTCTGAAGTAAAATATGGAGTGCCTTTAGAATTTACCCCTGAATTTTAGGCCTGGTCCTCGAGTTAGGGGCTAGATGTCTTAACACTACTTTATTTTTGCATGTTCTTTTAAACACTTTCAGAGTTTGAGAAATTATGCTTATACTTTTTGTTTGATACATAACTCATGACTTTATAAATAAGCTCAAATTAATCTTAAGCTTTCGAGTTTAAATGAGCAGTTCGGTAACCGAGTTTGTACTCGCAAATATTTTAGAGAGCCGAAATTGAGCTCAACTTTATGCTCGTATGAAAAAAAAAAAAAAAAAAAAAAACTATTTTAGAAATTTATGCTCTTCAGATTTGTCTTATGTCTCAAGCTTATTTATTCTTAAAAAGCACTACACCAAAATAGTTATTTTCTAACCGTTATAAGTGTTAGAAATTTTTTTTAACTGTTTTTTTTTATTGTTGCTGGATTGGCATGAAATTTTTTCCTAACGGATGTTGTAATGGATGATTTTTTTTACCGTTAAGAATTAAATTTTCCTAAGAGTTTTTAATGTTAGTAATAAAAAATTTGGTAGCACTTTTTACCGTCAGGAAATAATTTTTTTCTCCCAAACCCGTTAGGAATGGATAAAAAGTTATAAAAAAAAGATTGTTGGCTCTTTTGAGGCTTGAGACGGAGCTTTCAGCTATGTTCAAACCTCAACAAACTCGGCTACTCTATGTATGCCCCACCAAACAAAGAAAATGGAACCAAGTAAACCTTTACTTAAAGACGGTATAGCTTTGATAGAACAAATAATTGTTCTACAACAAAGTACGAATCAAAAGAAATCGAACAACATACATGTACAAAATGTCATTTTCTGATGATGACAACTAAAGATATAACATGACGAATCATCTAAAGATATAACATGGCAAAGCGGATGATTTGATCAGGAAGGTCTAGGCATTTGAATTCCACATGATGACTACAACAAGATCTTGATCAAGGCTATGAAACTTGTATGCTGACAACATGTGTGGATTGCTTGAATGTTTTTGTATCAGTATAACTTTTTTTTTTTTTGGTCTCTCCCATTCATCCACATTCCCAAATAACACCACCATGGAGGCCTAAAAACGGCAGATTAACAGTGAAATCCGTCAAAGCTGGATCAAGACACTGACAGAGCTAGAGGCAATTTGCTCTCAGGTCGTTGGGCGCATCCTTACTCGTCGCTACATGTCCACCATTCGTGCCCGTTCCAGTACCGCTGCCACTCATGCGATCGTCCTATGCCATCGTGTTGTTCAGACTTGGCTTCCCGGACGCACATTATCTTGATTGGTAACGTGTAAAACAGTTTTAGATTACAAATATGAAAATTTGAAAAACTTAGCATTGAATGTCGCCTTTGGAATACAAAATTCAATACCTGATATAAGGATAATATTTAGAATAAGAAACCCAATTTCCTGCACATATTAACACAAGGGAATCAACTTCCAGAAAAGCAGAATATTATCTCCAATAGATGCAATTTTTTATTACAAAAAAATGAAATCTTAATTAGATATAAACTAACTTCAATAGCAAATTTGATGGTTATTTTTATTACAAATTAAAGATTCTAAGAGTAGTGAAGCTTGTGATAAACATTATTATCCCGTTGACTAAACAAAACAAATTGGCTAAATTAAGGTTTGTGCTGGAATTTTAAAACCATATGCATGATTTAAATGTTCAAAACGATCAATAGTTCTTATAGGTTTGT
>JANAVB010035870.1:0-14963 GCA_029216955.1 Iris pallida | reverse complement strand
TTGGTTGCGCAATATCCGCCCGCGCATCTGGTTATCGCAACCGGGATAAACATACTTGGAGCCTACCTACCCAGTAGGTTTTCCCGTCAATTTGGTTATAGCCAGTTGTTCCTTGATTGTCCCAACCCTTGTTTGGGTTTTGAAGGTAGCGTTCTTGACGGCGTCCGAGCGTGGAATTATTATGACGCTTATCATACTCGGGCCAGCTTCTCGGTTCCCGATGCCAAGGTGCGAGGGAAATTTTGTACGTGGCCGCTTTGTATCACGTTATGGCGAACAAGCCTCCTGTTAACTTCGATCCGAGTACCAGCTTCATCGTAGGTACTGGTTTAGAGGAGAAGCCTAAGGGGGCTAAGGCTAGAAAGCAACTGGCGCTCCAGATTCTCTCCCTGAATCAGAACCTTCCGAGTCGGCTGAGGAGGAGGATGATAGCGAAGACTTCCTTTTGGGGGGATGAAGAAGTGGCGGATCAACCGCTTCCCCCACTTGATGAACCGGCGGAAGATCCGCCACTTACTACACAAGAGGGAGCAGTGAGAGAAGAACACCCTTCAGCTGTATCTGGTCCCTCGCGTAAAGGGTCAGATACGAATCTCCTGACAGTAGAGCGACCTTTTCCATGAAGAGAGCTGCTGTTAGGTCTCGTGGGACACCTATTACCGAGAAGGGTGAAGGTGCAGACGATGTTCCGGAGGTAAGTCCAAGTCGGAGTTCTATCTTTGTTGTAGCTTTCTTTCCTCTCGGGGATATGACTTGATCATTTTCTTTATAGGCGTCTGACGAACCAGGCTCTCCTGAACCATCTGCTGCCTCAGTAGTTGATCCGGCGCTTGCCGCTTTGATTAGCGACATGTGTGCCGCGGTCTCTGCGGGAGCTCTCTCAGCGGCGGCTAAGGACTCCCAAGCTGCTGAGGCCCCAGCCCGGGGTGACGAAAGTTTCCTTGGGCCCGTCTCCGAGATTTCTGAACTTCAGCGAGATGACGCCATCCTCGGTACATCCCCTCCCGAGGATGCAAGGGCGGATGAGTCTTTTATTCCTGACTCGAGGAGCTGTTGGTGAAGAGGTTGTGATGGCTGTAGGCGAACCTCAGCCTCCACATTCCTCCACTGGTAAGCTGAGCCACATATTAACCACGAGGGGGCTTATTTGCGCTATCAGCATATCCTTCGGGTCAAGTCGATTCATGGTTGCCTTGGCCGTGCAGGTCCTGCCCTTTATCTCCTGCCGCTGATGTTCTTGGGGAAGGCCCGGTCTATCGTGATCAGGGAGAAAGGAGCGTTTCCTCCCCTTCGTCATCGCATTGAGGGACATACTGCCAGCTCTGGGCAGATGGGGATGGAGTTGGTGCTGGCCTCGGCCTCGTCTTCGGCTGCTTATACGGCTCCGGAGATTGACTTCTCGACCCTGCCGAGCATCCAAATTCTGCAGGCCGCTGAAGAGGAATTGACCGATGTTCAAGCGTCCTTCCGTACGGAGTTGGTTTTCTTGTGGCAGGAGCGGCAGATTCCGTCGCGTCTTCTTCCGTGCTACCAGCCACACTCCCGTTGACACCGGTTTCTTCGGAGGCTCTGAACGAGGTGACGCAGGATGTGGTTGACAGCTTCTATCGCCACTTAGGGAGGGGTGTAAACGCTGCCGTGGAAGGGGGGTCCCTTTTTCTCTGTCTCTACGGGGAGCTCGAGGCCAAATTGACACTCTGAAGGGACTTCCTGGCGGGCTGGGGTTAGCAGCGCTCCTGGAGCCGAAGTTGACAGAGGCTGACCAGCTTGTGACCCAACTGCTGGCAGTGCGGCAGGCTGGCTTGCCCGCCGCGACTGAACGGGAGCGGAGCTTCCTGGTCGGCTGGGAGGATTAAGCTTGCTCGAGAAACTGCCGGACCGGCTGTGCAGGGGGACCTTGACAAGTTCTCCGTCTCTTATGACTGACTGGGTCGTCGGAGTCAGGCTTGTAGAGCCCGGGAAGAATCTGCCTCTCGTGGAGTAGCTGATACGAAGGAGCGAATTCTCGCACTCCAGAAGGAGTTGGTCTTCTTAGAGTCAGAGCGGGAGGCTGCTCGTGCAGAACAAGAGTTGATTGCTCGAGAGGCCGAGAGGAATTCCCGATCCTCTGTCAACCTGGAGCGGGCCTTCAAGAAGTTTGAGGACAACTGGCGAGCCCATGCTCATCTGGAGGATGCGGCGGTGTTGAATCAGGAAGCGGAGCGCCGAGCCAGACAGAAGCTTGAGCGGTCGGTTGCCTTGATAAAGGACCGTCTTACGGCGTTATGTGTTCCAGAGCAGTGATCGGCTTTCTGTCTTCTTCTTCTTCTCTTTCTCTCTCTTTTTTTTTCTTTCTTTTTAATTTTTGCAAGGGGGTGTGATCCCTGCTGATGTAGCCCTTTGATTTTTGAATAAATGAGCATGTTTCAACTCATCTTTTCTTTCTTGCACTTGCGGTATTTATGGAATTTGGACTTGCTGAGGGATTTATTTGTGGACTTGTTATCCTAGGCGTACCTTGGTTTTATGTACGGATAACAGTTTAGATAGGATGTCCGGGACAGCCACGGCAAAGTGGTCATGGATGTTCTCGGTACTGGGGAAGGAATGCCGTAGAGCAGCTGGGCTCCCGGGGCATGGTAAGATGGTAGATTTATGCTAAGAAGCTTAGCGAATGAATATTTGTGGACCTATTTCCCTTGGCGTACCCTAGTTCAGGATACGGATAATGGGGTGAAAGGGAACCGATCACATTTGCTCAGAGGTTATGATGACATGGCAAACATGAAGGTTTTATCGTGAAATCTTCCTGCTCAGCGATAATGAGAACATGGCAGGAGAGACTTTACGGAAGCTATTTGTGGTCAACAGAGGACATTTGTGGTCAACAGAGGACATTTGTGGTCAACAGAGGACATTTATGGTCAACAGAGGACATTTGTAGTCAATAGGGGACATTTGTGGACCTATTATCCTTGTCGTACTCCGGTTGTGGGTACAGATAATAGGTTAAAAGAGGACCGACATACTTGCTCAGAGGTAATGTGGACATGGCAAATATGACGATTTCTTCGACGGAGCCTTCCCACTCAGAGGTAATGAGGACATGGCAGGAGTGGGCTCAATAAAGATTGGGTACATAGAACGACTCAGAGGTAGGAGAACGTGGAAGTTCTATGCGAGGGGCGGTTTGTTTTTGGTGGAAGTGAAGACGACTCAGAGGTAATGAGGACATGGTCGTTTCGGAAATTGGTGGATCGACTACCCTTTTTGTGCACTGGGAGTGCGGGTAGTGAATCCTGAGGGAGGATCTCTGCCAGGAAGAAAGTTCAGAGGTAATCATACTTGACTTACTATCTGAAAGAGTGACCGGAATGTAAGTTCGGAGGCACCAGCTGGTACATAACTTGGTAATTTAGACTATTAAGGGAGTGAGAGTTCAGCGGCACCAGCGGGTGCATGGCTCGATAATCTGAAATAGGGTGGATGAGAGTTCAGTGGTACTAAATGGGTACATGCCTCGATAATCTGGAGAATGATGGATAAGAGTTCAGTGGTACTAAAGGAGTACATGACTCGATAATCTGGAGAATGATGTTTAAACATAGTATTTCTTCAGGAACTTGTCGTTGACGGGCAACATGAGCAAATCTCCGTTCTGCTTAGCGAGGCGGTAGGCGCCGTTGGAGAACACGGTCTCGATGATAAATGGACCTTCCCATTTTGGCTGGAACTTACCGGTGGTCTTGTGAGTCATGACCATCGGCCTCCGGACTGCCAGAACAAGATCACCCACTTGGAATGTTCTGATTTTAACTTTCTTATTGAAGGCTCCTGAGATGCGTGCTTGGTATAGCTCGATCCTTTGCTGAGCTAGGAGGCATTTTTCATCTAAAGCCTCCAACTCTTGTAGTCGTCGTCGGTAGTTATCATCCGTCGTCAATTGATAAGTGAGGGCGACGCGGAGTGAAGGGATCTGAGTCTCCAAAGGGAGGACTGCCTCGCTCCCGTACACCAGAGAGAATGGTGTATTCCCGGTGGCTGTTCGAACCGTGGTACGATAAGCCCATAAGCACTCGCCGAGCTTTCGTTTCAGTCGCGTTTGTTGGAGGAGACGAACTTCTTAAGGAGCTTGATGATTGTTTTGTTGAATGCCTCTGCCAACCCGTTTGCTGCGGGGTATGGTGTCGAAGCGACATTCTGAATGCGGTGCTTATCGTAAAATCGGTAGAATGCATGGCTTATAAACTGTGGACCATTATTATGGATGATTCTTCGTGGTAGTCCGAAGCGGTAGATAACGTGATACTTAAGGAAGCTGATCACTTTAAAGTTTTAACTTCTGCGAGTGGGACAGCTTCCGCCCATTTGGAGAAATAATCAGTGATCGCAAGTATGAAGCGATGTCCTCGGGAGAAAGGTGGGGTGATTGGACCAATGATATCCATCCCCCATGCTTCGAATGGCTAGGACGCCACTGTCGGATGTAGAAATTCGGATGGTCGGTGAATGAAGTCTGCGTGGACTTGGCAGGCCTTGCATTTTCTGGCATAATCTATCGCATCTGCCACCATCGTGGGCCAGTAGTAGCCCATCCGGCCAAGGCGGTCCTGTAGCTTAGGGCCGGGTTGATGGGCCCCACAGACACCGTCGTGAGCTTCTCGTACAGCTTCTGTAGCTTCCGCGTTCGACAAGCACCGGAGCAATAATCCGTCGTAGGAGCGGCGATACAACATTTTGTCTCTGTATCGTAGAAGAATCTGAGAGAACGTCGTCTGATAGGTGGCTCCTTTGGATTCTCTGGAAGGATGTCGTATACGACGAAGTCGATGAACGGCTGTCTCCAGTCCGGTGTGTCGTCGACCGTCTGGGCAGAATAACTTGCCATGGCTTGAACGTTGTTCTTGGGACAGACCAGTTCGTGGCCTATTACGTCAACCGAATGATGAGCTTGGTTCGACACTGCTAAGGAAGCGACAAGGCCTGCTAGGGCATCGGCTTTAATATTTTAGAGTCTGGGGACGTGCTCGATAAAGAATCCCTCGAATGATGAGATAATGTTGATCGCAATTTGATGGTAGGGGATCATGTCTTCATGGCGAACCTCGTATGTGCCCCTGATCTGATTGACAATTAGTTGGAAGTCGCCGTATGCTTCAAGGTATTCTACCCCCAGCTCTTTTGCAAGTTGGAGGCCAATGACCGGAGCGTTATATTCGGCCACATTGTTGGAGCAGGGTTCCGTGAGGGAGTAGGCGCGATTGATCACCAGCCCAGTAGGAGAAATTAATACCACTACGACCCCGACGACGATGTTTCCCTTGGGTCCGGTCCTTGAGGCGCCATCGAAGAACATTCGCCATATGTTATCGTGGGTGGCTGTATTCGAATCGGCGATCTCGTCTGGGATCTCTTCATAGATTCTGGATGACTACGATCCTGGGTGGGCTGCCAAAAAGTCTGCTAGGGCTTGACCCTTAACGGCCTTTTGCGGGACAAGGATCATATGATAGGGGGACAGCAATATTGCCCATGTGGCGAGGCGAGAGCTGAGGGCCCCTAGTTTAGTCATGAGGACTCTGAGGGTTGATTCGTGAGATCACATGTATGGTTTGCCCCGTGACATAGTGCCGCATCTTTTGAATGACGAATACCAGGGCGAGGCATTCTTTCTCCACAACGGTGTATCGGTATTCGGGCCCGACCATCATTCGGCTGAGGTAAATGGCCTGCTCGTGGCCTGCGTTGTTATTTTGTGCCAGCAGGGCACCGAAGGAGTGTTCCATTGCTCGTACATAGAGCAGGAATAGTTTTCCAGGGACCGGGGCCATTAGGTCTGGAGGATTTGATAAATATTCTTTGATGTCATCGAAAGCGCGCTGGCATTCCTCGTCCCATACGAATGAGACTCCCTTCTTCATGAGGTGGGTGAACGGTCGGCATCGCCCGGAGAGGTTGGAAATGAACCTCCTGATATAAGCTAGCCTCCCTTGGAGGCCTCTAAGTTCACGGAGATTTCTCGGGGGACCCATCTCCATGATTGCCCTCTTTTTCTCGGGGTCTACATGGATATCCCGTGCAGTGATGATGAAGCCCAAGAACTTCCCGCTGGATACATCCAAGAACGATTTTGTAGGGTTCATCTTCAGATTGTGGGCTCGCATTAAGTTGAACACCGTTATCAGGTCTTGCAGATGATCCTCCTTACGGTGACTCTTGACGGCGATGTCGTCGACATAGCATTCCACTGTCTTGCGTAAATGTTCTCTGAAAATGATATTCATGGCTCGCTGATATGTAGCGCCAGCATTCTTTAGACCGAATGGCATGACTGTGTAGCAGTATGTGCCAATCGGGGTTCGGAATGAAGTGTGCTTTTCGTCGTCGGGAGACATCTTGATTTGATTGTACCCCGAGAATCCATCCATGAATGACATACGTTCAAAGCCGCATGTATTGTCGATCATGATGTCTGTGATAGGAAGGGAAAATTCATCTTTGGGGCATGCCTCGTTCAGGTTGCGGAAGTCGATGCAGATTCGAATCTTTCCATTCTTCTTGAGGACAGGTACTATATTGGCGACCCAATCAGGATGTTGCTCTTCACAAATGAAGCCGCTGGCTATTAACTTGTTGACTTCAGTTTCGATCGCGTCCATGACGCCTGGGCGGAAGCGTCGTTGTTGCTGCTTGACTGGCTTTACATCTGGCCGTATATTGAGTTTGTGGAGAGCGATGTCAGGGTTTAACCCCGGCATGTCTTCATAGATCCAGGCAAACACATCAATGTATTCTCTGACAAGTACTGACAGCGATTCTCGTTCTTCGTCAGTTAGGCTTTTACTGATAAAGATCGGTTTTGGAGAAGATTCGCTGCCGAGATCCACTTGTATGACCTCATCTTCGGTAGGAGGTTCTCTCAGTTCGAACCGCTTTTCCTATTGTGCGTCTAATTGCTGGGCCCATGGCTCTAGCTCAAGGATTTCGGGGATGTCTTCGTCTTCCTCGTAAGCGTCGGTGAATGCCATGTTGACTGACATGACTTGTCTGAACACGTCTCCGATGCTGGTATCTGAGTCGGAAGTCGGTGATCCGGTTGAATGTGACTGCCAGTCGCATTCTTCATCTGAGCTTTCAGGGGTCGTAGTAGGCGTTACATACCCTAAACCGCATCGGGTTTTGTTATAGTAGTTCCGTGGTTTGCCCGCCGGGGCTGGCGTCTTTAAAGGTAATCGTCGTCCAGTGCCGTAGTTCAGTCCTGGCGTTGTCTCTAGATCATACCCCTGTTTTTGCATGAGATATTTGGATTGAGGGCTATAGAGATACAGAGGCAGTCTTCCAGCATCTGACCCGAAGTCGACTTCTTCCATAGCGAGGGGATGTGGGTTGTTCGTCCGGCCGAAGATGATCGGGTGGTCCCCTCCCTTGACTATTCGATAAGTGTCTTCTACTGGAGTAAGTCGGATGGCGGTGTACACGTTTGTCACCTGTGTATGTAGGTGAGTGCCTATACCGTGTTCCATAGCATACATTGTACATAGCTTATTGAGCTCGGTGTAGTTCAAAGATAACCCTTTATTGATGAAGTAAGGTATCTTTTCTAGAGGGATTACATCATCTGTGGAAGGGGTATCGGAGTGGGAAGCCACATACTTGGCTAATTCTGGTTCTTCTTCGGCCACCCCCTGTATAAATAAAGACTGAGAGGACGACCTAGTCAGCTTGATCTTCAGAGGCTCAACTGGCGGAGCAGATCGTGGAGTTGTTGGTAAACTAGCAACCCCAGTTTGGTACTTGATGTGAGGCGAGGGGTGGCTGGTTCGCTAGAAGTGTCAGACCTCGCATCGGGGTGAAGAACCTTCTTGGGAAGGCGTATTGTGAGCGGTCTGTCGGAGGGATTGGGCTTCTCCGTTTGGAGCTGACCGACTCTCGGTAGTCTGATGGTAAGTGGCCCTGTTATGGGTCTCGGCGCTTGGCCGAACCTTGGCAGCCGGATTCTCATTTGTTCTTCTTGTGCGGAGAGACTGATTGCGTCCTTACGCAGAGTGGCCGTAAGGGGTACGGAATTGCTCGGTTTGTAAGCCTAAAGGTGGATCGTTAGAGGTTCTTCTGATCCTGTAGCCGTCTTGTTGTGAGCTTGCACATCTTCTTCGACCAGATGCTTCTTTGATTTTTCGTACAGACAGGAGTCTGAGTAATAAGATTCGACCCCCTTGAAGGGATCGATATCGGTAAACTCTGTCCTCACGAAGCCGTGCTTATCGACATATTTGAAGCACTGGTATAGCGTGGAAGGCACGATCATGTAATCGTGTATCCAAGGCCGCCCTAGAAGGATATTGTAAGAAGTGTCGGCATCTATGACATAACAGGTAACTTCTGATTGGAGATCGCCGATCTGACACTTCAAACGGATCTTCCCTATTGGGTAGCTCCTGCCCGAATTGAAACCGCTAATGGCGGTGCTTGTAGGTGTCAGGCGATGCATCGAAATACGAAGATGATATAGCAGACCCTTCGGAATGATGCTTATAGAGGACCCAGGATCAATGTGCATTCGGTCCACCTTTACGTCGCCGATGTATCCAGTGTAGTATAGCGGGCGATCATGCAGGTTAGTTTTGATGAGCATATCTTGCGGAGAGAAGACGATATTGGGCATTGCTCCCGTACACGCACTATCTTGGAGCTCTGCAGGTTGGTTATCTCCCGTGAGGTTGACCTGAGCCAAGTATGCGTCGGCATTTTGGAGCGCCTCACTTAAAGCCGTGCGGACATCCTTTGAGAGCCTGAGGAGTTCATATAAAGACAATTTGGCCGGGGTATTAGCTAATTGCGCTAAGATGTCAAAGTTGTAGGGCCTCTCCAGCCCCTGAGGTGTCTCCTTCCGGAGAGACTTGTCGAAGCGAGTCTCCTTCGGCCTAGGCTTGTCGGTCGTCGAAGGCTGAGCCGGTCCCGGAGCATCATTGGTCGTGGGCGGATGATCATCAGTCGCGTTTTCGGTCACCGGTTGGGCTTGTGTTCCAGATCGAGTAGTGACGGCCGAGACTTCCTCTTCTTCCGTCGAGGCAGTGCGGCAGGATCTGACTTTTTCACTTTTCCTTTTAGAAGGTGGAGAGGGCTGTGTTACCTCTTGGACTAGGTCCGGATGGACCCACATGACTTCCCCTCGTGATGTGGTGAGGGGTACTAGACGAGCAGCTTGATCGCGAGCAGGCGACAGATTAGCAATCTCCATTGTTGCCAGAGGGATGGGTATAACCCCGTCCTGAGTCTCTGTTAGAGGGAAGCTACCGAATTGTACGGACACCATGTTGGCTGCCACGGTTACCTCTTCGAAATCGATGGCCAGGGCGTTCAAATCGATGAGGTTTTGGATATACCGTTTCAGTTGGTAGCAGTCGTGTGTAGCATGGTGGACGTAGCGATGGTAATGGCAGAACTTTGGGTTCTCCAGATCAGCCGGTCGAGGCTCCCGTCTTGGTGGAGGAAGATGAATCCTATCTCCTTGTATAAGCATGTCCAAGATAGGCTTGACGTGTCCGTCTTCAAAGGAATAAGTGATTTGAGGCCATTGTTTGTCTGCCGGCTGTGGCTCGGGCTTCTAGGCTGTATCGGTCACCATAGCCTGCTTGCCTTTGTTGTCCCGGTTGTTGGAGGGGCTACTCCCATTGTCGTTGCTGGTGTTGGGACGCTTGCTCTTGTTCTCTCCCTCCGAGATATGCAATCCCAGTTGGCGAGCCTTCTTCAATCGTTCTTCAGCACTTGTAGCACTGATGATAAAAGCCTTCCAGTCCTTGAACTGACTTTCGCCCATCCAGAGACTAATTGTTGGAAGTAGTCTCTTTTGGCAAATTTCAATCAAAGAAGAGTCCGGGTTGCCAGATGGTAACTTCATTACGGTTTGACGAAACCGCTCAATGTAATTTCTCGTCAGCTCTTTCTCTCCTTGAACGACGTCCATGAGGGTAGACATCGTAACGTCCTGCCCTACCTCATAGAACCTCTCCAAGAACAAGCGTTTGAAGCCAGCGAAGGAGTGGATGCAATTGTCTGGCAGGTTGCGGTACCAATCGAAGGCGACTCCTTCCAATGCCCCAATGAATAACCGCGTGAGAATAGCATCATCATGGGGCAGATGGTCGGTAGTGACCTCAAAGTAAGTGATGTATCGACTTGCTGAAGTCTTGCCATCATATGGGTTGATATTGAACGGCTTATATCTTGGCGGAAAGGGAACATCCCTCCATTTAGCAGGATATGGTTGCCGTATTCTGAGGTCTTGAGAGTTTTCTCGGGCGTGGAACATTGCTCGGAGCTCCTGAACCTCTCTTCTTACTTCTCGGGCCTCATCTGTCGCGGTAGGGGCCGTTATCTCGGGAGGATTATTACCCTGGTTTGGTGCCACTGAATTTGAATCTACGTTGATTGCGGGACCCGTGCTTGTCTGGCCAGGTGTCACTCCCTGCAGAGTAGGAAGTGCCGCTTTGATCTCGTCTACAGACTTGACCAAGGCATGCAATATGGCCTCCAAAGTGTCGATGTACTGGCGATCGCTGGAACTGCCTTGATTGCTGTCTGTCATGAATACCGTCTTCACATGAGGAGTGACGGAGGGAGTGGTGGAGGATGTATCCTCCGAGTCGTACCCATGCGTCGAGAAATTATCTGGATATGTGGGGCTGTTCTCTTCAGGTTCGGACTCGGAAGGGATAGTACCCCCAGCTTCGGAGCTTGCTTCATCTCGAGAATCATGGATGTCCTCGGGGACATCAGCATCTGTTGTACCCGATGGGAGGGTTGTTTCTCGGGGTTCGTCTCCTTGAAACGTTGGATTATTGTGGACGTTCGGAGGAGTACTACCCCCAGCTCCTACGACCCCAGGGTCGGGGACGATGAATTTCCTGTTGCAGCAGATTTTGTCTTCGACCGGGTGTGTTGGTATACTTCGGTGGAGGGCAACCGTTTAGCCGACAATTTCTTAGTTGTAGTGGCTGATATCTTTGGACTGGAGATGCTTGTCTTCTTTCCTCTCCCCTCGGCGGGGACCTTCTGAGCGGAATTGCAGGAGACAACATGAGGTGCCTCATCTTCTGAGTTCGGGTGCTGTAGTCTGTGGAAGACGGACGGACGATCTTCCGTCACTACCGCGTTGTTTCAGCAGCAGTTGACGATGATCTGGGTGCAGTGACGTCCATATGAGGATTCTTTGCACGCCGAGGCCCCTTCTCTTTCCTTGCGTTTGTGGAGGATCGCCTCACGCAGGTCAGAGGAACCACTCTGTCCGTTCGCCGCCGGGGATTGGACTTGAGCGGTTCTGTACAACTTCCCATCAGAGGCCCGTATGATAATCAGCGGGACGCCCTGATAGTCAGAGGTTGGGGCAGCTGTCTGGGCTTGATGAGCCCGCGCTGCCCTAGACTTCTTCTTTCTAGCACTTGTGGGTGCATAATAGGAAGAGTCCAAGTTGAACATCACAGAGTCTGGCTTATCATCCAGAGAGTCATCAGGGTTCGGACCGTACGAGAGACGGTCGAAAACTGATCGAGAGGAGCATGGAGCAGATGCTATGCGGCTGGGAGCGGAAACCGTGCGGGCTGTCTGCATGCGGTTGTCTCCTGTCGTCGGACGAGTTCTTATGCGGCTAGGGGTCACGACCGTGCAGGCTGGCCGCATGCGGTTGGCATCTGTGGCCGCATGGGTTTTCTACAAACGATTGACTTTACTGGCCGCATGAGTCTCATCCATGCTGTCGGGAACTGTAGTCGCATAAGTTATGCGGCTGACAGAAGTAGTCGCATGAGTTTTCTTCATGCGGTTGGCGGATGTAGCCGCATGGGCTTTCTCCTTGCGGCTAATACTCTTCTGCGGTTTGGTCCGCGTAGAGTCCCTTTTTGTCCCTGCAAGTCCAGCATCATAATGTTTTCTTCTGCCGGACTTGGGGACAGCAGAGTTGTCTACGATCTGAAGTGGGACCGCAGGAGAATCCTTCTCGCCGTCTTGAGCAACAGAGGGCATCCCATCGAGGACTTGAGGAGGAGCAAATGACTTCGGTCTCCATTCTTTACGAGCCTTCGTGGTGCGGGTGCGCTTCTGGGCCGGGCCAGCGCTGCCTTCAGAGAGCATCTCTTCGAATGCCTGTTGGTCGAAGCGGACGACCATCTTCTTTTGTGTAGAGCCAAGTTTGGCTGCATCTGATTGTGTCACCAACTCCTCAGCCATGGAGAAGTTAGTCCCCAGCAGAGTCGCCATCGTGTTTGCCATTGATTGTAAAAGAACAGAACAATTATCGGAGGATTGAACTTAGACTCACAATACAAACTCGCTCGTACAAAGAAAGCCTAGGGACGAAAACCTAGGTACAGCAGACTAAGTACGATTGTTTATTTTTGATTCTGGGGGGTGACGATAGAGGCTCGGGGAAAGCGACGACCGCTCTGCCTTACTCCTTGGACGATCAGTATGCAGCCTTGGCTCGGGGAAGATCTGCTCAACGTTGATGAAGAAATGCTCTTCTTGCTCTCCTCGGATTGCTCTCCTGGCTTCTCTCTCTCTGTGATTATCAAGAAAAAAGGGGGAGCTCTCTCTGTGTAGATCTCTCTTCTTATTTTTTTATTCTTTTGTTGCCGACCTCTCTCCTTTTTTTTTCACAAGGGAATGATGCTGGCTATTTATAAGAGTGGGGGGTGATCATTAGGGTTTGCTAATGATTATCTGTTTGGAATGTCGGCGCTCCTTCATTCTATCTGAACCCTTGATCCTGATTATAGTGAATCTCGGCCATTAATGCGGATAGCATCGTATCTCATAAGCAATTAATGCTAGCTGCTTTAAATCCTCGTGATTGATTATGCCAATGTCTGATTGCTCGCCACGTGTCCCATTAGCTTGACGATAAATGATATGCCCTGATCTCAGTAATTATGACGATGATGTCAAATATATTTGTTGAGATTCGGTTAAATCTCTTATTGATCCCATGCCATGTGTCTTAATTGTGAGTCTTTTCAGAGCCGCATAGGATTGACGATCCTCGAACCGCAGAGAGATACTCTTTGTAAGCCGCATAGGACGATGCTTCATCGAGCCGCATATGCGTAATCTTTGTGAGCCGCATGAGCTGGCGTTGTATTGGGCCGTAGGGAATGTGTTCCCAGGGAGCCGCATGAGCTAGCGTTGTATCGAACCGCATAGAACGGGTTCTCAGGGAGCCGTATATGACTGATTGCCACGTGGCAATCTGGGACTTTTGACGGATTTGGTCAGAGATTTTCTTCTTTACCCGAGGAGTCAGTCATTATGGCAAGGCCATTATGAAACTTTATGTCAGGGTCGCCATAGTGAATCGTGCTGGAGCAATAAATGAGGCCACTACTCAAAACGACCAGCTGTAGGGAAGGATCACACATGGCGTCCATCGAGCCGCATATGCCTTGCTGAACCGCATACGCTCCCGAGCCGTATGCGATTGAGAGTCTTCTTTGAACCGCATAGGGCCGCTCCTGTGTGAGCCGCATAAGCTTCTTACTTAGAGCCGCATGGATCATTATTCTAATATTTTCCATGCTTCTACAGGGGCAGGTCCCCTATGCTGAAAATTCCTCTGTCTGCTCTGGATCAGGGCTTGGGCCTGAGCATACTGCTGCGGTCTCTGCTGCTGGAATGCCTGGGCCTGCGTCAGCAATGGCCTCGAGAGCGGGTACTGCAACTGCTGCTGCTGCTGGACTGGCGCTGGTCCTCTAACTGAAGGACCAGAGAAAGCTGATGAACTCCCCCTGTTCGGGCAGTTCCCAACCCTGTGGTCCGGGGCACCACAAACCAAGCACAATCCCTGTGCTCTGCGACACTCTGACCCCGCATGCCCTGGCTTCCCGCAGTGTGAATATCCCACTGCGGAAGACTGCTTCTGCTTCTGTTGCTGAGGGTGCGTCGGGGTAGAATGCTGAACCGACGTCACCGAGGCCGCCCGCCTCGGAGTTCCAATAGTTAAACCTCCAGCTGTCGGGGCTGGAGCTGATGATTGGTGCATCTGACTGTGGGACCGCTTCCTACCTTCGGTCCTATCCACGATCCGCTGGAAGGTGTACTCATGCCTCCTAGCCGCCCTCAATACTGCATCGAACGTCTGGTGTTCGAACTGCTCAACTGCTAGTAAAATCTCCAAATGCAGCCCCTGCTGGAACCGCTGGGCCCTATCAAACTCGGTTGCCACCAAGGTGGGGGCAAACCTACTGAGTCTAGAAAACTCAGATGCATAACCATCGACTGTTCTGCCTCCTTGCTTCAGGTTGGTAAACCTCGTCTGCAAGTCATACCGAGCCACAACATCAAAATACTTCGTCTGGAATCTCTCTCTGAATACTGCCCAAGCAATGGGTGCCACTAATCCCTCGGCCTGTGCCGTCCACCAACTGCGGGCAAGATCTAACAACTGCAGGCGCACTACGACCACCTTCTCATTTTCTGGAGTCCTGGCTGCTTCTAGATTCACTTCGATATCCTGAAGCCAAGCATCCGCGGCGATCGCATCTTCGCTGCCGTCGAAGAATGGAGGGTTCAGGCGCTTGAAGCTGTTGGCCACACTGTTACCCTGATGACCACCCCGGTCAAAGCATCCGTCACTGCCTGGTGCAAGGCATCTCCACGTCGGTCTTGGGAGGAAGCTATCAACGGTCCTGACGAGTCCTACCAAAGTGCCGTCATCATGTTTACTGGGTTGAACTGGCTGGACTGGTGGCTCCGCCAGACGGCACGACTCAAGAGGCTACTCCAGAATGCTGGGCTTGATCTCCAGGTGCTGCTGGTTCGTAGGAGGTGCTTGCCTTGCTGGTCAGTAGGACCACGAACAATGCCGCTGAAGAAGACGACATAGGAAACAATAAGGAAGGACCAGGACAGATCAACGATACAAGCATATGATCAGGACAGAATCCAGGGATTCAGAAGATAACGAGCAAAGATCAAGGACGAAACCGATTGAGACA
>JANAVB010035869.1:0-127779 GCA_029216955.1 Iris pallida | reverse complement strand
CGCATGACTGTCTTTCAGCCAGTCCATGCCTAAGATACGTCGAAATTTCCAACAGAAAATTCTATCAACCGGCGGGTAAGAAATGCCCGTAAACTACAACGCTACACGCTAGAATAACTCTACTAACTCCTACGAGCCCATTGCCAGTGAGTATATTCAACCTCCCTGGCAATGCCTCGAACTCCATTCCTAGCCGTGTCGCAAATTGTGCAGATATAAATGAGTGTGATGCTCCTGAATCAAACAATGCTACTACAGGATATGAGGCGACGAGAATGTTACCTGCCACAACATCTCCCGATGCTAATGCCTCCTCCAAGGACAGAGTGAAGGCCTGCCCTCGACCTCCTTGTTGGTTCCCATGTTGTGGCCTAGCCTGGTGTTGCTGCTGGCCCCTTCCTTGATGATGCTGGGGTGGTCTATGCTGGTGTTGCTGCATCGGCGGTCCCTGCTGCCAAAACATCTGAGCTTGCGGTATTAACGGACGCTGGGCCAATGGTCTCACTGCCACTGCTGGTCCTCGATACTGTCCTGCCTCTGGTGCTGGCAGAGCAGGAAACTGCTGCGCTGGTCCTCCTGACCTTGAATTCATGGGACATATGGTAACCCGATGATCTGGATTTCCACATATCAAACACAACCCGTTCAATATCCGACACACATCTCTAGTGTGTCCTACCTTTCCACAATAAGTGCAGCCTGTCGGGGGTTGCTGGTTCTTCTTCTGTTGCTTGCTGCTGCCTGGGTGGTGCTGGCCCTCGCATCGCCACATCGTGGATACGAATGCCAGGAGACGGTGCTGTTGTTCGGGAAGCTGCTCCCCCTCCTCCTTCAATCTAACTGTGGGATCGCTTCTGACCTCCAGTCCTTGCCGTGATCCTCTGAACGGTGATCTCATGTCTTCGGGTTGCCATCAATACCTCATCAAAAGTCTGGTAATTGTGTCCCTCTATCAATTGCAAGAGCTCAAGATGAAACCCTTGCTGAAATCTCATAGCCCTCTGGCTCTCTGTCGCTACCATCTCTGGGGTGAACCTACTCAATCTGCAGAACTCCGCTGCGTAAGCATCTACCGTCTTGCCGGCCTGCTTGAGGTTGATAAACTTCTGTTGTAGCTCAAACTGTGCCATAACTCCATAGTACTTCATCTTGAATCTTGCTGTGAAATCATCCCAAGCAACGGGACGTCTGATACCTACTTCCTCTGATTCCTACCAATCACGTGCGAGATCCTGAAGTAACAACTTCACTTTATCCACACGTTCTTCTGCCCTGCCGGCACCTTAGCTGCTGTCAGAATAGCCTCAATCCTTAAGCCATGCATCTGCTGAGATGGCATCTTTCGTGCCCTCGAAACGACGGGGGTTGTACTTGCAAAACCTGGCTGATGCTCCTGAATCTGGCCTCGCCCCTCTTTCCAATGCCGTCTGCAGCAACCCTTGGTTGAGTACGTTCTGCTCCTGCAACTGAGCGTGCATGCGCTGCTGGGCTAACATCTGATGTTGTTGGGTAGCCATCATTCCTCTCATGATCTCCAGAAGGGCTGGTGTGTCCACTTCCACAGGGGTAGGTGGAACTGTTGTTGGTGGTGGAACATCCGGATACTGCGGTCCAGCTGCTGCCCTCCACTATTACTTCTTCTTGGATGGTCTCTTGAGTTAGTACCGGCCCTTGTTGCTGACCAACATGGTCAGGTTTGTCCATGTTGCTCTTGTTGTTGTTGTTGCCCAGTCCTGACAGATACGGACGAGGTGCCCCTAAGAAAAGGGACAAGAGAACAATCAAACGATCGGACAGGAAAGATCAATGAAGTCAAAGGATACTGGAATGTCAAGCTAGAGTTGAGAACAACGAATCATGAGATCAAGGGGGAACATGTGTGATTAAGACATCCTATAAATCAAAACATCCCACAAGTCTGAAATCAGACCTGCATGGGCCACCACTAAAACCTTGTCACGCCCCAGAACCAGAATACTGGAGAGCGGGAGAATGACTCAGCCAGCTACGTATTATGGGTAGATGAATACCGTATAATACGATCAATGCTGTCTAACAAGACGAGGGGGTACATACTACATGAAAGTCTTCCTATGGTCACTTCACATCTATTGTCTCAATCATTCAAACAAGAAACAAAAATAGAGAGCATATAAGATAAAGCAGTAAGGCGTCCCAAACGCTCAGTCAAAATGTTCTTGATATCTGGCTTTACAAAACATAGCCAGATGATGTAGTCAGTATATACAATTGTTATCAGCTGCAGCCTGACTTAGTTACAATTATGCAAAAGTAGGTACAAGACAATCCGACTAACATGTCGGTGCCAAACGGCAAAGTATAAAGTATTTAACAAAACGAGCGGAGAAGTAAGAAAATCTACTCGAGCCCTTCTGCGATCATCCCTCTAGTGTTGACCATCGTGGAGATAGAAGTAAGCTGGATCCTCGGAGACCGGCTCTAAATCTGGCCATGCAAAACCAGAGAGGTTAGACCTCTAACAGCAAGTACCGTAAGAAAGCACGATATGAGGGATTAAAACCAGTAATGAGAAAATATGATAAATAGATCTCTGCTTTCTACTGGGATTCACATAGTATCACGACACTTCGAACCAACCTCCCAACCAAACAAGGACAGAAGTTGGCACGTCATGTCCTGAAATTCTGATCATCTCAGTTAGGTAACAGAGGACATACAGTACACAAATAAATTAATTTAAACGGCCATTCAACTACTACGGCTTGCTACTGTGAGTTCCAAGTTATCCTGGAATTATGCAATAGGGATTCCTCAGTTCTTACTATGTATAAGCAAGGCTAGTTTACCCAGTCAATCAATTGCGCCAATCATGAATTAGACGAGTCCCAGCAGGACGCCCGTCATCAATATACAATATACAATAGATAATATAACCAGATACCGCTCTCTGCCCGTGTGGCAGATTTGCAGTATCTGTGGGGACCAGTCAGCCTGTCGGGCACTACTAGTCCCAAGAGGGCTGCCATGTAAGAATTCGGGAATCTATTCTCTCCATGCAATCATTATTTTATTTAACTTAATAGTCTCTACGTTGAGTGAAATCCCATGCCGTGGATCATGGTCATTCAAATGAGTACTTCCGTACAAGTACGATATGCCCAACTCTACAACGATACCCGTGCGGTTAGGTTGTAGGTCTTACATAGCGTAATACAACAATCAAAACTAACTACGGAATAATCATACCTTGACCATAAAGTACACATGCTGCTTTTGTAAAATAAATAAATAAATTGAAGCCTGTATGTACATGTATGTCAATATTCGGGATCAGCCAGTCGATTACAATAGTTTATAGTTAATATGAACGTGTCTCATTCATTCAATTTAATAAGACGACTAGCCAGTCTCTTAGTTCCAACTAGGAACGCATGATCAATTATTAGTCAAAGTAACAGTCGGGGTCAATTCGTGACAAGGCATGAAAGTCAAATTAGTATTAAGCATGGTCGAGTCTATAACTAGCATAAAATAGTTGGTAACACATTCTTGAAGCCAAGAAAAAGATCTACAACTTTCATATTGGGAGTTGAAAGAAATTCTAGCCATAATTCAGTCAAAATAGGACATATAACAGTCAGAAACAACTAAAATAGGCATATGCGGCCTATTCTGCGACATGCATACGGACCTACTGCGACATGCGGCTCATGCGGCCCTACTGCGACACCATATGCGGCTCAACTGCGACATACAGCTCATGCGGCCCAACTGCGACACCTTGCAGCTCAACTGCGACATGTGTCCCATGCGGCCCAACTGCGACACCATGCGGCTCAACTGCGACATGTGCCCCATGCGGCTCATTCGCGGCATCATATGCGGCTACTGCGACATGCGCCCCATGCGGCCCAACCGCGATATCTATGCGGCTCTACTGCGACATGCGGCCTCATGCGGCCCAACCGCGACATCTATGCGGCTCTACTACGACATGCGGCCTCATGCGGCCCAACCGCAACATCTATGCGGCTCTACTGCGATATGTGGCCTCATGCGGCCCAACCGCGACATCTATGCGGCTCTACTGCGACATGCGGCCTCATGCGGCCCAACCGTGACATCTATGCGGCTCTACTGCGACATGCGGCCTCATGCGGCCCAACCGCGACATCTATGCGGCTCTACTGCGACATGCGGCCTCATGCTGCAGATGAACATAGAAGTTTGACCAAAATTGTTTTGGCCATAACTTTCTCAAAATAAATCGGAATCTAACTTTTCAAAAGCCAAACTTTAGTAGAATTAATTCTCTACAACATGGAACCACTTATTTTCGAAAACAACAGAGTTTGATAGATCAAAACCATAAAATCCATACGAAAACTAAAACTTAAAACTTAGATCTACATCCAACCATCCATGGAAATCAAGAACTTCAAGACCTAAACTTGTAGAGGATGAGAAGATGAACAACATAGACTAAAAATAAATAGGGATGCATGAAATCCCTCATGGTGTGCAAGATGTACTTGCCTCTCACAGGTGGGTTAGGGTTTGGTGGAGAAGTAAATGTGAATGAATGAAGAGAGAGAATGAAAGAAGAACTTTTATATCAAGGTCAAGTGGATCTCCACCATTCATTCTCTCCACCAAATCCAAGCCATCCATTCCTTTCCATGTTGAACCAAACCACACCAAGTTGGTTTACCATGAACCGCAATGAACCAAGAGCCAAGAAAAATCAGAAAATAAAATGCAGGAAAATTAATAAGCACGAAATTGAAGAATTTAAATACAGAACAAATGCATGATAAATATTAAATAAATACGTATTCTGGGAACGGGAAGTGACAGATTGACTGTTGGCTTGTAGTAGTAACCTCCATGTCTTGATAGCTTGTACGTTATTTCAGAGTACTGGAGTACTTTGGAACACGTAACTGGCCTGGTTTGTCCCTATTTGCCCGTATTCTGGTTCTGGGGTGTGACGTAGGTTTTAGTGGTGGTCCATGCGGGTCTGATTTATCAGATGTGTGGAGGTTACTGATATTTAGATATCTCAGTACAATTTTCTTTTATTGATATCTTTCGTATTATTTTATATCTCTGATCCTTTAACCTGATATCTGTCTTGATCGTTGATCTTTCCTATTCTCTCGATTTGATCCTTGTGTCCTTTAACTTTCATGGGCACTGTCCTTAATCCTTTCATCTTCTTGTTTGGGTTCTGCCAATGGCAGGTCAGCATCCTTCTGTTAGGCCAGTTAAAGAGAATCAGTCTCAGCATTCAGGAGCAGAGTCGAGAGTCGACCTGAGGGCAACGATGTCCGTCCATCTCGATCGGCCAGTTGTGCCCGTACAGTTAGTATTTCAAGTTCAGCCAGAGTCTCATCAATCATTACCAGTGATAGATCATCATCTAGACGAGGCATCGCCAGAGTCAGGGCATTCTGTAACACCAGTACAGTCAGCAGTCCGAGCAGAGGTAGTATCAGATTATCCTGATGTGCATGCATTCCTAGGGATCATGAAGGAAATGATGGAGTCACAACAACAACGAGATCTCGTTCTCCAACAGAGTATCCAGATGTTGATAGACCGTAGTGGACAAGGAATACCAGAGGTATTTCAAGCCGAGGACTTGCAGTCAGAAGGATTACAGATTGGAGCCAGGCAATACCAGTTATCTAGTCAGTCAGCATATCGAGCCCGGCCTACTGTAGAGGCAGTACGAGAGCACGAGCATATAGCCAGAAGGACTGCATCCAGATCTGAGGGTCGTAAGAGGTACCATGCACCCGTTTTAGGCTTTCTACCTCGATATCACTCACCAGTACCTCCATACCAGCACCCGGAGTTGCCAGTCGTATGTTCCTTCTGTGGAAGGGGAGGGCACACTCATCTTACTTGTCGAAGGGCCAACTTTCTATGTTTTTCATAGGGATCACCAGACCACATGATAGGGATCTGTCCCCGGAGGAGATCAGCTGGATCTTCATCCTTTCCGCCTACAGTTACCCAGTTCGAGGTACCAACACCAGTTCAGCAGAAGCGAGCTCAGAGGCCTTCTTCGATACAGTTCCATGCATTCCAGTGGGAGGGGTCTCAGCAGTATATGCAGGCCCAGGCTAAGAGACAGAGAGTAGGGGTGAGTGTTCGGTTAAATCGGTTTAAACCGAATCGAAAACACCAAAACCGAATTAACCGAATTAAAAATATACTAAACCGAACCCGAACCGAACCGAACTAAACCGAATCGATTAATTCGGTTCAGTTTAATCAGTTTATTCGGTTTAACCAGTTGGGCCAATTATCCAATGGGCTAAACAGTTGGGCCCTCTTTTATTGGCAAAATGTTATGCAAAAAATACATACAAATTGAGAACACAGATTTCTTTCTTAATATTGCTATCAAAATAGCTAAACAAACAAATGACATGAACAAATAATTACAACAATATGAACAAATTGTCCAGTATACAACAAATGTCTAGCTTACAACAATTTTCCAGCTTACAATTACAGTTTACACTTTACAGCTTAAAATTAGAAACTGTAATTTATAGTTGCAACCAAATGAACCTAAAAAAAATAAAAATTAACATACAGGATATGGACAAATTGTCCAGCATTGCCATACAACATACAAAAAAAAGTAAAGAATCTAAGATTACAACTACAGTTCTCCAACTTACAACATACAAAAAAGAGAGTAAAGATTAACATCCATAATGGACCCTCATTCTTTTAATGCAGCAGTGTAAAGAGGATATGGACCCATCAGAAGCTCAATCAGCTGATACAAGCTCGGCCAGCACACTGGACCCCAAATAAATTAGCAATATAAACAACATTAGGCCATATCACAGTGACTGGAGTATAGAAGGATATACAATCCAAAGTCCACTCAATTGGCAATATAATTATATAAACAACATTAGCCAAGATCAATTCAAGGAGCCAAGGAGGACCAAGCTGCATAAAGTATAATCCTCAAGAGAGCTTGCTTCATCATTTGGGGTTGAATTGTCAACTTGTTAGTTGATAGCTGCTCAAGAGAATTAGGAATAAATAAGGCCACAATATGGACATGGAGATTAACATTGTCCAATTCACATAATTTAGGCCACAATATATTACAATACATATAGAAATTTGGAAGTTTAGAAATAACCTGAGGTACAAGCCTACAACAAACATAATTTGAAAGCTTCCACTATTCAACATCAATACTCTTTAATTCATCTGCATGCTGGAACAAGAGAAACTATGGTTTGAAGACTTTGAAGGCTCAGATAGGCATGGTGTGCATCAACAGATGCAATATAGTATATGTCCACTACTAAATAATGCCATCTCATCATTGCACTATTTTCAAATTTGTTAATTTGGATGCATTGTAGTATAGAAAAATAACTAGGAGCAATGCAAAATCAAGATACCTGATTTATCACAGGAAGTAACCATGAATTATCACAGAAAATCAAGCAAGTTGCAAGTTGCAGCCCATAACCAAACCCAAAACCAATAACCGAAGGCCGGTTATTAAAACCCAATTAGTGCTCAGCTGAGTCACCTCTGGGCTCTGGCTCTAGGCTTTAGCACCAACAAAAATCCAACTTTTTCAAACAAACAAAACCATATTATCATCTGCATAGATAAACAAGTAGATTTGAAATATGAAAGTTCAAATTGGCAATTAGTGCATCATAAATAGATGCATCGTAGTATCTGTTTACTACTTGCTAATGTCATATCATCATCACAAATTTTTTCACATATTTGTTAGTAACTTATAATGAAAAAAAAGTGACTGAAATACACAAAAACTACTAAAAGTCAAAAACTACAGTTCAGAAATAGCATGGGATACTTACAAAGTACAGTTATAACCTAGGGTAAAGGACTACATATAATATGCAGTATTAAACATTCAAAATGAGGTATGTAGTTCATTGTATAGTGCACGCATAGCATATTACAGTACAGCCAAGCCAGCATCATGAATCCCAAACATAAAACAAAATGACCAGTACTGCATACTGTATACTGGACAGCGCAGACCATAGTGCACATCAACACATTCCAATGAGCCAATGATAGGTGTTTAATAATTACATAATCCAAACCAAAATCCAGATTCCAAAGACTAACTCTTCAAATATCGCTTGAGGTTGAGCCCATCATAGTCAATTGGCTTAAATCTGTACAAGTATAAAAAAGATAAACAAACAAAAAAATAAATAATCAATACAAGTAATGTAGTAAAAAAAGAGTACATTATGCCATGAAATTTAATATCTAAAATGATACCTCTTTCAAGTTTATCTAGGAATTCCAAATTTTCTTCAAGATTAGTAACAATAGATCGATCCGAACCAGTTCTAAACCAATCTTGAGAACAAATAAGACCCTGAGCAATCCTAAGTGTCGAAGAACTCCTAAATACATCAAGCACTCGACCACCGGTACTAAATGCACTCTCCGAAGCAACCGTAGAGATTGGAACAGCCAAGACATCATGATCCATTCTCGAAAGAACAGTAAAACGAGAAGAATTGATCTTCCACCAAGCCAAGAGATCAAAATTAGGATTCTCATCTTCATCGGCTTCGGTGGGCTCGACAAAATAACGATCCAACTCAGATTTATTATCACAACCACCAGTTTTCATTTTATGATTTTTATACTGTGCCTTCATTATACTTTTCAAGTTAAATATTGGACGATCGTCGATGGTAGAAGATTCATTCATTTCATTAGTTGTAGAAGGAATTGTAGGTGCATACAACTTTCTGTATTCTTCAAACATGGAGTAAGCAACCAATTTTACCTTCTCTATCATTGTGTCACCCTTTGACTGACCATAGAGTTGATATAGCCACCATTCCAAATATACAAATTTTTGCCTTGGATCAAAAAGTGGCACAATGAAGACAACCATGTCCATCTTCTCGACGTCCTCCGAATACTTATCGTATTTCTCTCTCATTTTATCTGCCATAGTAGACAACTCAAAGTCATCATTACTTTTAGCATTTTTCAAAAGAAAGTCGATAGAAGCAATCTCTTCAAAAAACTTGTTGGAAGTGACATACGAAGACCCCGATACACGTAAAGTGAACTCATAGAAATGTTCTAAGAAAGTACATAACCTTCTCACATTCATCCAATTGTCTTCGTTTGGAAACATGTTATCACCCTCAAGCTCTCTCTTAAATAGAAGATCTTCGTCTTGGAGCCTCTCAAGGCACTTTGAAATTTTTGAGCGGTATCCAACATCAAATATGTTGAATTCCAACGGGTGCTCACATCTAGACACAACAGTTTTTTGCTTTCTATTTTTTCCATTTGAGCACAAGCTTTAAACTTCTGAAAACGAGAAGGAGATTGCCTCACGTAGCTAATAGCTCTTCGGACATGAGCAACTGACAAAGACATCATTTTCAGCCCATCTACAACGACAAGGTTTATAATGTGTGCAATGCAACGCATGTGTAAATACTTGCATTGAAGTACACTATTTCCTCATTGTGCAAACTTTTTGCTCAAATAAGCAATAACAACGTCATTAGAGCTAGCATTGTCAACCGTTATTGTAAAAATCTTGTCAATGCCCCACTCAATTAAACATGACTCAACGTCCCTCCCAATGGCCTCGCCTTTATGACTAGCAATTGGACTAAAGTTGATAATTCTTTTTTGTAATATCCAATCATCATTAATGTAATGTGCCGTGAGACACATGTAGTTTATCTTTTGAATGGAAGTCCATGTGTCTATGGTAAGACAAACTCTTTGATTGGACTCCTTGAAATACGCCTTTAACTTAGTCTTCTCACTAGTGTAGAGATTGTAACAATCTCGTGCAACGGTCCATCTCGACGGTACACTGAACATCGGACACACAACCGAAACAAATCGCTTGAAACCACCCTCAACAAACTGAAAAGGAAGCTCGTCGACAGTTAGCATATAAAATAAGGCCTTCCTTACGTCTTCTTGATTAAATTGCCAACTAGCTAGTTAGTGTTGACTTGCCTTTCCCAACAAATTGTATATTCAATATTGATTGGGACGGACCTTTGTGATTTGGATTAAGGGGACATATAGGCCAATGGTTTCTGACTGAGCTGGTCCCATTAATTACGGGGTGACAATAATACTATTTTTTACAGTAGTTACACTTTGCTTTAGGGTTCTCATTCTCAAGAAATTCCTTAAAGTCACTCCAATAAGGAGCCCTTCTTTTACCAATACGCTTGCTTTTAACTTTAAGTTTAGAAATAGTTGTAATGGGGACATCCACAGTCCCAACCCTAACCTCGATAGGTTCAGCTCCAGTTGACATCTAAACAATAAAATAAAATCATATAAGATAAAGTTTACTTGTAAACAAACAACAAACTCCCTCGCACAGCCCCAGCCCCAACCTTTTTTTATTTCTTATGCATTTACTTGTAAACAAACAACAAGTTGCATACAACATACAAAAATCAAACTACTTACAAAATCAAACTGCATACAAAATCAAACTGCATACAAAAACAAAATCAAACTGCTTAAATTCAAACTCCATACAAGTACAAAAATCAAACTGCTTACAAAAACAAAATCAAACAGTATACAACAAAATCACATCTTGTAACTGGTACTATATAGCCCTTTCACTGCCCACTCAAAATACAACATATATACTGCCACTCAAAATCTATGACATTATGACATGGGATGAATGACCACATAAATACTACTCTCAGGTTACAGGACAAGGTCTAAAATGGATGCAGGACAGGGACTAATCAAAAGGAGCTGTACACACAATGTATACCAAACTATCCTACAAATCTGCTCTAACTGCTTAAGGCCTAGACTATTGGTTCCTGTCATGCTCTGTTGTGGCTTGAACAGCATAGAAAAACGTCTAAACTATATGTTAGTATACCAAGGGATAGAACACACATATGTGAAGGATTCAAATAGAATAAGTGGTCTGTAACAAAAGAGATCAAGGGCTAAGCATTAATCTGCCAAAGACTGGACATATAACCCTCAAGGGTTGAACCCAACCCTGGCTCTCAAATACCTGAACTGGGAGTTCAAGGATCTGAACATCACTATACATATAGGCATGACCCATGGATATCTAAGGACACTCACTCACACTAATACACTTGAGAAACCCAAATAGATGGATAACCCACTATTTCCATAGAACAAAAAAACAAATCATTGAAAAAACAAATCAATTTGCATAGAACAAAAAAAATTGTGCAGAGTGCAAACTGACACTTTAGTTTAAGGCAAATTGGCCCATTGCAATTTGCAGCACAACGATTGTGTATACTGGCACTTTAAGCAATAATGTTACCTGCAAAAATATTTCATCCACAAAATATATATATATATATATATATATATATATATATATATATATATATATCACAGAAAGTATAGAGTAATTCTTACAGCCATTCAAGCATAATTCCAAGCCAAGGCTCTAGGCAGGCTCCAGGCTTCCAGCACCCAAATATCTGCATAAGCCAAGCCAGTAATTATCAACATTCTACCAATCTAAATTTTACCTAGATATGTCACATGAAATTTTGTTAACAATATAAAATTTTAACAGTCTCTCTTAACAGTATAAACTAAAATTACCAAGAAATGTTCTTCTTTCTTGTTAAAACTAATAGTAAAACATTTCTTCTTTCTTGTTAAAACTAACAGTATAAATTAGTAAATCAACCGTCTATTTTAACATGAAAATAGTATAAATTAGTAAATCAACATTAATTATACATATAATGCGCATATTATATATAGCTTCAAACCATTTCTTCTTCCTTGTTAAAACTACCTTGAATTAAAAATATAAATTAAAAAATACTTACACAAAATAGGGTTTGTAGATCCAGAGGGGGCTCGGAGTCTCAAAGAGAGCGTGGAGTCAGATCTCTGATCTAAGAAAGAAAGAGATACAGATCCCAGATCTGGAGTCAGTCTTCAATATTTGAACATAATAATTAGAAAAATATAACATAAATGAAAAGAAAAAAATTAAGAATACTTGTTATATTTCAGATCTGGAGAGAAAGACTTCAGATCAGGAGAGAGAGACTTCAGATCCGGAGAGATCCGGAATTAGGTAGACCGGAGTCACCAGATCTACTCTTCAGATATAGAATTAGGGTTTTTTCTTTCTCCATGGACAGTGTAAGAGGCGCTGATCGGCGAGAAAGAGGCGGTGAGAGGCTGAGAAGAGAGGCAGGGACGACGGAGTGAGGGAAAGGCGGAGGTAGCTAGGGTTTTTTCCTAGGTTTTTTCTTTCTCTAGAGAGGAATGGGGATGAGCGGCGGTGAGATGAGAGAGCAAGTGAGAAATAGGATGAAAGAGAGTGAAAATTTGATTTTATACTTAGGGATTAAGTGAGGGTATTTTGGTAAATGCACTATGTTATTTAGTTTTTAGTTTTTAACCGAAATCGAACCCGTTAACCGAAACCGAACCCTATAACCGAATTAATGGGTTTGTAAAACCGAAACTGACCCGTATTGGTTTTGAATCGAACTGAATAGCTTATTCAGTTCGGTTCGATTTTTGGTTTAGAACCTAATAATGCTCACCCCTAGCAGAGAGACCAGTAGTATCAGGCAGAACAAGAAGCATGTACCTATTGTGGCAAGATAGGATATCTCAGATCAGTTTGTCGGGGGCCAATAGCCGATACTTTTGCTGTGGAGTAGAGGACCATTTTGTTAGCACTTGCCCCTATCCGACATCTCGAGGACGACCAGCTACACCAGATGTATTACCTCAGTCCTTTCAGTCGCATAAGTCATTACCCCCAATAGTGGATAAGCAGTTAAGGCCAATACTAGATGTTCATCCATTGGCACAATATCCTCCGCCATCACGAGCTCAGAGGGTCAGGCAGCGCAGAGCATAGTTGTATGCACAGTCTCAGGGGCAGCTCTAGTATCTGCATGAGGGTAGTACCTAGGGAGTATCAGGTACCATCTTCATGGTCTTCTTTCAGTTATGTCCTTTTGATTTATCTTTCAGTAGCCGGCCAGGTAGCGGCAGTATATCTTGGGTTCTTGTCGGCGACCTTGTAATCCGCCTATATCAGGGATACAACGGTCGATTTGACTTATTCGGTGAGTGAATACGAGTCTCTCATCCCACTCTTCTATTTTCGTATCTTGAGATACATAATATCTATCACATGTCTCGACTACGAAGATATGTCCTAGGTAGAGTTATATTTTAGACTAAGTTATTGGTACCGACTTACTTTAAGACTTGACCGCTATCTATTTTGGGAGTCAGTGTAGGCCAGCGAGGGTGGGTCCCTACTCAACTAACTCAGGAGACATATTTATATGCCTCCAGCCCTTCTTGATTGTGGTTGTGTTATTGCTTACGCATTTATTTATATTACTGTTGCCTTCATTTATTGCTTGCGTATTTATTTATATTACTGTTGCCTTCGTTTATATGTCATCTTTGTTTTATTGAGATATTTGTATTTTTTTAGCTTTTGTTTTGGTTATCATGCTCAACTAGCTTTAGGAAATTTCAAGGAAATTTTTTTTCTAAGGATGGGAGAGTTGTGAGGCTCGTCTCACTGTATCGGTATTTATATACGGATACATATTTTTGTACTGTATTTCGTATTTTCTTGGTTTTTGGAACGCTTTAAATTTTTTTCAACTTATAGATTTTCTCCTTGACCGACATACCGCCAGTATACCAGTGCATACCGACGGCATGCCTGTTACTTCCATTTTCGGTTATACATATTTTTAGTATACGTATACGAGATTCTGACATTTGACAGTGACCCGTGTTTTGACTTATCTTTCTTAGCCTTGCCTTGGTTTAATTTGGTTTGGTTCAACTTGGCATGGCTTGGTTTGGGTTGGTTTTAGATGAGAAGGGTTTTGTATAAAAACCAACTTCTCTCTCTCTCTCCTCCATTAACTTTATTTATTTCTTCATCTTCTTCTTCATTTACTCCTCCCCCAACCCTAGGCAAGTACATCTTGCCAAATCTTGAACATTATTATTTTTTTATTTTGTTTGTTCTATTCTCTTCCTTGCATGATTCTAAGCCTCATTAGAACTTGAAGTTTTTGGTTTTGATGGTTATATTTTTGTAGATCTTAGTTTTGATCTTTTTTCATTTTTCTTGGTTTTGATCTGCTAAAACTTGGTATTTTCAAAAACTGGTTGCTTTATGTTGTAGGAAATCTCGTTCTACCCAATTTTGACCTTTGAAAAGTTAGATTTTGATTTATTTTGAAAAAGTTATGGACTTTTGAAGTTCATGGGTTCAACCAAGCATTTTTATGCTGGTTGGGGAAGATAAATAGTGGGCACGCGCAGTTTTTAGCGCTGCGCCATCTCGATTGTGCATGCTCTGGTGCAACCTGGCTTCTGGCGCAGCTTGGCTTCTGGCGCAGCTTGGCTTCTGGCGCAACCTGGCTTCTGGCGCAACCTGGCTCCTAACCTGGCGTAACCTAGCCTGGCACCACTTGACCTCTGGCACCATTTGCCACTTGGCACCACTTGTCCCTAGGCACCACTTGGCACCATTTGCCACTTGGCACCACTTGTCCCCTGGCACCACTTGGCACCATTTGTCCCCTGGCACCACTTGACACCATTTGCCACTTGGCACCATTTGTCCCTTGGCGCCATTTGTTCTTTGGCACCATTTGTCCCCTAGCACCACTTGTCCCCTGGCACCACAATCATAGTTTTGATCTTTTGGCACGTTTCCTGTAATTGGCCATTTTTGATATTTTATTCGACTGTACTAAATTCTTAACATGATTAGATGATCTTGCTTAGTTAGAGAATGATTGTACACCCTATATACACTTGATACTAGCACATGTACTTACTTTTATTTATTCCTTCTCACATGCCATAATATGTCTTTCCTTCGATTCTTTCTTATATGCTATGATATGTATTGCCATGTCTTTCCGGATTTATTGAACTTTACAGTCTATGCCATGTTTAGAAATTTTTGTTATGGTCCGTCGTGGCGCACCCATGTTACATGTCTTCTTTGCTTACTAGATAGTGATCCATCGTGGTGCACTCTTTTACATGTCTTTTCTTGCTTACTTGATAGTGGCCTGTCATGGCGTACTCCCTATTTGCTCTATAGTGGCTCGTCGTAGAGCACTCCTAGCTTCCAGCTTATTATATTTTTTTGTTGTGGCTTGTTGTAATGCACATTCTTGCTTTTGTCCGGTCTTGCATATCATGTCTAGGATGGATTATGCAGAATGCCACACCCAGAATCCAACAAGAAAACGTTAAGGACTAAACAACTAGCTTGATTACCTAGATGCATTGGGAGGGAAGAATTTTTCGGTTGCCTGCAAGCCGTTTGTGTCACGCCCCGATTTCGAAGAATCGATAGTCGTCCCCCGGACGTGATGTCGTGCGAACCTAAATTGCGATCGCACAAGGCATAATCATAAGGTTATCCGAAACATAACATCAAATAGAGTACGCAGAGAAATTGAACACATTGAAACGAGAGAAACTTTTTGTTTTCATTGATAATAAAACTTCATTTACAAGACTCCATTACAATCATTGCCACACGGGCTACAACATGACTCGATTACAAAATAAACACAGATGAGATAGTCGTTCTATATATTACATCCTCCTTTACAAACAAAATATTCCTAAAGACCGGGAATAGTGGGGAGTCGAGACGCCATTTCTACTGGACTGAATGCGGAGTCTTCAAAAGGATTTCCAGAAAGAAGCCTTCAACTCACGAACGAGGCTTCAAAAGTGTTCGCGCCACCTTAAGCTTTAAGTAGCACGCCCTTCCTGGTTCTGGGTACATGCGTGGAGAGCGAGGATCAGTACATTACACTTTGTACTTGTGCGTGGCTACTTAAGTTCCAAGCTCTCATTTAGTTGAAGAGTTTATATGACTTAGTTTATGAATGTTTCTAACCATCCTAATAAATTTGGACAAGCATAATGAAATTCACGTTGGAACTTACCCACGGCGGACCGCGTCGCGCATTAAGAGACTTACCATGTTCTTTCCTGTCAATTGTTATCGTTTTCATACCAAGTGCAATACTACGTGTGATTGGTCACTGGCTCCCAGAGCCATCTTGGACTCCTTTAGCTTTTGTTAGTCGGGACCCTTTCAGTGCGAGTAGCGAGTCCCGCTGCAAGTCCCCGCCTAGCCTGTGCCCATCACAGCTATATACTTGTTTACTTTCTTAGCCGCAATGGTCCCGTGGCCCCGGGTTGCCGTGCGAGAAAACGCTCTCCTTGTCGACAAGTTGTCCATGACCGTGCAAAGACAAATTTTTAGTTATTAAGATATACCCTACATTTTCTTTGAAAATTTGATCATTTTATCGTGTTTGTGCCCTTGCATTATCCTTTCATTCGCAACAAACATTATCGATTGACCTAAGAAAGGGTCAAAAAAAGAAGGGTCAGCCACTCACCCTGAGTTTGCTTGAGGCGAAAGAACTTGTTGGTCGCACTAGACGTAGCCTACGCGATTACCTGAAATCACATAAGCAATCGATTAGAACACTATATTATTCAAGAAGTTCGATAGGAAATGCGAGTTCGGAATACAAGCCATAAACACCATCGAAAACATTCACGAAAATGCATTCAGAAAACCAAAGCCAAAACCAACGCAAGCAGCGTAAAAAATAGAGCAACGGGAGGTCTCTCCCGACTCAGCCGCAGAGTCAATCCTTGAGGCACAACCCGCTGAATATGGAACTTGGTTCCGAAGAAGCCATTCTATAACGGGGAATGGATCTTAATTCAACCGTTCCCGTTCAACCGATTCGATCGATCCCGACCTATCAGTTCCGACCGAATCGATGGAAACAGTGTTCCTTTCTCGCGCACCCCATGGACGGAGAACGGGGCACGATGTAGGAACGAGACACTACACTTTGTCCCGACCCCAACCTGAATGGATTTGGAGCTATCTGTCATGATGAGCACACTTCCAACTCACCTTCGAGTGTTGCACCTTTTATATGTTTTAGGGTACATTTGTCTCCTGGACGATGTACCCACTATTAGATCTTAGGATACATTTGTCTCCCAGGCGATGTATCCACTATTACTTTCATTTTCTTTTGTCCTGGATAAGTCGGATAGTCTGCAGGGTAGGTAACTGGATTGGATTTTTCAAAAGTACATATGTTAGTAATTAGGAATGTGATAACCCTAGTTAGCTAATGTATAAAGCCGTACTCATTGCTTGGCCGTGATTGTTGTATGGAGTCCAGTCTAGTCTAGTTTTGTCTAGGAAGTGTCCGGATTGTTTATTTCAGTACATTATTGTTTATGCTTTACTTTTGTCGATAAATGATTAGAGACTAAGTTCTGTTCAGGAAAAGAGTTACAACCCCGATCCTTATTTGGTTTATGGGTTGTAACTTAGGTTCCGGAATAGTTCCTAAGTCATCTTATCATTTGTCGTTCTATATAATTCTCACATGCTCTCATGTCCTAGTTATCTAACATGCCCACATGTCCCAGTTACCTTACATGTTTACATAGCCCGATTGCCTTATATGTCCACATGTCCCAGTTGTCTCCTATGCTCACATGTCCAGTTATCTCACATGCTCACATGTCATGTTTATCTTACATGTTCACATGCTTCCGTTTAATTCACATATCCACAGTTTACTTTATGTCACATATTATTTACCCTATGCTCCATGTTGCTTTGCTTATTGTTTTTCTATTATCGGGATAAGTGTATTGGTAGTGCACGAGTCTCGATTCGCATTTACTTATTTCTGTCTTTATCCATTGCGATGTTAGTTCTTGCTGGTTTTAGTTCATAGTTTGGCTTCCTTTGTGGTACTTGCTATTGAGGGTCTGACCCCACTGGTTTTGTTTGGCCAGATTTGATAGAGGAGCCCGGAGGATCTTCCGTACCATCTACTCGCTGGTGACTATCCGGAGCACCAGAGTACTTTAGTGGGTTTTCTATTACATTCTTCCACTAGTTATGTACATTATTCTTTTGTGGTGTTTAGCCTCCGAGCACGTGTTTAGCTCGTGTTTTGGATCTTGACATTTAGCCTACGGGCCTAAACATGATTTGCGTATTCTAGACTATAACTAGAGCTTATCATGTATGACTATTACTCTTGCTAGTTCTTCACCTTGTATTACTAGCTTCATGATCATTGATATATGACGTTTTACTGTTTTATATTCCAGATTATCATACTTCTTGTAATTTGCATATTTGCCTGTGATTGAGATACCTAGGATCGTTCGACCTAGGATTAACTATTGGCTTGTAGTAGTAACCCTCATGTCTTGACAGTTTATACGTTATTTCAGAGTACTTGAGTACTTTGGAATACGTAGCTGGCCTGTTCCGTCCCTATTTGCCAGTATTCTGGTTATGGGACGTGACAAAGTATAAACCTGATCCCGGGTAAATGGGATTATTGTCAAGATAATAGAAATTGTGTGATCCAGAAGTGTTTCTCTAAATATTGCATTTGCATACAACATTTGTATGAGGTTTACACATTTATACCTGACACCTAAATTCCTTTGGAAAAGGATGCAAATACTATAAAAAAAAAGTTATCAGTAAATCTACTTTTAAAATTATCCATTTCTCTGGTTCAATTTCCATAATTTTATCATCTTACCTTACCTACTTTACTCCTTTGACTGAGGGCTTGCTCATCGTATTGACGACCTAGTTTTGTTCACTAGGTTTTGATGAAGGTCAGGAGAGAATGCAAATGCACACTGAAGAGAAGCTAAATGAATAAGACAAAGAGGTGGTCGACCTGGTATCGGCTAGTAAAATTTTGTAGCTTGTAATGTATTTTATATATTGGGTTAATGGTTGTAATCGGGTAGTATAATAAAATTTTCTATTTATAGTTTATAATGTCCTGAAATGAATTGTTAAATTATTTGTATTATGTACCCTGTGACCTGTGGTAATCCTATCCTAGATCTGTACGGGCGACAATCGCGAATATGGATACTGGAGTATTCGTATGGCGCGTAGCCTGGGGATGGTGTTACGTATTCGGCTCACTGTATTTTGGGAGCGGGACGTGACAGAAAAAAAAAGAGGGGTTTTGAAATACTAAAATTTCTTAAACGATTTCTGTTTCGATCCAAAAACAAAAAAATCGAATAAGACTTACGCCAATTGTATAACTAACCTCAATTTTATACATATTTTATGATTAAATATGTATATATTTTGACAATAATTATATGTATGTGTTTCAAAGTCCGTTTTAGTAATTTAATAATTAGTTTAACTTTGGGTCCAATTTTAAAATACTATAATTATATATATATAAATTATATATTTTTAATATAATTTAACCACACTTCTATTTTTTTGCTGGTATATTAAACGATAAAAATGGTCCAATCGAATAAACCGAGTCGATTATTTCGATTTGATTTCGGTTATGGATCGATTTTGGTTTTAGATTTTTAAACTTTTGGTTGAATCAATTTTGACTATTTCGGTCGGTTGAAATCAAATATACCCAATGTTCACCTCTATGATTGGCATACAGTTTTTGAGCAAAACTAAGGGGATTTTTTATTTATGATCTAAAAGGGTTTCGCCCAGAACTTTATGTAATCAATGTCCCATGTTACCCCCGAAGTTCTCTTCGTCACATAGTCATGGAAAATTTTGTAACATTTACTAAATTATGTATGAGAAGATGTGCATTAACTACACAAACCAAATCTACCTACATGTATAACTTGGATATCTATGCTTCCAAGAACCTACCTTCTTTTTGACAATATATCCATAGCCATAAGCCAATCATATATTTGAACATGTTTATTATACTTAAACTTATGTGATAGTGGCTAAGGATGTGGTTTAATGAAAGTAGTTAATCCTTGACTTTGACCATGCTTAAACATTGTTCTCATTTTAAAAAGCCAGAAAATGGTCAATCATGCTTTGAATCCACCATTTCACATACGCTCTTTGGTCGCACAATTACCACTCCCTAAACAGCATTAATACAAGATGGAGCTCAAGAATGCACGTTAACGTTGTGTTTGTTAACCTAGGAGGGGAGTGAGAGGAAAATTTGAGGAAAAGAAAAATAGAGGAGAGTAAAATGAAAGTAAAATTAATTTTTTCTTCACTTGTTTGGATAAACAAAAAGTATGGAAAGAAAAATTTTAAAAATAATATTTTATTTATTATGGAAAAAGATATAATTACCATTTAGTCCTTGATTTTTTTCAAATCATAATTAATAACTACTTTATTGGAGGGTAGTTGGGTAATTTATTTCACAATCCTCTCATCTCTCTATTTTCCTCCCACTTTTGGGAGAAATTTTTTTGAGTGGGACCCACATGAATTTTCCTCTCACATTCATCTCCCTCAATTCCCCACCCCCCCCCCCCCCCCCCCCCCCCCCCCCCAAACACCACTACTTTTAATTTTCCTCCCATTTTCTCCTCAAAATTTTCCTTCCCCCCATTTTCCTCTCTTCCCAAACAATACCAAAAATTTGTAATAAAAAATAAATATAAAATGGATTGGTTTGTATGAGAATAGTATAAAATAAACCTTAAAAATCCAAATAAGATGAGTGAATATAGATCCATGTGCAATTTTTTTTTATAAAAAATAATATAAAATCTAGAATTTCGAAATTGAAAAAGAGTTACAATGTATAAATTTTGAGACTTAGACCATAACTCATGTGGTCGGAACAGAATTATTATGAGACTCCAACTAAACATTATTATTCTATAAAATAAGTTCATATATATATATATATATATATATATATATATATATATATATATATATATATATATATATATATATATATATATATATATATATATATATATATTCTCAATTTAGAATCTATAAATTGTAATGGATACATTAATAAGAACATTCTTTTGCAAAGTATGATCCATATAGCTAATCCAAACTGACCAAGCATGGTCAAGCAAAGATGAGGTCATACTTATTGTTGGGTCAAATCTTCTCATCCCTTTCCTAAAACTTTAATTGACTAAATATTAGCAACCTTTTGGCTACTACATCTTCAAAGTGTGCACACCCATTCCATGTCTAACTCCAATTTCATAGAGTAATAATAAATAAATGAAAAAGTGTAGGGGGGAAGGAGGGGACAGGAGGTCATGGCTCAAGGCCCACATGAGTCCCCCTCCCCCTTTGCCTTTAATAGGGGAGGCTGATGTTTACTTGACTCACATGAGAATGCCCAATGGACCCAACTAAAAAAAGAGAGGAGAGAGTACCCTTGTTGATATAAGTCCCTTTAATCTATTATATTAAGAGTGAATCCCTTGTACCTACTTGAGAAAGCATTCCTAAATCTTGTCATCTGTTTGAAAAATACTATTGTAAAATTCTCTCTCACATCAATACAAATATTTTTAACTTTTTCTTAGGAGCAACATAAGTTATGAACTGCTAAAATTTTGATAGTCCTGAAATTATTAATTTATGCTTTTAGGATTGATAGAATTTTGGCAGTCCAAATCTATTATAAGACTATCAAAATTTTGACAATCCTATTGCGTAACCAGAACTATCAAAAATTTGGCAATTCTCAATTGTCTCAAACGTGATTGTGTTTGTTCAGACGCTTCGAACCTCTGTTAATGAGGTTTGTTGTCCTCAAAAATAAAATGGAGTTATTGTCCTTGGTTAGAAATAATGTAAAAATATATATTAAAAAATATTTAAACCATATATATATAATTTTTGAGTTTTTTTAATTTTTTTTGGGGTCTTTTAGTTGTGTTTTGTTTGAAAGAATGTAAAAAAAAAAAATATTGTAATTGTGTTTTGTTTGAGAAGAATGTAACAAAAAAAAAGTTTATAGTGAGATTTAAACCCACAACGTTTTGTAAGAAATCAAAAAACTTTAAATTGATTCCTTAAACCAACTCAACCAAAAAATTATTAATTATGTAGAACGTTTTCTGAAAATCCAATGGACTCATGATAGACGATTTCAAAGATACTTGGACTTTGAGTCTCGAATAAGTTAGAATATATGTGTTTGGGTCTCCATAATAGACGTAGTTAGTGTCTGAATCTCCAATAAGTTAAAATGTTTGTGTTTAGGCCTCCATAATAGACTTATTTAGTGTTTGGATCTTGGACTAACGGTTAGTAGTTAAAACCCAACTAAAAAAAACTAATAAAAAGAAGAAATAAATAAAAATAAAAAAAGGAGAAAAATGGGAAAGAAAAAACGAAAATGGGAAAAACGAAAAAAATGATAAAATAAAACAAAAATAAAAGATAAAAGATAAAACTAGAAATACTGAAACAAAAAAAAGAAAGAAAAATAATCTAAAAAATGAAAACAGATTAAAAAATAATAATTTTCTTTTGTCCGAGAAAAACAATATATCCTAGTATTCTTAAGGGATAGAAATCCCGTATTTTGTATGTAAATATTTATCTGAATATTAGTATATATATATATTAACCTAAACCAAATATGGGAATAGGTTTCCATTATAAATTTATCCGAAATATTTTTATTTTATGTCTAGATATTTTTGTATAAATTTATTTTCGAAAATTACAAATACCCGAAAAGTTTATTCCCATAATAAATTTATTCTTATCATTTTTTTTACTTTTTTTTTTTTCCTTTTTTCCTTTTTTTTTCCTTTTTCTTTGTTCGATTTTGTATTCTTTTTCTTTTTTGTGTTTTTTCCTCTTTGTTTTTTTTAAATTTATTTTTTAGTTGAATTTTGAATTATGTTTATTATTGAGGTCCAAACATAAATATTCTAACTTATGTAGATCCAAACACTAATTATCTCTATTAAGAAGATTCAAACACAAATATTTTAATTTATTGGAGACCTAAATACTAATTATGTCTATTATTAAGATCTAAACATAAATATTTTAACCTATTCGAAATTTAAAGTCAAAATATCCGTAAATTTTACTTGATAGGTTTTTAAGAGTCCTACAATATTTAGGAGGAGACCCATCTCGAAATAAGGTAGATCGATAGTACTTCTCTCAAAAATACCCTCCCAAAGGGAAAAGGAGAAAAATAAAGGCAAAGAGCACTCAAAGAGAAAGATCACTGCGAGAGAGAGAAGATCCATTCCTCTCTTCTTCTGTCAGTAACAAAGAAAAAGAAAAGGAAAGAAAGAAAGAGAGAGAGAGAGAGAGAGAGAGAGAGAGAGAGTAGTGGAGACGTTGGTTTGGGTGTGGGTGGAGAGAGGCATCACCATCACCTCACCGCCGGCGGTGGCGGCCGTACTGTCTCGGCGTAGCAGCGCTCGGCGTCACGGCCATGGCCGCCACTTCCTCCATTTCCTCCACTAGCTGACTCCACCACCACCAGGAATAATAAAGATCGAGTCTTTGATCGATTCCCAATATAAATGAAAGCTCTGCGGAGATCAAACACCTGCTCCTCCTCCTCTTCTCCGTCGTCTTCGTCGTCGTGGATCCACTTGAGATCGCTCCTCATTGTCACCTCCTCCCCTCTTCCCGGTCGGTGAGCCCTCCCTCTCTCTAAACATTCCTTATTTTTTTTGTTGGGTCCGGAGTGTCGGCCGAGATCTCATCGAAAAGAGAGGACTTTGCGCATTTGGGATTGATGTGTTCGCTGGATTTAGTGAGCATTTTAGTCTTGGATCTAAAAGAGAGGAGCTTGCGCATTCGGGGTTGATGGGTCAGTGCCAATTTTCGCACTTCATACGAATTTCTCTTCATCAGAACTGCTCTGTAGTGGATTTCGCTGGAATTAGTGGGTTTTTAGTAGTCATCTGTAAATTGTGAATATTTTACTGTGTCAAAGTTTGGATCTTTGATGACACTGCTCTCACAATCCACTCCTCTCTCTGCTCTCTGTGTGCTTGTCTTTGGTTGTATGTGCCAATCCTCGGGTCTAAAAGAGAGGAGCTTGGGGCATTTGGAATTGATGGCGCATGCCATTTTTGGCAGTTGATTTGGATTCCTCTTCATCTGTTGTGTACTAGTGGGTTTGCTGGTGTTAGTGGGTTTGGTAGTATTGGCTTGACTTTCCTATGCATCTTCCCGTTTGGACCATTTCCTCCTCACCCATCTGGGAAATTGTTGTACTTTAGCGTGTCCAAGTTTGGATTTTGATGACATTTCTCCTACCATGTAGTAGCCTTTGTGCTCTGTATGTGCTTCCCCTTCGTTGTCGATTCGCCCGTGGTTATTTCTTTCATTCGCTTAATTGATATATGGATTAAGAAACTGCAGCTCAGAGAGTTCAAAGTTGAAAGTAGTGTTTGATACCAACATTTTGGTACATGCTCATGGGATCCTGTATATGTTTTTCTGTCCAGAGGTAGCCTCAAATCACCCTGGTCGCGGAGAAAAAGAAAAAGAGCACTCTCTCATCGACAATGGAGAAATATGTTTTCCGCGGATGGAAGATTTCGGGATGGAGGGGTGAAGTTCTTGAAGAAAGCTAGAAGTAGAGTAAGACTTTTCTCAAAATTTTACTTTGTCTGTTACTGTTTCTTGTTTTTGGATCTGAGAAGCTTGTTATTCCTCTTTGTTTTTTGTTGTCTTGTCGTCATATGTTTGTCTCTCGTTGGAGCGATGCTTTCGGTAGTTATTGTTGTTTATGTGATTCAGGGAATTGATCCAAGCATCCGGGCTGAGGTTTGGCCGTTCCTCCTCGGAGTGTAAGACCTATAACCTTTTCATTGTCGCGAATTATACAATGATTGGATTACATTTAGATACTTATAGACCGACTAGGAATCTTTTAATACATGTTGATGTGTCTTAATATTTAAGTACTAAGTGTTCTTTGTTTTAATTCTATATACTGTACGGCAGCCTCTGACATATCGATTTATATACTGAAATTGAAATATTGCATATGTTGACGTGTCTTAATCATTGTCTGTCCTACTTGTTCTTTTGTTCTGTTTCTATGTATTGTAAGGAATCCTTGGATGAATCATTTATATGCTGTATTGTCGACACAATATGTTATATTCAAATGCACAATTTGTCAAAATTTACCCATATTAAAATAGGCTAATTTCCACTATATGAAATTGTATCAGCTTACATATGCCAAGACTCTTCTATAGTGTGCGGGATATTGGCGCATGCTTCTTGATCGGCTTACATATGCCATGACCCTTTTATAGTGTATGGAAAATTGGAGCGTACTTCTTGATTGGAGTAGCTAAATTGCATGACCGACAAGGTAGGTCAAGCTACCTTGTGAGTAAGATGGCAATGTTGACTGATCTATTGACCTGCCCGCTTAAGAGAGATGGCTTGTGGCTTGTACATGTTGATGTATGAACCAGTTGAGCCGTCCAACCTGTTTGATAAAGAGGCCAAGGCCAAGTCCGGATACAAGACAGGGATCCCTTAGAAGCAGCACAAGTTTTTTACTATCTGAACTTGCTCCTTCCTTAACTTAGCAAGTCTGTAACTTCTCATTTCTTACGTCTTACATGGGTTTATTACTTCAATCTAAACAGAAAGATACACGACAACAAGAGAGCTTCCTCCAACACATCAATATGTTGCAAGAAGAATTATGGATTAGCTAAATATTGTAATTTCAAATATATGATGCGATGATAATAACATACATAACTAGACGATAAATCTTAAATTTGTAGCTTGATTGTCTTTGGATGATGGTGGTGGACATACCATGTCATGACAGGATTACAAGAAAAGTGTTATATAAAATTACGAGTCCAGCAACCTGAATAATTGATCTAATTACCCAAACTAGATAATGTAAATTAGAGTACGTGTAGAAATTGGTTGGGAATGTGACAAGAACGAGAGCAGATTCTAGATCGATGACGATGAAGAAAAGAGGGTTGTTGTTTATAGAAATGGAGGCAGAATGATAGAGATAGATCATTATCTACACATAGAAATAGATATAGAGAGCGGACAGATCTACACGTAGGTTGATGAAGCAGACAGTTGAATTTGTAGGAGGGATTGTGTTGGATATGGCTGAAGAGGTGTGGAGTTCAATCTGGTTGAAGAGGATAGGCTTTGGCCAATGAGGCCATTGAAGCTGTAGACAATCAGTGGTGTGCTTGGTTCGTGGATTTCAGAGAGGTCGGAGAGGCTTCTCTTTTTTGTCTAGCATTTCTTCTGAAGACTTGAGAAATAAACCTAGGCAAGAATTTATGGAGTTCATAACTTGTGGGTGGACCCAAGTTGGGTAATAAACAGGTAGATGTAACCCGTTTACTAAATGGCTTCTGCAGGGTCAAATAACTCACTTTCTCGAATATTTTTATATTGAGCCAGTACAAGCGTCAACCAACCCGGTTAAAGAGTCTCCAATGACACTTGAACTCTAGTCATGATCATATCCTCGGTTTCATTGTAGTGTGCGAGTTACTTGTTGAAAGTTGATGTAGGCAACTGCTTCTACCAAACTGCATCTTCCTGTTTGTTCGATCATGTCTGCCATGGAAGCACGCCTATTCTCATTAAAATGTTCAATAAAGTTGTAATTTTGTAATCATATTGTAGATAGTTAGATACATGGCGGTATAACATGCTTGTGGAAAGAACGTAGACTTAACTATATGGACCTTTGTTGTAAAAGGGTTGTGGAATGTTGTTAATCTGGGAACAAACTACTGCAGTCAGAACTGATGTAACACAAGTTATATGATTGTGGACTATCTAAGATTCTAAACATGTTTTCTTTAAATTAAAAATGTGAAGATGAGTCGACATTACAATTAGTACATAAATGAATTGGATAATGCTAGAAATTGGCGGGTTTTAGATTAGTTTGTTGAAATACTGGTAAACTCTTTGCAATGTTAATGAGTCACATATTTCTACTGTACGGATAAGTTTCACATTGTCGTCTGAAAGCGATATTGATATTGCAAACATCGAAAGTACAGGAAACCAAGTGAGCCAAAACCACCGAAACCCCCTGAACTGCCATCACTGGTACTCATTGGTAGAGTCTGAAACTGTTACTCAGAAGGTTACATCTTACGACATCATTTTGTTCAAGCAAAACGGTGCCTTATCCAATCATCTCTTTACTAGAAGAATTTTGTTATTTAATGGCGATTTTTTTTCCACTATAATGAACTTAATTGGACTCAGTCTAGACCTCTTGATGGCTCTTCATAATTGTCAATTGTTTAATTCTTTTTTTTCTCTCTTACAGTTATGATCTGAACAGTACAGAGGATGAGAGAAACATCATAAGAAGGCAAAAAAGGTATCTGAAATCAGTTAACCTGTAGCTTTCAGATGCATCTTTAGCGTATTAGGTTTTTTTTTTTTTTTTTGTGGAGTTAGTATCTTACGTGTTATTTTTAGTGCTATAGGAGACATCACATTGTTGCTTCCTGTCTTCACGTTGCACAGGAAAGAGTATGAAAATCTAAGAAGACGATGTCGGCGCCTCCCAAGCCACAGGCAGAAGGGCAATGAGTTGTTGAGACTAGTCGAGTTCAGTAATGAATGTAGCCCTAGACTTGACGAGATCCCAGAATCTCCAGGATTTGAAGTCTTTAGTGCGAGGCTGTCCCACTTCACTGGAGGAGGAAATACCAACGAGGACCTGCCAATATATGACAAAAGCCCCGATTCTAACCCATGTGATATCGAGGAAGAAGATAGGAGTGGGATTATTCATGTTGACTCATTCTTAGAGTCGGAAACATCTGACTCTGAATCTTCAGTTGAAGAGGATCCTGAAACCATGGGAAGATCCTCTATAACTGAGGCGATTGTTGATCCTGATCTCAAATATGCTAAGGGTGCTTCACTCAGAAGAAACTGTTCCAACCGTACTACTGAGGACTTTGCAACATGGCAGCGCATCATACGTCTCGATGCTGTGCGAGCCAATGCTGAGTGGGTCATCTACTCTTCCGCCCAAGCTTTAGTTACGGAGGAGCAAGCCCTACAATCTGCTACAGCTGTTGGATTGAAAGATTGCGATCACCTGGAGCCGTGCATGATCTATCATGCCGCCCGGTTGGTTGCATTGCTCGAGGCCTATGCCATCTACGACCCAGAGATTGGTTACTGCCAAGGAATGAGCGACCTCCTATCACCTATAATTGCAGTTATTGAGGATGACCATGATGCTTTCTGGTGCTTTGTTGGGTTTATGAGAAAAGCCCGGCACAATTTCCGGCTCGATGAGGTGGGCATCCGTAGGCAGCTCAACATAGTTTCAAAGATCATAAAATCCAAGGACTCACACCTCTACAGACACTTGGAGAAGCTCCAGGCTGAGGACTGCTTCTTTGTGTACAGAATGGTGGTGGTATTGTTCCGGAGGGAGTTGACCTTTGAGCAGACTGTATGCCTCTGGGAGGTGATGTGGGCAGACCAGGCTGCGATCCGTGCAGGAATTGGGAAGTCGGCTTGGGGAAGGATAAGGCTGAGGGCTCCGCCAACTGATGACTTGCTGCTGTATGCCGTTGCTGCTTGCGTGCTGCAGAGGAAGAAGCTAATAATTGAGAGCAGCAATTGCATGGATGAGATCATGAGCGAGTGCAATAGCATGGCAGGGAAGCTGGATGTCTGGAGGCTTTTGGATGATGCCCATGATTTAATAGTCACTCTACATGATAAGGTTGAATGATAGGACTTGGTTTTAAGCTGGTTCATTGTAAAAAATTTATTCCTTTCCCTACATGGAAAACAACAATACCGTTGCGGAGCGAAGTCAAATTGGTGGATATGGTTCTGATCCTCAAAGGATCAGACTGTTCTAAATTTATACAGGGAAAGCCGATGACAATGTAAACATTTTTTTTCTTCCGGACTTTATATCATCTATGGATTAGTTGGGTTCATGAGAGAGATTGCGAATCTCCATGATACAGGAAAATGAAAGTTGTTTTCGTGATTTTCAAATGTAATGCTACCCTAACTTGATTTGATGTGATGTACAACCTGGAAAAAGGTGCAAACTCGTATGAACATGGAAACATAGGGGGACAAACGTCCCCATGTGTTGATTAGTGCAAAACGCCATTCCTTGTAGATGTCATCTTGTGTTGAGCTGCAGCAGTTGGTAGCCGAGTTCTTTTTTCTTAAGTTCATAAAGCTATTAAGCATGTTATTCCATGTGATTTCGTCCTTGCAATTTGTTCTCTTCTGACAAAAATCTCATCGAGCACATTCCTCAGGATTTTCATTGATTAGATGTCTTTTAATTGTCTAAGATTTACAAAGAGGCTGTCATGATTGGAATTTCCGAAACTGATAATTATGGTGGGCTCTTTAGCAATTAGCATAGCACCATATATCCAAGGAAATATATTCTCCAGGAGTGCAACAGAATATAAGATGCATAGGGATCATAATAATTCTTCGGTTACTACGGAACATAAGATGCAAGGAACAACTCAAATGAGAAAAAAAAAATGTGCTTATGAATATAAGATGCATAGGGATCATAATAATTCTTCGGTTAGCACAGAATCGTTCTTCGGTTAGTACCGAACATTGTAAATGGTGGTATTAATGAATATAAGGTGCAGAGGAACCATAACAATTCTTCGGTTCTTCGGTTAGCACGAAACACTGGAAATGAGATGATGGTTGAATCAAGTAATCCAGAGCACTCTACTGATATTACTGTAGAAAACTGTATGAATTGTTATTGATCGGTTCTTAACTAAACTTAAATGTTTTCTTTACACTCCAATCACCTCATATTACATTGTTCAGCAGCATCTGAAGAGAACAAATATACAAAATCCAATTCAATAAAGTCATAAATGAATTGTTAAACTGAGATCAAATGAAAAAAAAACAAAAACAATTCTGGCCGTATTTTTTCATCGTAGATATGCGATGTTCTTCCAGTAGTTAGCGGTCCCAACTCGTGGCTACCTTGACTGTACTATAATCCAGATTACCTACCAATATGGCAATTGAGGTAACAAGGATAGTGTGGAGCTACTCTACTTTGGTGAAGTTCTTTATGGCAATGGCAAGGCCCAAGAACAGGATGGGCACAAGTAGCTGCAGTATTTTGGTCATAGAACCCGAGCTGCTTTGATCAGAAGTATTAGATGACTGCGGTGGTGGTGGGACGTAGGCATGTTCGGCTGGAACGCTCGAAGGATCAATGTCACCAACGTAGTACTTGATCAACATATCTCTTGCATTCTTGCTGTGACCCACATCATCAAAGTCAATTGTAGCATCTTTCCCTGCAAAAGGAGGAACATCATATCTAGACTGTAATGTTGCTTCAACCACAGATTTAACATACATGTTTAGAATAACAACAGCCTATACCAAGGCATAAAATTATACGCGAGAGAAGTAATTTGCGGATTGTTATATAAAGTTGTTACCAGTTGATGACACCATAATATCGTCACCACCAGGATGATCGTCCATAAAAGGTGTAACATCATAGACCTGAGATTAGCAGTTTAAGTCAAATACTGTGATATATCCGATATCAGTGATACCATTCAGTTGATTGCAACATGAAGATTCTTGTTTTAATGTATGGCAGTGCCCAGCAATGGAAGGCACAAGTATGATAATCTCATTACATTGCCAGTCGCGTTAGTAGCTCTAACAATTAACTGGTGAACCACTCAAATCATTCAAGATGGAACAAAAATTAACGATGGGTGCATTCACGAAGTATATATAAGCATTAACACATTATAAATAAACATCAACGAATGCAAAGCTTCTCAATATGTGAAAACTTTGAGCTGCTTGCTGATGAAATGATATGCAAAGGAACTGGCTCATTTGCTGATGAAATGATAGGCGTGCAGGGATTTCTGCAAAAAAGAGAGGCACCTGTGAACTGCTTGTTTGATCCGCAGGAGGGAAGATCGACACTCAGACCGGCAGATGTTCTGGTTTACGGGTGGATAGGGGGAAAACATGCATGTGTGGACCTAACAGGAGTTTTCCCACTAGTGAGCTTGGGGAGCGGAGGCTTTACTGTGGGACAAGCTGCTCTCAAAGCGGCATCAGCCAAAGTGTCCAAACACGAGAAAGCGTGCACCGACAATCAACACGTTTTCATCCCGTTCGCATTTGACACGTTTGGTTTTCTAGCACCAGACGCTGTTGAGCTTCTTAAGAGAGTCCAAAAAGTTATACACAGTAATGTCATGTCTCCCAGGTCTATGGATGTAGTGTTTAAGAGGATTGGTTTTGCCATCCAAAAAGGGCTGGCGGTGCAGCTTGTTGCACGCTTGCCATCTATTTCGGTGTAATCTTTCTCTCTTAACTAACAAAAATTATATATAGTTAAACCTATGTTTTATATAGCATTTAAGTATATACTTTCCTTTAATGATACACTTTCCTTCAATGAGTTAGACAATATAACTTAAACTTTTAATTATTGAATCATGTCTGATCTCAGTATAGTGGGGGTAGGCTTACAGAAAATATGCTAAAAAGAAACCAAAGGTAGGCTACTAAAATTTCCACTGTGCCTTTTTTTTTTTTCCAGAGTCGATCTACTGTGCTAGAATATATGTGTTTCCGTTGCATGCTACAAATTTATATCATATTATTGATGTTATAGAAATAAATTGGAGATAACCTCTCTCAGCTTTTGAGGATGTTGTAGACCATCTCTGGAACTTTATTCTTTAATACTTACTTGCAGATTCCCAATCTATTAATGGGGTCTATGGAGTTTAAAAAAGAGCTCAAAATTTCTTTGTACCCTCTAAAAATTTCGAGGATTCCCAAAGAGGAGGTTATCTGTAACTTCCTCTGTAAATTGTATATTTATCCCTTTTGAGTTACATTGGTGCAACTATTGATGTTGCTTACCATGCAAACTTATCGAATCATGGACAGACATGAAATACCTATATGAGCGTTATCATATTCGTTCTATGCCCTTTGAATTGCAGTTTTGACCTTGTCACCCCAAAATCCAAATGCGTGTGGTCCCATCTCGAAACACCAAAAGTGGCTATCTTGATCTTAAATGATGAATTTTTTTTAAATTGTCAGAGATATCAATCAAATGGAAACACGAAAGATAATAAAATTAATTATTTTTCAAGATAAACCAAGGAGGATTGTAGGATTTGGTACTAATTCTTCTTAACCAGTCACAGATATATATAGACAAACACAAAAGCCCTGCTGTTAGAGAACCAAGATCCTTGTAAAGTTAAGACTTAAAAAGAATCTTAAGACTACTCTCCCTTGTACAATATACCGAGGATAGTAGCTTACTGTGTAACCCCATAATGCATTGGTGGATTATATGCATAGTTTAAAGTATCGGCCGATACCGATCCGATACGGCCGATACCGATACTGTTTGGCATGATCCGATCCGATACCGACCGATACCGACATTGGGGGTCTTTTTTTCCGATCAATTTGGCAAAGAAAATTGAATGAAAAAGGCAAATCAATAAATTGTGCATATTAAGGTTGTAAAAGCATATAAAAGAAGAAAATTGACCGATTGCATGTAAAACAATCGGTATGGATGACTACTATTTCATTTAATTTTAAAACTAATAAGAAATAACACTGGAAATACTTAAAATTATGCCTAAATATATAAAATATATATTTTAAATGTTAATCATTTATTAATAATTATTTGTTTTCCGATACCAAAAAATTCGATACTCCGATCCGAAACCGCAGATACTACCGATATTGCAGATACTACCGATATTGCCGATACCGGTACTCATAGGAATGATCCGATACTGATTCCGATGTCGATACTTCGAACCTTGATTATATGCTTTTATAGCTATCTTTAAACATATGTTTGCTCCCACTGAATATGCAACATAGGGGATATGACAGCCACCACATGTACTCATTTTGTTGCACTGCTCTCGCAAATAAGTTCCTTGAACAACTTGATATTTGAGTAGTAAAAATGAGATAAGAGAGTAGAAAATGCAAAAGAACTTGAGATGAACAAGAAGATAAGTTTTTCTTAACCCTGTGATGTTCCTATTTCCTAGTTTTATAACCAGTTGAGCACCCTTTCTTGATGTCTATTAGCAATATAGTAATTGCATATAACCCTTTATTATGCACATGGTACCAGCCAAGAAGAAGAAGAATCAAAAGACAAAATCTAACATGGTTCATAGATGTTCTCCTACGTCCACAACCGCGCACAACTTATTTTGTTATTTCGAGAGAGTTAAAAATTACAAGGGATTGAATCCGTATTTATAACAAAAGATTAGGGCGACCGACCTTAGTATATTTACCGAACCACTAATACTACATATTTACCAAACTACCCTTGTATGGACATCCATGGAATTTTTTAGTGTTGGATGAACAATAGAGAATCTGATTAAAAATAACTCCACAATCTCTAATACCCTTTCTTAAAAGATGTTAATAATATCAACTAGGTTCTCCCAATTTGAGAGTAACTAGAGTTTGTGAACCTTGTAACAAAAAGTTTGTGGTTTACTTGTGGATGTGGAAGTGTTGAAATCAAAAGAGCTAGCCGCAAAATTCAGATGTCTAATAGATCATCAAAGAATGTGCATAACAACTGAGAGAGTCATTGTCACGCCCCTATCTAGGGGCCCGCCAAGACTTCAACCATGCACGGGCCAGTATACATTACAACTTGCATACCAACTCATGGGACTCGAGCACTTATATATAAAGATAAAAACTCCCATAATCTATTTCATATGGAATACTACTAATCCATCTTCTATATGGAACTCCTATATTCATTTGTTTTCTATCCCGTATGGGATTTTGAAATTTCACAATCTCCCCCAATCAAACCCAACCAAAGATGTGACATCCTCGTCCCTAGCCCGTACAAATGCCCCATTCCTAGCCCAGTAGAATATGTATCCACTATGACAAATGACCCACTTTCATCCTTGTGGAAGACATATCCACTAAGTAGCCCTGATTTGTCACATGGACCCTCTAGGACATAGCCTAGGCATGGACCTCAATGTACATGATCACTTGGCTATCAACTGACCAAAATGATTAACCCGAGTGTACACATAAGACTCATGCACTCGTATATAAGTACAGCAAACTATCATCTTCATCCATCTTGTATCTGATAAGGAACTTGCATCTTCTATCCAATATGCGACTAATTGGAATTTCACGAAGGTTGTTAAAGGCGTCCATATCGTCTCCTTTGGCAGTTGCCTAGACATTTCAAATGGTATGGCGTATGGCCATCTCGATTCATCTTTGACTAAAATATGACCTGCTATAGGGTATTGTTATGAATTTGGAACCCGGAATTTCTCAATTTTAAATTATAGGTATTATTATAATTTAATATAGATATTGAAGAAGATGAAATAAACAATATGACATTTTGCCTTCCAATTGTTTTGCTTTTTGTATTCACCATAACCTACCAAATGCCATCTCTGAATTCGACATCCACTACCAAACACTAAACAAATAAGTCTCTTAATTCTTGCAGTCCCCCCTCTCTCATTGCCAAAGTGGAGTGATCCTTCCATCAGCAGTTGACTTCCGACATTGTTTGACTTCCAACAGTACGGTGTTTCCCTCGGTTCTTTCACGTGCGGTACTTTTCAATTACTTTTCCTTCTTATTGTTTATATTTTAAATGCAAGTCGCAAATAAGTTTCTCTCAAACTGACCAACCACATACTCCTAGGTTTTGTCTTGAGGTCCTCGCCCACCTTGAGACCACCCCACCTAGGCCTTTATGTCCAGCATCTCACCGTCTCACACCCTTAACAAGCTTGAGTTTGAGACGTGTAAATCTATTTACAAATAGTGGATTAAATCCAAAAACAGGACTAAGACTGGAGTGTCCCACATTGGGGATACTGTAAATCTACAATAAATTCTTGTGTTATTTTTTCTACCCTTGTCACCTCTCTCATCATTTTACTGTGCTATATTGGTTTGTAGTTATATTACACTATTAGCACATTAATTAGAGAGTATATTTACTTGAAATACTCTCATTCCCTCTTGGGTTGCCTACATTGGGCTTCACGAAGTAGGGCCCTATCAAGTATAAATGTCAAGTACAAAATAGACCCATTATCTTCCCTATATATTACATAGAGAGGCTTCAAAGTATCTTATAGAGTTTGAAACCCTCCTTTCTTTTATCTCCCCAACAACCATTCTTCTATTATTGGCAACTAGCTTATGCGGTGGAAATGAGGTGTACCGTAGTTCCTTCTATGTTCGAGAGGAGGTTTGTAAAGTGAAACATGCAAAAATCCGTTGAGCCTTGCCAAACAACAAAGGTAAATACTTCACAACCCTATGGTTCCACACAGATAACTTGTGTATGCATGTATATGATCTATAGATATTTCATGAAAAACCGTACGCTAAAAGAATATATGGATTAGATGGAACTTCCATGTGATTTGGAATTTATGGAAGTAATCTCCTTCCAATGTGCACACCTCACTTTGTTCTATGTAGAATGTCGAGATCCGATAAAGGAATAATTCCTAATTTGTGGTTGGATATAGAAGAAAATTTCCTATTTTGTGGTTTGATAATACAATTTTTCATTAATAGGAGATTTGCATAGGCTCCGAATAAAAAATACATATGGTAATCTAATCCAATTAATTAGTTCACACATTTTGAACTGATGGACGAGGAGTTTTTTTATATACCCCCGTGGGTTGCTGCAGTTGGTAAGTCCAAGTCTCTTTTTGCGAGAGCTTGAGGGTTCGAATCCTGTCAGCTACGTTATTATGTGATTTATGATTTACTTAGGGAACGTGGAGTTGGGTTTTTTTTGCTATATATATATATATATATATATATATATTTTCTCTATATATATATATATATATATATATATATATATATATATATATAAGGAGGGATCAAGATTCTTCTGTATCCCCAAATTTTTTCATGATCACAACCATTGGATCTTGTTTAAGTCATCTAATCTTAACTGTTGATTTGAACCATTCAAACCAATGGTTAAGATTAGATGACTTAAACAAGATCCAACGGTTGTGATCATGGGAATGCTTTGTGGATACAAAAATGCGGGGATCCCGATCCCTCCTCCCCCCTCTCTCTCTCTCTAACTATATATATATATATATATATATATATATATATATATATATATATATATAACCAAAGTGATATAACTTTCTCGTCAATGGATAAAGTTGCCCCCAACATAGTCGTTATTTGTTTTTCGTCCTTTCCGTCCAAATGTTGCGAATGAAGGAAAACTTGTATTGATAGAGACAAATTACAAGCTTTCAACGGGAACTTAAAATGATCCTTTATACCTAAAGAATTCTAGGAAATTGTGCCGATGGAAGCTTGGTCAGCGTGAAACTACTATGCTCCGTTGAGGATCCATGCACAAGAATTAATCTTCTGCTTCTTTGCTGCAACGGCTCGCAAATTCCTCTCGGGTACTTGGGAATTGATTGCCTCTAGGGAGAACTCTCTCTTAATCTCTCTTTTATGGCCAAAGTGGGGGTTTCCGACCATTTATCTCCTAAGGAGCTATTTATAGAGTTCAGGGATAATTGAGGCAAATGTAATCGCTTAACAACAAAATAAGCATGTATCGAAGCGTGATCCAGGCTAAAAAAACCTTGAAACTCCACATTGGGAGTAATATGTCGGGATTAATTGCCTCCAAAATCTCTCAACGGAGTTGTTTCCACTCCCTACTGCTCACGAAAATTACGACCATGATGGCCCATTATCTGGGAAATAATAATCCACTAAGTATGTGGCTTTCCTACCCCCCCCCCCCCCCCAACGATTAGTGGGTTAGGAATAGGTCAAACGACATGTAACTGTGCTATGTGCAATGACATTGCGCCATGTAGCGGTGGATAGCCGCACCCTAGAGCAGCGCAACGAAGTTGTGCCTTCAACAGATCTAGTTCATTGCGAAGTTGTCCTACAACAGGGATGGCTATGATGTTAGTGCCTTTGAAGCAAGGTTGATGCTAGCCCTTTGAAGTAGGGCTGATGCTAGTCCTTTGAAGCAGGGCTAAATCTGCTTGTTTCACAAGCTTACGAACATCGGAGCTGGCCTTCTAGGCTCTGCTTTCTCTATTTTCCAAGTGTCAACAATCTTCTAGATAAATACTTATCTTCCAACCCCTATACTCTTGTAGTGATTTCCGTTACTATCACTCTTCCCCTGTAAATATGGGTGACCTCTCTCATTTGCAAGCAAAACAAGGAGCTAGCAAGTTAGGAGTTAATGTGAGTGAGTTAGGGGCTTGTGTGAGTTTGTATTGTGAGGATCCTTGTGTGAGTGTTTGCTAGTAGTTCAATTTATGAGTTATCTTGAGAGTTTGTATCATCTTGTATACAAGTTTTGTATCTATAAAATTATATTATTAAGTATTCCAAATTTGCTAGTTCTCCTCTGATATCCAACAAGAGTAAGATCTAGAAATACTAGTCAAAGTCGGCCCAAACATCCACTATGTCATTGGGGGCAAGAGTTTGACAATCAAAATTGGATGACTGATTGGTTTCTCGATGCAGGGATTCCCCTCTTGAATAAAAATTTTCACATCTTGTACATTTTCAGGAACAAACACTTGAAGTAGACGGGATTCTTAGCCTTCCTCTCAATACTTCTAATGTTATCCTACCCATCCACAAGAAAAGATACTTGTAATATACAGCCACCTTCAATTTTCATCGATTTTTCTTTACTCGTAGAAACACGCTAGGCTTATATAAAAATAAGTCATATATGGACATGTCTATGCTTGACATTTTCTTAAGTGTAGTTAAGACATTTTGCTTTGCTTTAGAACTAAGGTTTCCCTTTTGCCTCTTTAGTTGTTTGGCTATAGAGGAGAGATGTAAGGCAGGCCCGACCCTGAGGGTGGGTGAGCTGGTCGATGACCCAAGGCCCCTTAAGGAAGGCCCCTAGGCTAAGTATATTTATATAGAAATAAAACACTTGTTATAAAGGTCCAAGTTTGTTTTCTTAGAATACAAAAGGTCCATTCTAAAACCGAAGTAACAATACTTACAAAGATAAAGCTCCAAGGCCACCCCTTCCCCCCACCCCTCTCTCTCTCTCTCTCTCTCTCTCTCTCTCTCTCTAGAGAGAGAGAGAGAGAGAGAGAGAGAGAGTTGAGCTGTGAAATGAATGGCAGTCAGCAGCCAATGACATCATTCAATCTGAGCATTGAGTAAGCAAAAAATGGCTCTTCATCTTCAGCCCTCCTCCTCCTCATGGCAATTAAATTTATATTTACCGTGCCAATTCTTCTCATCTCTCTTTCTCTATTGTTTCAAACATAGTTTGCAGTATCGGCCAATACCGATCCGATACCGATACGGTTTGGCATGTCCCGATCCGTTACGACCGATATCGATACGGTTTGGCATGTCCAGATCCGATACTGACCGATATCCGATACTGACATTGGGGGTCTCTGTTCTTGTCAATTCGGTAAAAAAAATTGAACGAAAAAGACTAATCATCAGGGGTGTAAATGCATAGTAAGGTTGTAAAAGAATGTAAAACAAGAAAACTTATCTAACGCATGTAAACCAATCGACAATGGTGACTACTATTTCATTCAATTTTAAAATTACTAAGAAACAACACTAGAAATACTTAAAATTATGCCTAAATGTATGAAATATATTTTATAAAATGTTAATAATTTATTAATAATTATCTGCCTTCCGATACCAAAAAATTCGATAGTCCGATCCGAAACCTCCGATACTGCCGATACCGTCGGATACCGATTCCAATATCGATCCTATGAACTTTACTTTCACACCCCTCTCGTATTTGCTGATGCTTCTACTTTTAGCTCCCTCCAAATTGTTTATATTTGGTAATTGAAAAAACATTGGATTGTTGTTTTACTTGTTATAGTCCTCCTCCTCAATGAAAGTTATGGTTTTGGTCCCAAAAAAAAGTCCCCTTTTAGATTTTGCCCAAGGCTCCCTCATCCTCTGGCGAGGCATGATCTAAAGCTATAAGAAGTATAGAAAATATAACTTATTAGCTACATGTGAAACTTTGAACGAGTAAAGACAAAGAAGGAATAATTGTCTTTGGGAATCAGTTTCTTTCTTTTGTTCAATAATTTATTACATAGCTAGTATACTCCATAGAAGATTATATAGAGAAGAATGATAAATGTTAATATTGTTTTCATATATTTTTGGGATTGTTACCATAAATATGCTTCAAAGTTCCATTATTTGCTGCAATGTATCATAATACTAGTGATAGTTTGGTACACTGATAGGCTTACTGTGTAATGTTATAGTCAATATTCAAGTCCAACAACCTATGATGCAGGGACACAAATACAACACAGCACCTACATTGGTGTGTCCTAGTAGAGTATCCATTTGTGTCCAATATGTGTCCCTACACCGACACGGCCCAGATTTTTTCCGTGCTTCCTAAATCCTGTTAGGTTATAGTTTAGGTACAACTAGACAAAAAAATATATGGAGATAACATGAATAATAAAGGTTTCGGGTCGCCTTATGGTAGTAATAGATCAGGGTTAGGTAAATAGGTAACCCCAAAAAGTTCCACCGTCTTATGAAAATTACGGTACCGTCCGTCCAATAATATAAAGACACATGATAATATCTTTCTATTTCCTTTTGGTAATCATGTGTCATTGTACTATTGTACGGGCTCACCATTCATCGTTGCCACGTGGTGAGCCTGTCCCATAGAATAGGGAATATGTTTCTAGAATGAAATATAAAGAACTTTTTTTTAATAACATGAAACAAAATATATAACCATCGCGAAAATGAAGTTGGAAGTCATCTAATGAACAATTGCTAGTTGTAGGAATGAAGGAAAGAGGGTTGGACCTTGTCGTTGATGATTAGCCAGCAGTCCTTGACCTGGTTGTGCTTCGCAACCTCTTCAAATCGGTACACTTTTGTTTGGGTGGCCATTGCTGATCCAAACTAGAAAAATATATATCAAGAACTTCAAACGAGAGAGAGAATATTTCTAGAAGTTCGAGAATTTGATGGAAAGAAAGATTGCTTTGAAATATATGGGAAAGATGTAATTTTCTTCTTCCGGTTTTTTGTGCAGACCACCGGGTTTTGCATGGACGACGGCTTTCCCGTATGTTAAGGTCCCATGTGGGCCCCTACATTTCGGTTGTGAACGTGAACCCTCAACTATTTCTACGGGTCCAAAAGTTTGACTTCCGCTCCACGAGTCCGTTTGGGATTTTAATTTTGAAACTGAGTTTTAAAAACGAACTTTTGGTAAATTTATATTTTATAGGTTCAAATCCTTTTTTTTTTACATAAATTTTCATATAGGGTAAATTTTTTTATCTAAATTGTAAAAAAAGAAAAAAGTTTAGGAAAATTGTAGGTAGAGTAGTAGAACGACAATAGAAGTGACGTGTGCGGGCAGGAGAGTGGGGACGCGCCAGGGGTGATGGCGCGCGGGAGGACGCGCCATGAGTGGTGGCGCGCGGCGTAGCAGAAGACATTGAGGACGCGTCATGGGGGATGGCGCGCACGAAGGAGAACGCGCCATGGAGGTTGGCGCGCGCCATCCTCCTCCCTACACACCAATGAGTGCAATGCACAAATGAGAAGGGGGTGTGAGTGCACTGGTGACAAGTGAGAAGTGGTGTGTTGGAGACCCCCCCCCCCCCCCCCCCCCCACCCTCTTGGAGACCCCCCCCCCCCCCCCCCCCCGCCCTTTTCTTGGAGACCACCCTCTCGCGTTGAAGACCCCCCTCCTGCATTGGAGACCACTCCCTTCTTGAAGACCCCCCTCCCTCTTCTTCATAAATCCCTTACTCCTTCCTTCCTCTTCACAGAACCTCTTCCCTATTCTTGTTCTTCATCTTCATCTTCATCTTCATCTTCACAGAGTAGCAATCTCTTCAAATTCTTCATCTTCTTTCTGAAGACTAATTGTTCATTTAAAGTAAGTATTTATTTTTTTAAATTGAATATAGATTTTCTTTGAATATCTATATTACTAATCAAATTTTTGAAAAAATTTAACAGATGGCTCAACCGAATGACGGACGTATTTCCGGGGGACCGGTTACACAAGTCATCAGACAAGAACGAGACAATCATATATCTAAGTTAGTTTTTGACGGACAGGTAAATTTAAAAATGGTAACTATCAATATTATTTATTTACTTTACATAAATATAACAAATATAATTCGCCTGTAGCTATATGATTATCCTCCCGAGGCTCAAACACGGGAGCATAAAAATTGGAGGATGCAGAGAGGATATCACAAATGGAAGTTAAATGCTGCCTAAAAGGAGCTGTTGCGTTCATTTGGGTTTCAATATCTGGATGAAATTCAAATTTTAGTTCACGATGTGCACCTTATTTTTAGTCTTGCTGAGCGTTGGTGGCCTCAACGCAACACATTTCAATTGCCAGTTGGTAAAATGACAATCACACTTTGGGATGTTGCAAATATTATAGGATTACCTATTACAGGTGAATCTATATATTTTGATACACAGTTAAATCCATCTGAAATAATTAGGAGATATCTAGGCATTATGCAATTATCGGATATAGGAGGAAAGAGTTTTGTCACGGTAACTTGGCTTCGGGATAATTTTATGAATTTAGGTCACACTATCGACGGTCCAGTCGAGGTCGATGATTTAAGGGTACGTATTTATTGTTAAGATATACTTATCAGTTAATTAATATCGTGTTAATTTTAATATGTTAGTTTAAATATTTGCAGATTCTTCGTTTTACTAGTTTAATATGTTAGTTTAAATATAATGTCATCTCCCGGGCTGTCACGACCCGCACCCAGTGTAGGGACACGATAAGTGGGTACGTCCAGCCTACGTCACAGTGTCGGCCGTAGAACGCTGTTCTAGGTCACTATCTAATCAACAACTCATGCAATTATATAATGTACTTGTCAAAATCTCAACTCTAAACGGAGGACAAGTATAGATATAATGAAATCTCAATCACAATCTAAGCACGATATGATAACACAGAAGTTTATAACTAAAGACTAAACAACAACAACAAATACAAACTACTAAATAATAACGTCTCAAACAAACTCAAATACAACTCAATATTTCCAGTTATTACAATTCAATTTCTAAACATGAATCTAAGCAAGTCTACTAGCTAGTCTCCCGATCACTCCTGAGTGTCGGGGCCAAAGGTAGCTAAGTCATCTCCTGCTCCAAGACAAGTAGGGCAAGTGTGCTCAGGACAAGCATCTGTAATATTTTCAACGTATCCAGTCAGGATTGGAACGAGCACAACTCATCTAGAAATTCCAAGTAAATGACAAAGACTATAAAGCAGTTATAGACAGTTATACTAATGAACATGAAAGTTTTATACAGGTGATGATATATGTCAAATCCTATATTTTTCTAAAATATGTATACGACCGTATTCGGTATTTATGGTTATTTTAAAATTTCATATTTATTTAAATTTTATTTTTAATTCTTGGATCTTGATTTGGTCAGGATTGTTGAATCTTGATTTAGATTTTATTTTAATTCTTGGATCTTCATTATAGGATTTTTCCTATTATTATTGTTATCACCATTATTATTATTATTAAATTACCTAGCTACCCTCCCAAATACCTAACCCTAACCCCAACCCATATTCTCTTCCTCTCTCCTCACTCAGCCACCCACCCCCTCACTCTCCTCTTTCTCTCAGCCGCCCCCTCTCAATCCCTCACTCTCTCAGCTCTCACCCCTTCCCCAAACTCTCTCTCCCGATTCTCTCTGGAGAAGCAGCCCCCCCTGTAGAAGCATGGAAAATACTTCTTTTAGTCCCACATCGGAAAGGAGAAGAAGAAAGGGCTCACTCCATTCTATAAATAGAGCCCCCTTACCTCCTTTGAAAAGGGCACCGACTTCTCTTCCCTCCCTCCAAACTTGGACTCTTCCTATTACGCACCTTCGGGTGCTAAGTCAAAGAAGTCCAGGGCAGCGCGGGCTCATCGAGCTCAGTCAGCTGTCCCAACCTCTGACCATCAAGAGCGTCCCGCTAAGCGGGCCTCTGATGAAAAATTGTACAGAACTGTCCGTGTCCAGCCCCCGGCAGCAAACGGATAGAGTGGTTCTCAAGAGTCCCCCAACAAAGATCAAGGGTAAGTGTTTTTACTAGGCCCACATCGGGGAGAAAATATGATACCTACGCACTCGTATACTCAGGATACCCGGGCCCACAAAGCGAGTGCACAGGTTGATCGAGACATTCCTCATGCGAGTCATGAGACGTCCTTCATGCGGCTCGGTCATGAGACATTCCTCATGCGGCTCGGTCATGAGACGTCCTTCATGTGAGACGTCTCTCATGCGGCTCGGTCATGGGACATTCCTCATGCGGCTCGGTCATGAGACGTCCTTCATACGGCTCGGTCATGAAACATTCTTCATGCGGCACAGAACCCAGGAAGCTTCATGCGGCTCAAAATTCCTGGGAGCTTCATGCGGCCCAGATACAACATGCGGCTCAAAAGCTCGAAGAGTCTCATGCGGCTCGGATAGTTCCATGCGGCCCAGAAAGAAGCCACGTGGCCTTCAGCAGTTCCTCTCTACATTCGGCCGCATTTAATGCCCCGACGGCTGCTTTGACAAATGACAGCTCTGGCATAAAGTGTCATAATGGCTCTGCCATAATGACAGACGCTTCGGGAAAAGAAGAAGATCTCTGACCCAATCCGTCAGAAATCCTAGGTTGCCACGTGGCAAATCTCATGCGGCTTAAAGAAAGAACAGCTTCATGCGGTTCACTGAGAAGTCACCCTATATGACTAGCAGAAATCAACCATATGCGGCCCACTGAGAGCTCAGCCCCTGCCGCTCAATACAACGCTAGCTCCTGCGGCTCGCAAAGACTATACATATGCGGCTCATTGAGAGTTCGTTCCCTGCGGTTCGACGAAGCACTGTCCCATGCGGCTCATGAAGATTATCTTCCTGCGGTTCAAGTCTTGCCTATCCCATGCGGCTCTGGCAGGACCCACAATTAAAATACGTGGCATCGAATCAATCAAGGATCTAACCGAATCCCAACAAGTATATTTGACATCATCGTCATAATTACTAAGATCAGGGCATATCATTTATCATCAAGCCAATGGGACACGTGGCGAGCAATCGGGCATTGGTATAATCAATCATGAAGATTTAAAGCAATCAGCATTAATTGCTCACAAGATTCGGTGCTATCCTCATTAATGGCCGAGATTCATTGTAATCAGGAGCAAGGGTTCAGATAGATTGAAGGAGCGCCGACATTCCAAACAAATAATCATTAGCAAACTCTAATGATCATACCCCACTCTTATAAATAGCCAGCATCATTTCTTAAAGGGCCGGCAACAAAAAGAATAAAAAAATATACAGAGTCAGAGAGAGAATACACACACACAGAGAGAGAGAGAGAAGCCAGGAGAGCAACAGAGGAGCAAAAAGAGCACTTCTTCGTCAACGCCAACCATCTTTTCACAAGGAGCCAAGGCTGCATACCGATCGTCCAAGGAGTAAGGCAGGGCTGCCGTCGCCTTTCCGAGCCTCTATCGTCACCCCCCAGAATCTAAAATAAACAATTGTACTTAGACTGCTGTACCTAGATTTTCGTCCCTAGGCTTTTTTTGTACAAGCGAGTTTGTATTGTGAGTCTAAGTTCAGTCCTCCGATAATTGTTCTGTACTTTTACAATCAATGGCAAACACGATGGCGACTCTGCTGGGGACAAACTTCTCCATGGCTGAGGAGTTGGTGACGCAATCGGATGCAGCCAAACTTGGCTCCACGCAACAAAAGATGGTCGTCCGCTTCGACCAACAAGCGTTTGAAGAGATGCTCTCCGAAGGAAGCGCTGGCCCGGTCCAGAAGCGCACCCGTACGACGAAGGCTCGCAAAGAGTGGAGGCCAAAATCATTTGCTCCTCCCCAAGCCCCCGACGGTGTACCCTCTGTTGCTCAAGACGGTGAGAAGGACTCTTCTGCAGCCCCACTTCAGACCGTAGACAACTCTGCTGTCTCCAAGTTCGGCAGAAGAAAACACTATGATGCTGGACTTGCAGAGGCAAAGAGGAACTCTACGCGAACTGAGCCGCATAGGGGTGCTAGCCGAGTGAAAAAGGCTCATGCGACCACAGTCGCTGGCCGCATGAAGAAGAATCATGCGGTCACATCTGGCAGCCGCATAGTTTATGCAGCTACAGTCGCCAATCACATAGATGAAATACATGAGGCTACAGGAGGCAGCCGCTTGCAGAGAACCCATGCGGCCACTATTGCCAACCGCATGCGGCCAGCCTGCACGATCGTGACTCCTAACCGCCCAAAGACAACTCATCCGACAGCAGAAGATGACCGCATGCTGACAGCCTGCACGGTACCCAACTCTGGCGGCATAGCATCCGTTCCACGCTTCTCTCGATCGGTCTTCGACCGTCTCTCATACGGTCCCGACCCTGATGATTCTCTGTATGATAAGCCAGATTCTGTGGCATTCAACTTGGACTCCTCCTATTACGCACCCACAAGTGCTAGAAGGAGGAAGTCTAGGGCAGCGCGGGCTTATTGAGCCCAGTCAGCTGTCCCAACCTCTGACTATCGGAGCGTCCCGTTGACTATCACACGGACCTCGGATGGAAAGTTGTATACAACCACTCAAGTCCAGCCCCCCGCGGCAAACAGACAGAGTGGTTCCTCTGACCTGCGGGAGACGATCCTCCACAAATGCAAGGAAAGAGAAGGAGTATCGGTGTGCAAAGAGTCCTCGCTTGGGCATCGCTGCACCCAAATTATCGTCAATTGCTGCTGCAACAACGCGACAATGACGGAAGCTCGGCCATCCGCCTTCCAAAGGCTACAGCACCCGAACTCAGAAGAAGAGGCACCTCCTGTTGTCTCCTGCAATTCTACTCAAAAAGTTCCCGTCGAAGAGAGGAGGAAGAAAACGAGCGTCTCCAGTCCGAAGATATCAACCATTACAACTAAGAAACTGTCGTCTAAACGGCTGTCCTCCACTGGTGTATTCCAACACACCCGTTCAAAGACGAAATTTACCTCGATGGGAAATTTATCATCCACATCGCTGGGGGTTGAAGGAGCTGGGGGTAACACTCCTCCGAACATCCGCAACAATCCGATGTTCCAAGGAACCGAGTCCGCACAAATAACTCTTCCATCAGGAGCAACGGACGCTGATGCCCCCGAGGACATCCGTAACTCTCAAGACAAGGCAAGCTCTGAAGCTGGGGATACCGTTCCCTCCGAGTCCGAGCCCGAAGAGAACATTCCCACCTATCCCGATGACTTCTCGGTGCATGGGTATGACTCAGAGGAAACATCCTCCACCGTTCCTTCCATCACTCCTCACGTAAGAACGGTGTTCATGACGGACAGCGATCAAGGTGGTTCCAGTGATCGCCAGCGCATCGACAGTCTCGAAGCCATATTACTTGCTTTGGTCAAGTCTGTAGACGAGATTAAAGCGGCCCTGCCCACTTTACAAGGAGGAGCGCCTGGTCAAACAAACACAGGCCCCGCGGTCAATATAGATTCGAACTCAGCGGCACCAAACCTGGGCAATAATCCTCCCGAAATAACAGCCCCCGCCGCGACAGATGAGACCCGAGAAGTAAGAAGAGAGGTCCAAGAGCTCCGTGCCATGTTTTATGCCCGAGAAAATGCTCAAGATCTCAGAATACGGCAACCATATCCTGCTGAGTGGAGGGATGTTCCATTCCCACCAAGATATAAGCCGTTCAACATCAACCCGTATGATGGCAAAACCTCAGCAAGTCGATACATCACTTACTTTGAGGTCACCACCGACCATCTGCCCCATGAAGATGCGATCCTCACACGGTTATTCATTGGAGCATTGGAAGGAGTCACCTTTGATTGGTACCGCAATCTACCGGACAACTGCATCCATTCCTTCGCCGGCTTCAAGCGCATGTTCTTGGAACGATTCTATGAAGTAGGACAAGACATCACTATGTCCACTCTCATGGACGTCGTCCAAGGGGAGAAGGAGCTAACAAGGAACTACATCGAGCGGTTCCGCCAGACCGCCATGAAGCTGCCTTCCGGAAATCCGGATTCTTCTTTGATCGAAATCTGCCAAAAGAGACTGCTTCCAACGATCAGTCTCTGGATGGGCGAGAGTCAATTCAAAGATTGGAAGGCGTTCATCATCAGCGCCACAAGCGCTGAAGAACGACTGAAGAAGGCCCGCCAACTGGGGTTGTACATCTCAGAAGGAGAAAACAAGGGCAAACGTCTCAACAACGATAATGGGGGTAACCCCTCCAACAATCGGGACAGCAAGGGAAAATAGGCTATGGTGGCCGACACGGCCCAAAAGCCCGAGCCACAACCAGCAGACAAGCAATGGCCTCAGATCACTTACTCTTTCGAAGACGGCCACGTCAAGCCTATCTTAGACATGCTTATACAAGGAGGTAGAATTCAGCTTCCTCCACCAAGACGGGAGCCTCGGCCGGCTGATTTGGAGAACCCGAAGTTCTGCCATTACCACCGTTATGTACACCACGCTACACATGACTGCTACCAACTAAAACGGTACATCCAAAGCCTCATCGATTCGAACGCTCTGGCCATCGACTTCGAAGAGGTAACCGTAGCAGCCAATATGGTGTCCGTACAATTCGGCAACTTCCCTCCGACGGAGACCCAAGATGGGGTAATTCCCGTCCCTCTCGCGACAATGGAGATTACCAATCTTCCCCCGCCCCGAGAACAAGCTGCTGGTCTAGTACCTCTCACCACCTTAAGAGGAGAGGTCATGTGGGTCCATCCAGACTTGGTATCAGAAGTAACTCGGCCCACACCATCTCCCACCAACAAAAAGAGTGGAAAAATCAAGACCTGCCGCACAATTTCAGCAGACGACGAGGAAGCTACAGCCGTCGTCACGCGGTCCGGAGCACAATCCCAACCTGTGGTTGATAGTCCAGCTGAAAATCATCAACCCACTGCAACTGATGCTTTGGGACCGGCTCAGCCTTCGACGACCGACAAGCCTAGGCCGAAGAAGACTCGCTTCGACAAATCTCTCCGAAAGGACGCAGCCCAAGGGCTAGAGAAGCCCTACAACTTTGACATCTTAGCACAATTGGCTAACACTCCGGCCAAATTGTCATTATATGAACTCCTGAGGCTCTCCAAAGACGTTCGTATTGCATTGAGCGAAGCACTCCAAAATGCCGATGCCTATCTCGCTCAATCTAACCTCACTGGGGAGGACTCAACCATGGATCTCCAAGATAGTGCCTGCACGGGAGCAATGCCCAACATCGTCTTCACTCCGCAGGACATGCTCATCAAAACCAACCTACATGATCGCCCACTATACTATACTGGATACATCGGCGACGTAAAGGTGGATCGGATGCATATTGATCCTGGCTCTTCCATAAGCATCATCCCGAAGGGTCTGCTACATCATCTCCGCATCCCAATGCATCGTCTGACACCTACAAGCACCGCCATCAGCGGTTTCAATTAGGGCAGGAGCTACCCTATTGGGAAGATTCGTCTGAAGTATCAAATTAGCGACCTCCAATCCGAAGTCACCTGCTACGTCATAGATGCAGACACTTCTTACAATATCCTCTTAGGACGTCCGTGGATACACGATTATATGATCGTGCCTTCCACGTTGCACCAGTGCTTCAAATATGTCGACAAGCACGGCTTCGTGAGGACGGAATTTGCTGATATCGATCCCTTCAAAGGGGTCGAATCCTACTACTCAGACTCCTATCTATACGAACAATCGAAGAAGCATCTTGGTGAAGGAGATGAACAAGCTGGTACCGAGGCAGCCACAGGATCAGAAGAATCTCTGACGATCCACCTCCAAGCTCGCAAGCCTGGCAAGTCTGCACCCCTTACCGCCGCTCTGCGTAAGGATGCAATCAGTCTCTCGGCACAAGAAGAGCAGATGATAATCCGGCTGCCAAGGTCTGGCCAATTGCCAAGACCCACAACGGAGCCACTGACAATCAGGCTGCCGAGAGCCGGCCAGCCGCAAATGGAGACGCCCAATCCCTCCGACAAGCCGATGACGATACGCCTTCCCAAGAAGGGTCGTCACCCCGATGCAAAGTCTGGGGCTTCTAGCGAGCCAACAACTCCCCGCCCAGCAACAACTACCAAACTGGGGGTCGCTAGTTTGCCAACAACTCCCCGTTCGACTCCACCAACAGAACCCCTGATGATCAAGTTGCCCAAATCATCCTCTCAGTCTGCATTTACACAGGGGGTGGCTGAAGAAGAGTTGGAGCTGGCCAAGTATGTGGCTGCTCGCACTGAGACTTGCTCATGTTGCCCATCAATGGCAACTTCCTGAAGAAGTATTACGTCCGAAACGACATCCAAAAAAAAAAAATTCCTGATGATTGAGTTATGTACCCCCCGGTACCGCTGAACTCGCATTCCGCCTCCAAATTTCCTAGATTGGTGAGTTATGTACCCCCCAGTACCGCTGAACTCACATCTACTCCAGATTATCTAGTCATGTACCCGCTGGCACCACTGAACTTACATCCACATTCTCTCCAGATCACCGAGCCATGTACATGCTGGTACCGCTGAACTCATATCTACAATATTCCAGATTTTCGAGTCATGTACCCTCTCGTACCGCTGAACTCACCTCCTCCTTCCACAAAAATCCCAAACTACCAAGTCATGTACCCGCTGGTACCTTTGAACTTACACTTTGATCACAAAATTTATGGATTGTCAAGTTATGTACCCGCTGGTACCCCTGAACTTACATTCCGGTCACTCTTTTAGGCAGAACGTTATGTATAAACATACCCCTGAACTTTCTTTCTAAAAGAGATCCTTCCTCACGATCCACTACCCGCACTCCCAGTGCACAAAAAGGGTAACGGATCCATAAATTTCCAAAACGACCATGTCGATGTTACCTCTGAGTCGTCTCGATTCCGCCAAAAACAAATTACCCCTTACATAAGAACTTCCATGTCCTCATTACCTCTGAGTCGTTCTATGTACCCCTCTTCATTGAGCCCACTCCTGCCATGTCCTCATTACCTCTGAGTGGGAAGGCTCCGTCGAAGAAACCTTCATGCTTACCATGTCCTCATTACCTCTGAGTAAGTATGTCGATTCTCTTTCAACCTATTATTTGTACCCACAACCGGAGTACGCCAAGGATAATAGGTCCACAAATATCGTCCGTTGAGTCCACTCCTGCCATGTCCTCATTACCTCTGAGTAGGAAGACTCTACGATAAAACCTCCGTACTTACCATGTCCTCATTACCTCTGAGTAAGTATGTTGGTTCTCTCTCGTCTTATTATCCGTACTCTGAATCAGGGTACGCCAGGGGTAATAAGTCCACAAATGTCCTCTGTTGACCACAAATATCCTCCGTTGAGTCCACTCCTGCCATGTCCTCATTACCTCTGAGTAGGAAGATTTCGCGGTAGAACCCCCATACTTGCCATGTCCTCATTACCTCTGAGTAAGTATGTTGGTTTTCTCTCGTCTTATTATCCGTATCCTAAACCAGGGTACGCCAAGGATAATAGGCCCACAAATGTCCTCTGCTGACCACAAATGCCGTACTAGGTCCCCTAGTACATCCACATCTTTCCTTATCATCACATGCTTTCGGAGCCCAGCTGTTCCACAGCATTCTTACATCCAATGCATAAAACTTCCACGTTAATAGCACCTCTGAGTTGTTCTATGTATCCTCATTCGAGTTCACTCCTACCATGTCCATATCACCTCTGAGTAGGAAAGCTCTACCATCAACCTTATATTTACCACGTCCATACCACCTCTGAGTAAATATGATGGTTCCCTCTCTCAACTTATTATCCGTACCTAAAACCAAGGTACGCCAAGGATGATAAGTCACATAAAATCTCCAACGGAAGTACCCAAACCTATCACGTCCATGCTACCTCTGATTGGATTGCCATACCTAAACAAATCTACTTTCCATGCTTCTTATTCAAAGTGTTCCAAATTTGCAATTTGGAAACTTTGAAGGGGGTCCTGTAGAAGCATGGAAAATATTTCTTTTAGTCCCACATCGGAAAGGAGAAGAAGAAAGGGCTCACTCCATTCTATAAATAGAGCCCCCTTACCTCCTTTGAAAAGGGCACCGACTTCTCTTCCCTCCCTCCAAACTTGGACTCTTCCTATTACGCACCTTCGGGTGCTAAGTCAAAGAAGTCCAGGGCAGCGCGGGCTCATCGAGCTCAGTCAGCTGTCCTAACCTCTGACCATCAAGAGCGTCCCGCTAAGCGGGCCTCTGATGGAAAGTTGTACAGAACTGTCCGTGTCCAGCCCCCGGCAGCAAACGGACAGAGTGGTTCTCAAGAGTCCCCCAACAAAGATCGAGGGTAAGTGTTTTTACTAGGCCCACATCGGGGAGCAAATATGATACCTACGCACTCGTATACTCGGGATACCCGGGCCCACAAAGCGAGTGCACAGGTTGATCGAGACATTCCTCATGCGAGTCATGAGACGTCCTTCATGCGACTCGGTCATGAGACATTCCTCATGCGGCTCGGTCATGAGACGTCCTTCATGTGAGACGTCTCTCATGCGGCTCGGTCATGGGACATTCCTCATGCCGCTCGGTCATGAGACGTCCTTCATACGGCTCGGTCATGAAACATTCTTCATGCGGCACAGAACCCAGGAAGCTTCATGCGGCTCAAAATTCCTGGGAGCTTCATGCGGCCCAGATACAATATGCGGCTCAAAAGCTCGAAGAGTCTCATGCGGCTCGGATAGTTCCATACGGCCCAGAAAGAAGCCACGTGGCCTTCAGCAGTTCCTCTCTACATTCGGCCGCATTTAATGCCCCGTCGGCTGCTTTGACAAATGACAGCTCTGGCATAAAGTGTCATAATGGCTCTGCCATAATGACAGATGCTTCGGGAAAAGAAGAAGATCTCTGACCCAATCCGTCAGAAATCCTAGGTTGCCACGTGGCAAATCTCATGCGGCTTAAAGAGAGAACAGCTTCATGCGGCTCACTGAGAAGTCACCCTATATGACTAGCAGAAATCAACCATATGCGGCCCACTAAGAGCTCAGCCCCTGCGGCTCAATACAACGCTAGCTCCTGCGGCTCGCAAAGACTATGCATATGCGGCTCATTGAGAGTTCGTTCCCTGCGGTTCGACGAAGCACTGTCCAATGCGGCTCATGAAGATTATCTTCCTGCGGTTCAAGTCTTGCCTATCCCATGCGGCTCTGGCAGGACCCACAATTAAAATACGTGGCATCGAATCAATCAAGGATCTAACCGAATCCCAACAAGTATATTTGACATCATCGTCATAATTACTAAGATCAGGGCATATCATTTATCATCAAGCCAATGGGACACGTGGCGAGCAATCGGGCATTGGTATAATCAATCATGAAGATTTAAAGCAATCAGCATTAATTGCTCACAAGATTCGGTGCTATCCTCATTAATGGCCGAGATTCATTGTAATCAGGAGCAAGGGTTCAGATAGATTGAAGGAGCGCCGACATTCCAAACAAATGATCATTAGCAAACCCTAATGATCATACCCTACTCTTATAAATAGCCAGCATCATTTCTTAAAGGGCCGGCAACAAAAAGAATAAAAAAATATACAGAGTCAGAGAGATAATACACACAGAGAGAGAGAGAAGCCGGGAGAGCAACAGAGGAGCAAAAAGAGCACTTCTTCGTCAATGCCAACCATCTTTTCACAAGGAGCCAAGGCTGCATACCGATCGTCCAAGGAGTAAGGCAGGGCTGCCGTCGCCTTCCCGAGCCTCTATCGTCACCCCCCAGAATTTAAAATAAACAATTGTACTTAGACTGCTGTACCTAGGTTTTCGTCCCTAGGCTTTCTTTGTACAAGCGAGTTTGTATTGTGAGTCTAAGTTCAGTCCTCCGATAATTGTTCTGTACTTTTACAATCAATGGCAAACACCCCCCAAATTCCTCAATCTCCTCCTCTCTCTCTCGTTATACTCATCTCCCCCTCTCTCTCATCCCCGGCCACGACAAGCCCCTCCGGCCACCATCACTACCTCCAGCCACCAGCGCCACCGCCATCACCACTTCCAGTGCCACCATCATCATCGTCGTCGCTCGCCACCAGTACCACTACTTCCTTCCCTCTCTCCCTTTTTCCTCCGCCTGGTCGAGCCCCATGGCCGCCGCCCACCTCGACAGCCCCCTCCTTTTCCCCTGCGTCGGCAGCGAGCTCCCTCGCCTTGCCCTATCTCTCTCCTTATGTTCTTCTTTGAGCACCATGCCATCGCGGTTGCTTCCTCTGTCGTCGAAAGCTCGACCTGGCCGAGCTCCTTCGCCTCCTCTCTCCCTTCCTCGGGTTGGGTGCTCCACAGGGAGCGAGCCCCCTCGATCTGTGTGCGGCTTGGGCTACGTGCTGCCGTGAGTAGTACGCTGCCTCGTGCAACGTATTGTTCCAAGCATCGCACACTCGTTCTGCATGCACCTCGTGCTGCGTGTGCCTCGATCTGTGTTCCTCATTCCCCATGTACCTCGATGTGCGTGTCGGCCTCGGGGTGCGTGCTGCTTCAGTTTTTGTGCACCTAGATTCACGTGTTGCCTCGGGCAGCGGAATGCCTCGAGCCCTATGCTGCTTTGGGCACCGTGCCATCTCGATTTGTGTATTACCCTATTTTTTGTGCCTCGGTTTTTGTGTCCATCTCGATTTTTGTGTCGCTCCAATTTGCGTGCACGTACTGATTTGTGTGCCACCTCGGTTTACGTACCACTTTGGACTCCGTGTCGTATTGATTTGTGCCTACGCATCGATTTGCGTGCCTCATTGAATTGTGTGCTTCCTTTAGTCTTGCATTGTCTCGATTTGTGTGCATGCCACGATTTGTGTGTCATGATGATTCGTACACCATCTCGATATTTGCGATCCCTCGATCTACGTACAAGTCTCAATTTACGTGCACATCTTGTTTCTGTTTGCCTCGATATTTGTGCCGTCTTGATTCTCGTACGCGTCTTGATGTACGTACATGTCTCGATTTACGTGTCCGTGTCGATCCGCATGCCTCGGTTTTTATGTCGGATCCCTGTACTGCTTGCGGGACCTAGACGGTATAGCCTCCTGCCATCCATCATGATTTTCATTATTATTTTAATATTTTATGCTAATGATTGTTTATTATGTGTTTCGAGGACCTCGATGGACGTGCTCCCCTGGATCCCGATCGTAGAAGACTTGCTTACCTCGCTGAACCCTCTAGACAAGTATCCCTTGCTCATCGATAGCTTTTCCCTCTCTCCTGGATTTTATTGCATTTTAATTAATTGTAAATGTAAATGTATAACCATGAGTAGTGTAGCATAGTAGTAGAACTGCCATGATGATAACTTAGGATAGTTTGGTTCGATACTGGATTAGGCCGTATCGAACAACTCAGACGGGTCATCCACACCTCCGAGGATACGAGCATGACTCACGAGTATGGATTGTCCCCATATGCCCCGTGTCCGACTCGCAGTCGGGTAACGGCTTTGGCTAACTATGTCTGAGACTCTGCTTGTGGCTTGGATTATGACTGTGGGTCTGTGATGCGCCTTGCATGGCGATTCTTGTTGCATGTGTTGACTTGGCACCTAGTACGCATCGTAGTGTTGCTGGAGGCCGAGACTTAGTGTTCTCGGCTATGGTTTGGTTTTTAGTACGCATGGTAGTGCTGCTGGAAGCTGAGACTTAGTGTTCTCAGCCTGCGATTCTACGACGGGTTGTGCCGAGTGGATTTAGCCCCAATTCGCTGGGTGCTCCCGTCCAAAATACAAAGGAGACTGCCAAATTTTTCCAGAATTCTCGGTCGAAAATTTGGTTCGAAAATTTGGGCAGAACCGTTCCTTTGGTTTGCTGAACTGGATTTGTGCAGATTTAGTTTGACCTGATTCCAGTACCTGCTTGGTAGACTCATGACTAGATTAGTCGCCTAGTTACTTGACATGTCTTGTCCGTCGGATAGCGTAAGGAGTGCGGTTCCACTCGGGAGATGGTCTACAGCCTTGATCCTTGTTTGGTTTAAGGGTTGTGGATCTGCTTCAGAGCGGTTCATGAAATCTTTGCCATTTTCCTGCGGCATAATTAATAGACTCTTGTCCTCCCGACTATTCTTTCTAGGAGTTATCCTAGTCTAGCCAGCTAGGACTGATAGTTGTCCTATGTATCGGGATTTGTAATTTTTTTGTTTGGATATATCTGAGGATTGAGTATTATGGAGAGTATGATCTCGAGATATTGATTGATAGACTCACGTGGATTCTTGGATAGTGTTCTTTTGACGATGTTCTAGTTTGATCATATATGACTATGTGGATTCCTGGATTTTGATGATTGTGCGAATATTTCATGAAATGAGAAGAATATCGAGGGTATTATTATATAATTTTTACTCGACTTCCCAAGCGCCAAAAACCTGGTTTGTTTGCTATATCTTGGTAGTGGTGAGACATGTTTGCTGATAGCTTGTGATCACTGATTCAGAGGATTCTTGTGAGCCAGAGGGCCTAGCATTGTTTATAATGATGAGCTTGGTATCTGGTGATTGTCTTTCTTGACGTGATATTCACTCCATCGTGGATGAGAGACTCCTGATAGATTGATCCGGTGGATAGACCGACTTGATGATTAGAGCTGTAGGCTCCCTTGTATACTTGATGGGATATTATAGTAGAGATTCTGATCTTGTACTTGACCTGATATCCATGCCACGATGTAGGCAGATGATTTCATGTGACTGACAGATTTGATATTGTCCCCGACATGATTACTTGTATCTGTGTTATAAGTCCAGCTTACCCTTTGAGGTACTGGCCCTGATTTTGTACTACGGTGCCCCTTGTCTACTGGCACTTGAGGTGCTACTTCCATGATTATATGACATTACGATACCATCATGATATTCTAGCTATATTATATGATTATATGCACGGGTACCTTGGTAGTTGGCCTTTAGTCTTAGCGTGGTCAGGATTGCTTGCTTGCTTGTTGCAAACACTAAGGATGAATCACAACTGGGACTATAGGTGTCGAGGTTGATTCTTACTTAGCGTTTCTGTACTGAGATACGACATCTAGGAGGATGATCATGTGACCACGACATGTGATTTCGGATAAATGTATGGATAATCTAGGCAACTTAAACTGGTAGAAGCATTGGAAGGGAACAGAATTCCGAGATCATGCAATACTAGTCTTATCCCAGACATTAGTCATGACCTACAGGCTGGCCGCCACGGATATTGTTACCATTCATACTAGTGGATGGCAATATCCGGCTACTTTATGTACTATACATTATATAGATGGCATGCTCGGCACGGTGGCCTTACGAGGGGCCGGTGGTGACATGCAGATCCTGGTGGTCTTACGAGGGACCGGTGCTCATCTAGTCTTGATATACTTGGCTCCGCTAGCCCTGCTGGGATGGCACGATCTGAGAATTCCTATATTTTTGTATTGTTGGGGTAACCCAACCTCCACCTAGACAGCCGTAGACATTTGACTGGCCGCTTATTCATATAAATTGTATAGATTGCTGCTTGCTAAGCTGGCTGGCACGTAATGCTGCCCCGGCGCGGTAATTCATTCCCTTGTTCTTGTTTGATATAGGGGTGGACTACTGTTCCGATGACAGACTACGAGTTCCGATTGGCGATGCAGGTATTATTGGATGTTAGGGAGATTATGATGATTGTTGTTTATTTAGCTACTATAGTTGTGGATTGTTATCGTACTTTGGTACCACACGATCCTTACCCTCTTTTACTATTCATATATGCTCTCCTGCTTCATATTTTATCCTGCTGGCTTTTCTTCGCCCGTCCTTGAGCCTTCATTTCTGGTACTTGATACGGTTGGCCTGACCAACCCTGGATTGTTCCCAGATTGCCAGTGACCGACCCTTTGGATCTTCCAGACTTGACTTGGAGGATGTGCTTCAGTTTTCGACCATGCTAGGAACTGTGGGAAGGTATACTCATCTACATTATTATCTTGTACTGTAGATTTTTTGGTTATCATATGAGTATTTCCTGCTTTCCATATGATTCTCTCTCTTGCTTAGTATTTCATTGTTATTTTCTGTGGATATGAGATTGGATTTAGGCCATAGAATGATTGCATGCTAGGATACCCAGCAAGATTAACATCCGTCATCATCGTATAATGTATTCGTACCTTATAGTACGGTGTAGCTGGACGACGTCCGTCCCCGTATTTCGGTACTGGGGCGTGACAATATAGAACAACAATTAAAGTACAAGGGAAGTAATATAACAAATAAGAGAAGAAACATGGCAAGGAAGACTGTAACACAAGCTAGCTGAACTAGAGTAACATGATAAGTCCAGACAGTACAATATAAGTCAAGTGTAATCACAATGTGAGTCTAATACAATATCAATCCAATACAAGATGAATCCAGTACAAGACGAGTCCAGTAGAGATCAATGAATCCAGGGTGAGTCTAAACTATACTCTAACAGTGTGTTTTAAATACCGAGATCGATATGTAAACGGCTATAGGTAATACGACACATCGCACACTGATCAGGTGAGGGATGGCTATCTTTTCAGTATAATTCTAAGGGAGGTGGTTCCAGTATTTAGGAATGTTCACATATCTACTCCAATATTTCCTCGTCCAACAAGTACAAGTGAATCCATAACCCGACACGAAAATAAGTACAAGTCCAGCCAGAACATGATAATGCCAGTAGGTGATACCAGTGGTGATTCCAGTAATGGAGGCTAGACAGTAATAGATGAGTGTCGCATGCAATGGATCCAGTAATATCAAACCGTGTTTGTAATAGAGAATCAAATAGAACTAACTAGAACTGAAGTACAGTAATCGACAAGTAAATGAAAGAACTATCAGAGAATGTACTCGTCTGATACCCTGAATGACAGATAAATATCAGATGTCTAAACCGGAGTCACAGTGTCCTAATTAGAGCAATATAGGTTATGATGTATCCAAAATAAGGTAAATATAATCTACATGATTTCTAAATCATTCTTGGTCAAAGTCAACTCTGGGTCAAGCCAATACTCTAGTCAACTAGGTCAAACTGGTCAACTGTCTAGGATTTGGTCAACTAGGTCAATCTTAGTCAACTAAGTCAAACTCTAGTCAAGCTAGGTCAATTGGTCACATATGGACTCAATGTTGACTTTTGGTCAACTCTAGTCAACTTGAACTATTTGGTCAAACTTTAGTCAATTCTAGGGTTTTGGAACTTACACTTATAACCTTTGGTCAAACTTTGGTCAACTTAGTCAAATTAGCCTATTAGGTTCAATACCAAGTCATTCTAGGTCTAGGTTAGTCAACTCAAGTCTAACCAAAGTCCTATATCAATATAAAACCATATAGATAATATATATACAATCAAAGATATACATATATATATATATATATATATATATATTATATATATTATATATATATATATTATATATATATATATATATATATATATATATTATATATATATATATATATATAAGAGGGAAGGGGAAAGAAGTGGATGTGTGTGATGTGAGGCAAGGGGCTGTGAGACAGTCGTATGTTAAGAGTAAATGTGAGTGTAGCAGTAAGAATGTGTGTGAGTATATGAGAGGGAGATAATATCTCAGTTCATATTATCAGCTTAAAACCAAATCCACAACATATCAAACCCAGGTTTCCAGAAATATGAAACCCAATCAAATCAGTTTAACATATGTATAATGCATTAAGGAATCACAATCCAAAGCAATTTCAGTTTACAGTCTACATACAGTGAACAACCACAAAACCAACTCAGGTTTTTTCATTTCAAAATCAGGTTTTATCAAGTTCACTTTTAACATTCGAATTATCTCAACTCTGTTTTCAGTTTATATTTTAACATCAAAACTCAGGTTATTACATTCTCAGGTTCAAACATACATCTCAGTTTTAATACTCAGGCTATCAGTTATAAACCAAAACTCAATCATCCTATATTAACCAAATTCTCAGTTTTCTACATTAACCTCACATTCAAAGAACCCAATTTTCAACTTATATCTCAGTTATCATGTATTAAGCCAAAACTCAGTCATATACAATCAAAATCCCATTCGAAAACCCATGTATCATTTCATATTGTATTTGAATTCGGTTTAAATTTGAAGTATCAGATAAAAATGCCAATTTCAACCCAAACCCAAATTTGAATGTAATTTCATTTGAAAACCCAAATATTTTTCACATTCCATCAATTCGCAGGTTACAATATATGTATATACATATATATTAATAAATTAATAACATTTAAACTCAATTATAATCATTCAAAATCAGTTAAAACATTCAAACATCGAGTTCATGTACTGACAGTATCAGAACTTAGAATCTCGAACAAATTAACATAGGAAAACTGTAACTCTATTTTTTCTAAATAATAAATTTGGGGATTTTTCTATGATTATCCATATTAGAATTAAATTAAATTTATTTCCTTCTAATTACTTTTGATTATCTTAACCAGAATTAATTATTATTGACTTTTCCTAATTTTTAATAGGAATTTATTTTTCCTAACTCTTTTAATCCCAAGTTCTATTCAGCCATTACATTTCTTTTGGCCCTTACAGCCCATCAAACCTAACCAGCCCAATAAGCCACCACTTTTCTATATTACTAAACCATCTGATCGACATTCCATTCATTCACCCATTCTTTAAACCTTCTCAATTCTTCCTCATTTTCCCGCCCCTGATCTGTTTTCCCAAAGGAGGACGACGACGAGGCCGCGACTTCGATCCGTGGCAGAGGCAGCTCCAGAAGTTTCCGACCCACCTCAACCGCAGATTCCCAACCGTCTAACCGACTTCTCCGCCAATCGCAGCTGCCCGCCCAACTGCCTCGCCGCTGCCCGCCTAACTGACGTCCGTCGTCGCACCTATATAAATACCCCCAGACCTCTTTCTTCTTCATCACACTTCATGCGGGGAAGCCCTGCAGGAATTTTCCTCATCGTCCTTCCCTTCGTCTTCGAGAGCTCAAGTCGACGGCCATGGCGAGCAGAGCTTGAAGAAGGATCGATCGAGAACAAGCGCAGTAGATCGAGTTGGAGTTAGTGCCATTCTTCCCATTGATCCTCTACTGTACATTTATTTGATCCATGGGTTGTTTCATGGAGATCGTGTCACGCCCCAGTACCGAAATACAGAGACGGACTAGGCCAGCTACTCCATATGAGGTATACAAATATCATACGGCGATCGTGGCTGTCAAGAGACAAGGGGATGCATGCTACATTCAAGTCTCCTATGGTCTCACAGAGCATCTATGTCTCAATCATTCAAAGCAAGAAAATATCAATTAATGAACATATGAGATAAAGCAGTAAGACGTCCCCGACGCTTCATCAAAATGATCATGGAGAGCTAGCTTTATAAGTTAGCAAGTCCAGAGAGTCATAGGTACATAATTGTATTCAGCTGTAGTCTGATTTAATTACAAATTATGTAAAAGACAAAATATCCAGATTAGCCGGCTAAACAGGTGTCGGTGGCTAAATGCCAGAACATAAGTATAGATACTAGAGTGATGGAAAAGAAACCCACTCGAGTCCCCCGCCAGCCATGCTCCTATTATGCACCATTGACGTCAGGAAGGAAGGTCGGATCCTCAGGCTTTGCTACGGGATCTGGCCAAACAAAACCAGCGGGGTCAGCCCCGAATAGCAAGTACCACAAAGGAGCACAAAAGAGTGAGATAAAACCCAGGCATAAAAATAATACTAGTAATAATAAAAGCTTTCGGTCGTAACCTCGGTCTACAGCCTGTCCTAGTACGATAGACCAACCCAACAACCAAACAAGGACATGGATTGGACCACGCACCATAACAGTCCATGTCCCTCGGCCACTAATGGAAGGCACAAGCACAGTCAAGTCATTTTTCAATCGCCATTCATTCCTACGACTTTCTATATTTTGCGGAGTTATCCCCGCGATACTGATTAAAAGGAATCCTCAGATCGTGTCAACCCAGCAAGGCTAGCCAAACCATAAGACATATAGCACATTAATTATGCACCGGTCCCCCGGAGGGCTACCGCGCTAAAAAATATAACACATTGCTCGTAGAAGTCGAATATAGCCATCCGCTATAGGCGAATGAAACCATATCTGTGGCGGCCAACCTGTAGTGCCCCATCCCTACATCGTGCCCCGTACTCTGTCCACGGGGTGCACGAGAAAGGAACACTGTCGCTATCGATTCGGTCGGGACCGATAGGTCGGGATCGACCGAGTCGATCGAACGGGAACGGTTGAATTAAGATCCATTCCCTATGGAATGACTTCTTCGGAACCAAGTCCCATATTCAGCGGGTTGCGCCTCGAGGATTGACTCTGCGGCTGAGTCGGAGAGACCTCCTGTTGCTCTGCTTTTCACGCCGCTTGCGTTGGTTTTGGCTTTGTTTTCTGAATGCGCTTTCGTGAATGTTTTCGATAGTTTTCATGGCTTGTATTTCGAACTCGCATTTTCTATCGAACTCCTTGAATAATGCAGTGTTCTAATTGGTTGCTTGTGCGATTTCAGGTAATCGCATAGGCGACGTCTAGCGCGACCAACAAGTCCTCTTGCCGAAGTAAACTCAAGGTGAGTGGCTGACCCTTCTCTTCTCGACCCCTTCTTAAGTAAATCGATAGTGTTATTGCGGATGAAAGATTGAATACAAGGGCACGGGCACGGTAAAAAATTGAGTTTTTAAAGAGAATGTAGGCTATGTCTTAATAACTAAAAGAAGAAAAATGGTCTTTGCACGGTCATGGACGACTTGTCGACAAGATAGAGTTTCCCCGCACGGCAACCGGGGCCACGGGACCGTTGTGGCCAAGAAGGAAACATTTTCATAAGCTGTGCTGGGCACAATGTTAGGCGAGGACTTGCAGCGGGGCTTGCTACTCGTGCTGAAAGGGCCTCGTCTAATAAAAGTAAAAAGGAGTCCACGATGGCTCTGGGAGCCAGTGACCAGCACACGAAATATTGCACTTGGTATGAAATGATAACAATTGACAGGGAAGAACATGGTAAGTTTCATACGACGCGGCATGGGCCGCCGTTGGTAAGTTTCAACGTAAATTTCATTATGCTTGTCATTTCTCGCTTGAAATTATTAGGATGGTTAGAAACATTCATGAACTAAGTCATATAAACTCATTCAACCAGATGAGAGCTTGGAGCTTAACTTGCCACGCACCAGTACAAGTGTAATGTACTGATCCTCGCTCTCCACGCAGGTACCCCGAACCACGAAGGGCGTGCCACCTAAAATCTCAAGGCGACGTGGACACTTTTGAAGCTCGTCCGTGTAAAGGCTTGTTTCTAAATTCCTTTGAAGACTCCGCATTCAGTACAGAAGAAGACCAATGGCGGCTCGACTTCCCTCGATCGCAGGTAGAAATGTGTAATGGTTTTTGCTTGTAAAAAGGGGATGTAATGTATGGAACGACTATCTCATCGGCGTTCATTTTGTAAGTCGAGTCATATTGTAGCCCGTGCGGCAATGAATGTAATGAAGTCAATGTAAATGAAGTTTTATCAATGAAAAAGTCCACTTCTATTTCAAATGTGTCATTCAATTTCTCTGCGTACTCTAACTTGATGTTGTTTTCGGATAACCTTATGACTATGCCTTGTGCGATCGCAACTTAGGTTCGCACGGCATCACGTCCGGGGGACGACTATCGATTCTACGGAATCGGGCGTGACATAATGGTATAAGAGCACGGCTTTACATCCTTTGACCGTGCAACGATGAGATAAGTTGTTCCATACAATGAGTCCATAATATTTTGTGACTATGCTTTTGCCTTCGTATCGCAGAAGTGACGGAACCCACGGCCGAGCGAGGGCAGAGCGCTTCTAGCGGCTCTAGTAGTTCGCATCGTTCGCGGGGCGGACCTTCTAACGATACCATCGAAAGGATGCTGCGCATGATGGAGGCGCAGCGGAACCAGTCCGAGAACCGACATCAACAGACGGAGGAACGACAGGCCCAGTTCGATGCTCGCTTCGAAGCTCGTTTCGACGCACATGCCAAACTTTAACAAAAGCAGTTGGATATCCTGCAGCAGATCGTCCAGACAATGGCAGCCAACAAATTTGCGACTGCGCTACCGTCACCGCACCTGCTGCCACCGTGCCGACGATCCAACCCATTGAAGTCGACACGACGGAGCTCGAGCATCAACCAGCGGCACTGAAAAGTACAACTTTGAAGTATCAGAATTCAAGAAGGCGTGTCGCACTTCCTGACAGCCCAGTTTGATGCTCGCTTCGAAGCTCGTTTCGATGCACATACCAAACTTCAACAAAAGCAGTTGGATATCCTGCAGCAGATCGTCCAGACAATGGCAGCCAACAAAATTTCTGCGACTGCGCCCTACCGTCACCGCACCTGCTGCCACCGTGCCGACGATCCAACCCATTGAAGTCGACACGACGGAGCTCGAGCATCAACCAGCGGCACTGAAAAAGTATAACTTTGAAGTATCAGAATTCAAGAAGGCGTGTCGCACTTCCTTCAGCGGTACCGAGGGTCCTTCCATGGCAATCGACTGGTTGGAAGAGCTGGAAGATCACTTCGAGCTTCTCGGCATTGAAGAATCAAAGCAAGTCGCCTGCGCACAACTTCAACTACGGTTGAACGCGCACGACTGGTGGGCCATGCACAAGCGAGCGATCCGACCGGACAACAACACCGCGCCGATCTCTTGGGCCACGTTCCGTAAAGCTTTTGAAGTCCAGTACCTTCTGTCAGCCGTTCGTCAAGCGAAGGAGAATGAATTCATGCAGTTGAAGCAAGAAGCAGGACAGTAGAACAGTACGTCGCAGAATTCAACAAGCTGTCTAAGTTTGCTGGCCAGTTTTTGCCTACTGAAGAGTGCCGTGTTCGACGGTTCGAAGTGGGTCTGCGACACTCTATCGGTGCACATGTCGGGGTCCCAGAGTACAAGACCGTGGGCGAGGCTCTGAATCACGCACTCCGCCTTGAGAACCTGCATCCTTCCGGTGCTGACGACGTTGTGCGCCACTCCGATCACAAACGTCCTAGCTATACGGAAGGCAACAACTATACGTCAAAGTGTCCACACTAGCAGCTACCAAGGCCGGAACCCGTTACCACGATACAGAAATTGCCACCAGCTTGGGCATACTGTTGACCACTGCTTTGCCAAGACAGAGTGCTACGCTTGCGGGCAGAAGGGTCACCTTGCTCGAGATTGCCAGAATCCCCGACCGAATCGCAACGCACCACCACAATAATACCGCCAAGAGAATCGAGGGCAGGCGCCCCGACCTCCTCCGCGCACTCAACCTGTACCACAAAATGGCCAAGATCGTCGTCCAACACAGGCCGCGTCTACGCCATGACTCGAGACGAAGTGCTGGCATCAGATACAGTAGTGTCAGGTATACTAAAATTCAATAATGTGCCTGCTCGTGTGTTATTTAATTCAGGCGCTTCACATAGTTTTATATCGGCAGACTTTGCCGCCGAGCACAAATTTTCTGTAATATCATTAGATCTCGACCTTAGCGTAAGCACACCTTCGGGCACACCAATTCTTATAAACTTAGCTTGCGTCGACGGAATTATTTGTATCGGCGGTCAAAAGATCGGTCTGGATGTGATAGTTCTCGACATGAAGGACTTTGACATCATTCTGGGAATGGATTGGCTCAGGCCGTACAACGCAACCATAGACTGCGCTAAAAGAAGGTCACATTCCGCATACCTGGAGTGCCTGAATTCTGCTACTCGTGTGGTGAGGCGTCGCGACCTGCATGGTCATCTCCGCAATATCTGCTCGACGGATGCTGCATTCCGGGTACGAAGGCTATCTAGCTTCCGTTCGAGACATGCGATAGGATGGTGCAAACGCGGGTCAGACCGACGTTGTGGCAGAATTCCCAGACGTGTTCCCGGATGAGCTACCCGGCATGCCGCCCGATCGAGAAATAGAGTTCACCATCGACACATTCCCCGACACCCGGCCGATCTCGAAGGCTCCGTACATAATGGCCCCTGCATAATTGAAAGAATTGAAGGCACAACTTCAGAAATTGCTCGACAGAGGATTTATCCGTCCGAGTGTCTCGCCGTGGGGTGCGCCCGTGCTGTTCGTGAAGAAGAAGGATAGATCGATGCGGCTCTGCATCGACTATCGGGAATTGAACAAAGCCACCGTCCAAACAAATACCCTCTGCCCCGCATCGACGACTTGTTCGACCAGCTCCAAGGTGCAACGGTGTTTTCGAAGATTGATCTACGATCGGGTTACCACCAACTCAAAGTCAAGCCAGATGACGTGCCGAAGTCTGCCTTTCGCACTCGTTACGGCCACTACGAGTTCTTGGTAATGTCGTTCGGTCTGACAAAGCCCCTGCCGTCTTCATGGATCTAATGAATCGGTGTTCCGTCCGTTCATTGACAAGTTCGTAGTAGTTTTCATCGACGACATCCTCGTCTACTCGAAGGATCGAACGCAACATGCAGAACATCTGCGGACGGTACTCCAAACCTTCGAGAGAATCAGTTGTACGCGGAGATGAGCAAGTGCGAGTTCTGGCTGAACAATGTCTCATTCCTTGGGCACATCATCTGCCGCGGGCATCGCAGTCGATCTGAAGAAAGTCGAGGCAGTTGCTGATTGGAAACGGCCCGCATCAGTTAGCGAAATTCGAAGCTTCCTAGGCTTGACGGGATACTACCGACGCTTCGAAGGACTTCGCGATGATCGTATCGCCGTTGACTCACCTCACCCAGAAAGGAGTCACATTCAAGTGGTCAGACGACTGTGAAGCTTCCTTCCAGGAGCTCAAACAACAGCTCGTTTCGGCCCCGATACTTGCTCTTCCTGAAGGGACGAGGGATTTCAAATCTTCAGCGATGCTTCTGGCCAGGGCTTGGGGTGTGTGCTCATGCAGCGGGATAAGGTGATATCTTTTGCTTCCCGGCAGTTGAAGCCGCACGAGAAGAACTACCCCACGCATGACCTAGAATTAGCGGGATTGTGTTTGCGTTGAAGCTGTGGCGTCACTATCTCTACGGCGTGGCGTGCAGGATTTATAACGGACACAAAGCCTCAAGTATCTCTTCACCCAGAAAGAATTGAATTTGCGGCAGAGGCGATGGCTCGAGCTGATCAAAGACTATGACTTATCAATCGACTACACGCCGGGCAAGGGAAATATGGTAGCGGATGCGCTGAGCCGGAAGTACTTCGCTTCGTTATGTATCAACGACCGACTGCTGCGTGACTTGGAAGGAATGGGCATTGAACTCCGAGTTCGTTTCAGAGACGTGAAACTAGCGCAACTACGGGTGGAATCGAGCCTACTGGAGAGGATCAAGTCTGCACAGAAGGACGACCCCTACCTGGAGAAGATGCAGAAGCTGATATCGACAGGAAAAGCGTCTGACTTTAGAGGATGAGTCGGGAGTGTTGCGCGTGAAGGGACGGCTATGCGTACCGGACGATGAAGAACTTAGAAAGAAGATAATGTCGGAGGTGCATTATGCAAAATATTCTTGCATCCTGGCAGCACCAAGATGTATAAGGACCTCCGTGTTGTCTTTTGGTGGCATGGCATGAAGAGGGACGTAGCGCTCTTTGTGTCAAAATGTATGGCCTGTCAGCAAGTCAAAGCCGAGCACCAGCGACCGGGCGGGGAGATGCAGAACCTCGCCATTCCAGAGAGGAAATGGGATCACATCACTATGGGCTTCGTTGTTGGCTTGCCGAGGACGCCGCAGGGAAACGACGTCGTCTGGGTCATCGTCGATCGACTAACCAAGTCAGCGCACTTTATCGCCATCAAAGTTACTTGGAACGTCGACCGCCTTGCACAGATATACCTTGATGAGATAGTTCGGCTGCACGGGATCCCAGTTTCTATTGTTTCTGATCGGGATAGACGGTTCGTAGCGCGCTTCTGGAGTAGTCTACATTCAGCGTTGGGGACCAAGTTGAAGTTCAGCTCAGCTTATCATCCTCAGACTGATGGCCAAACAGAGCGGTGAACCAAATTCTCGAAGACATGTTACGACTCTGTGCGATCGACTTGAAGCTTTGTACGGCCGAAAGTGTAGATCGCCCATTTGCTGGGATGAATTGGGGAACGGCAGATACTTGGTCGGAGCTGGTGGAGCAGACTGTACAGAAGGTTAAGTTGATACGAGAGAGATTGAAGATAGCACAAAGCCGGCAGAAAAGCTATGCCGACACGCACCGACGCCCCCTCAGTTCTCGGAAGGCGACCATGTATTCCTGAAGGTGATGCCTATGCGTGGATTTTCCAGGTTCGGTGCGAAGGGAAATTGAGCCCAAGATTTGTTGGCCCGTTCGAAATATTGAAGCGAGTCGCCCCGATAGCTTACCAAATCGCCTTTTGCCTGCGTTGTCAGAGGTACATGACGTCTTCCACATATCACAATTGAGGAAGTACGTGCATGATCCGAGCCATGTTATGGATTTGGGTAAGCTGGACCTGAAGGCGAACTTGTCATATGTCGAAGAGCCGGTACAAATCTTGGAGCGCAAGGATAAACTTCTCCGCAACCGTGCTATTCCCCTCGTCCGTGTCCTCTGGAGGAACCATTCAGTCGAGAGTCGACGTGGGAGCTTGAGTCAGAAATGAAGGAGAAGTTCCCTTCGTTGTTCTCGTAGAGGTAGGTTCTATTTTAAGTTTCGAGGATGAAACTTTTTCTTAGTTGGTTATGTTGTAGTGCCCCGTCCCTAAATCGTGCCCCGTACTCTGTCCACGGGGTGCGCGAGAAAGGAACACTGTCGCTATCGATTCGGTCGGGACCGATAGGTCGGGATCGACCGAGTCGATCGAATGGGAACGATTGAATTAAGATCCATTCCTCGTTATAGAATGTCTTCTTCGAAACCAAGTCCCATATTCAGCGGGTTGCGCCTCGAGGATTGACTCTGCGGCTGAGTCGGGAGAGACCTCCCGTTGCTCTGCTTTTCACGCCGCTTGCGTTAGTTTTGGCTTTGTTTTCTGAATGCGCTTTTGTGAATGTTTTCTATAGTTTTCATGGCTTGCATTTCGAACTCGCATTTCCTATCGAACTCCTTGAATAATGCAGTGTTCTAATTGGTTGCTTGTGCGATTTCAGGTAATCGCGTAGGCAACGTCTAGCGCGACCAACAAGTCCTCTTGCCGAAGTAAACTCACGGTGAGTGGCTGACCCTTCTCTTCTCGACCCCTTCTTAAGTAAATCAATAGTGTTGTTGCGGATGAAAGATTGAATACAAGGGCACGGGCAGGTAAAATGATTGAGTTTTTAAAGAGAATGTAGGCTATGTATTAATAACTAAAAGAAGAAAATGGTCTTTCACGGTCATGGACAACTTGTCGACAAGGTAGAGTTTCCCCGTACGGTAACCCGGGGCCACGGGACCGTTGCGGCCAAGAAGGAAACATTTTCATAAGCTATGCTGGGTACAATGTTAGGCGAAAACTTGCAGCGGGGCTCGCTACTCGCACTGAAAGGGCCTCGTCTAATAAAAGCAAAAAGGTCCACGATGGCTCTGGGAGCCAGTGACCAACACACGAAATATTGCACTTGGTATGGAAATGATAACAATTGACAGGGAAGAACATGGTAAGTTTCATACGGCGCGGCACGGGCCGCCGTTGGTAAGTTTTAACGTAAATTTCATTATGCTTGTCATTTCTCGCTTGAAATTCATTATGATGGTTATAAACATTCATGAACTAAGTCATATAAACTCATTCAACCAAATGAGAGCTTGGAGCTTAACTTGCCACGCACCAGTACAAAGTGTAATTACTGATCCTCGCTCTCCACGCAGGTACCCCAAACCACAAGGGCGTGCCACCTAAAACCTCAAGGCGGCATGGACACTTTTAAAGCCTCGTCCGTGTAAAGGCTTGTTTCTGAATTCCTTTTGAAGACTCCGCATTCAGTACAGAAGAAGACCAATGGCGGCTCGACTTCCCTCGATCGCAGGTGAAAATGTGTAATAGTTTTTGCTTGTAAAAAGGGGATGTAATGTATGGAACGACTATCTCATCGGCGTTCATTTTGTAAGTCGAGTCATATTGTAGCCCGCGGGCAATGAATGTAATGAAGTCAATGTAAATGAAGTTTTATCAATGAAAAAGTCTACTTCTATTTCAAATGTGTCATTCAATTTCTCTGCGTACTCTAACTTGATGTTGTGTTTCGGATAACCTTATGACTATGCCTTGTGCGATCGCAACTTAGGTTCGCACGACATCACGTCCGGGGGACGACTATCGATTCTACGGAATCGGGGTATGACACAACCCGACACGTCAGGACTGGACCTGGGGTGGCTAGTATGGCACGATCTCAAAATTCTTCCCACCCAATGCATCTACCAAGTTAGTTGCCTAGTTAATCCCTAGGTTATCCTCGGAGTTCATATATCGGGGTTACATGATCACTCCCTAGATGTCGTACATGGTATGAGTACCCCAAAAGGGATCTGTACTGGCTCATGGAGTCATACGTATGTACCCCCTTCTTGGTGTAATGTAACACACAACACATACCACGTCATTGCTACCGACCATTCGCTATGTAAATGTTGGACTCTTGGAGGTACTGACAGGTATCTCATAGGAACACTTAGCACATCGGATAGTACATCGGTGCTCACATAGATTGTACCTTAGTACACACATAGGGTTATCCAGCATACGCATAGGTAGTCAGATCAGGAATGAGGACCAAGACACAAAAGAAAAGAAAACAAGAAGGCAATACGCACTTAGGGTATGAAGTGCTCGCAAGTCATAAAGTGGCCCTAACGGCGCTCGGGCAATGTGCAAGGTGCAAGGTGCACAAGGTGCAAGGTGCCAAAGTCACATATGAATTCTGCTTAAAGTGAGACATGAAGATTCTTGAAGCCAAGACAAAGATATACAACTTTCATGTTGGAAGTTGGAAGAATTTTTGGCCACAAATCAGCCAAATAGGACATAAAAGGCAAAATATGCACAATGCGGCATTCTGCGGCACTATGCGGTATTCTGCGACACTATGGCCTTCTGCGGCACTATTCATTCCATACGACACTATTCATTCCTGCGACACTATACATCCATGCGACACTATTCATTCCTGCGGCACTATGCATTCTATTCATTCCTGCGGCACTATTCATTCCTGCGGCACTATTCATCCATGCGGCATTATTCATCCATGCGGCACTATTCATTCCTGCGGCACTATTCATCCATACGACACTATTCATCCATACAGCACTATTCATTCATGCGGCACTATTCATCGTGCCTGCCAGAACCAGCACAGACGAACATATGAGATGTCCAAATATTGTTTTGGCCATAACTTCCTCAAAACAAATCAAAATCTAACTTTTCAAAGGTCAAAATTGTGTAGAATCAAATTTCCTACAACATAGAACCATTAGTTTTCGAAAATAACTAAGTTTGATAGATCAAAACCATGAAAATCCTTAAAACCCTAGTTTTAGAAACTTAGATCTACACAAAACTAGCCATTAAAATCAAAAACTCCAATAACTAAACTTGTAGAGAATGAAGAGAAGAACAATATAGACAAATAATATCAAAGGAAAAAAAAATCAAGAATGAAAAATGCACAAATCTCCACTTTTGAGCAAGTTGTACTTGCCTAAGGGTGGTGGTTGAGGTAAATAAATAGAAGAGTAAATGAGGAGAGAGAGTGAGGAAGAGAATATAAATAGGGGTTGGATTGGCTTAAGAAAACCCTAATCTCTAAACATGCTCTAACCATTCCACTAATGACATGCTTAAAAGCTACATGCAACCATTAATAAATAATAATAGAATTATGCACATGCTAAATACAGGATACTATGTACAAATTCATGAAAGAATACGTATATCGGAATCGGGGAGTGACATCTCTACCATCCTTAGAAAAATTTCGTCCTCGAAATTTCTGCCAAGACAGATAGAGAAAATCAAAGCAAGTAAGATACTAATTACAAGGCTAACTATGCATGCAATCTCATCAATTTTAACAGGAATTAGAGAACAATCATCCGTCCTAGTGGGTGCAACAGGGAAATATATTACAAAGGCATAAGGATAAACATACCTTCAAAGCCGAACAAGTGCGAATATCGAGATCTAATCTCGTCCTCGTGCTCCCAGGTTGACTCTTCCGGAGAGTAATGGCCCCAAACGACACGGACAGGCTAATAGTCCGGTTCTTGAGCACCTTCTCTGCCGGTCCAAAATAGACACGGGTTGTTCCTCGTAAGTTAGGTCGGTACTAACGACTAACTCCGAATGGTCGAGGACATGACTCGGATCCGAGACATACCTACGCAACTGAGATACATGAAACACATCATTCACATCACGTAGCGAAGGCAAAAGGGCAAGACGATAAGCAACATCGCCTACCCGAGCGAGAATACCAAATGGACCAACGTATCTCAGACTAAGCTTTCCTCAGGTTCCAAATCTAATGACACCCCGAGTAGGCGAAATTCGCAGAAATACTTGATCACCAACACCAAACTCTATAGGCCTACGATGTTGATCTGTCCAGTGTCGGTGTCTGTCCTACGCAACTCGAAGCTGTCTCTCTGATCAACTTGACTGTCTCCACTGTCTGCATGATCATCTCCGGTCCCAACAATTTTCGTTCTCCCACATCGTCCCATGACAGAGGGGACCTGTATTTTCTTTCATATAATGCTTCAAACGGTGCCATCTGTATACTTGTCTGATAACTATTATTGTAAGAGAACTCTACCAAATGAAGATGATCTTCCCAAGTTCTGCCGAAATCTAAAGTACAAGCCCGTAATATATCTTCCAATGTCTGAATGGTTCTCTCTGACTGTCCGTCTGTCTGCGGATGATAGGCTGTACTGAACCTCAACTTGGTACCCAAACTTTGATGTAAACTCTGCCAAAAGTGAGAGGTAAACCGTGTGTCTCGATCTGATACTATGCTGACAGGAACACCATGCTGCCTCACAATCTGCTTCATATACATTTCTGCGCAACCTTCGTGAGCCGATCTACGATTACCCAAACTGTATTTCGGCCGGTCGGAGATCTAGGTAAACCGGTCACAAAGTCCATCGTGATGTGCTTCCACTTCCACTCTGGAATAGGAAGCAGCTGTAACAATCCTGCTGGTCTCTACTGCTTTGCCTTCACTTGCTGACATACCAAATATCTGGACACAAACCTCGCTATCTCCCTCTTCATGCCATTCCACCAAAAGTGTTGTTTTATATCTTGGTACATCTTTGTGCCTCCAGGATGAATGGATTAAGGAGAACTATGAGCCTCTGACATAACTTCTTGTCGAAGGTCTCTACCTGGTACACAAAGACGGTTTTCGATCCTAAGTGTACCATCCTCATGGATTACTAACTCCTTCATGAGACCTGGCTCACACTCTAATCGAAGCTTCTGGATTCGCGGATCCTCTGCCTGGGCTGCTCTGATCCTCTCTACTAAAGTAGACTGAATCTGCAAACTGGCCATAACTCCCATATCTTGTGGCAAGATCACTTCAATTCCATTTCCTGAAGATCTTCCAAAATATGCCTCTGCGAGGTTAAAATGAATGCACCACCTCTCATGCTCAAGGCATCTGCTACCACATTCACCTTGCCTGGATGATACTAAAGATTTACATCAAAGTCCTTCAGTAATTCCAACCATCTTCTCTGTCTCATGTTCAGGTCCCTCTGGATAAATACATACTTTAAGCTCTTATGATCAGTGTAAATCTCCACTCGATTCCCATATAAATAGTGCCTCCATAACTTAAGCGAAAACACTACTGCTGCTAATTCCAGGTCGTGAGTCGGATAGTTCTTCTCATGATCTCGAAGCTGTCGAGATGCATATGCTATCACCTTACCATGATGTATCAATACACATCCAAGTCCCTTTCCGGATGCGTCATAATACACTGTAAACCCTCTCGATCATACTGGAAGTGTCAAGATCGGGGCTGAGATTAATCTATTCTTCAACTCTTCAAATGATGTCTGACACTCTGCTGACCAAACAAACTCTACATCCTAATGTGTCAAACGCGTCAAGGGTGCCAAAATCCTGGCGAAGTCTGCCATGAACCTCCTGTAGTAACCTGCCAATCCCAAGAAACTACGCACTTCTGTTACCGTCTTCGGAGCTGGCCAATTCTCTACTACCTCAACCTTCTTCGGATCTACTGACACTTCTTCTCCAGAATAATGTGTCCCAGGAACGAAATATGATCCAACCAAAACTCACATTTACTAAGCTTCGCATAAAGTTGATGCTCCCTCAAGGTCTACAAAAATGTCCGAAGATGTTTCTCATGTTCTTCCTCACTACTGGAATAGACGAGGATGTCATCTATAAACACCACTAAAAACTTATCCAAATAGGGTAGAAAGATGCGATTCATCAAATCCATGAGTACTGCTGGGGTATTAGTCAGTCCAAATGGCATCACCATAAACTCATAATGTCCATACCGTGATCTAAATGCTGTCTTGGGTATGTCCTGCTCCCGGACCCTCACTTGATAATATCCAGATCGAAGATCAATCTTAGAGAAGACGCAGGCCTTACTCAATTGATCAAACAAGTCATCAATCCTTGGTAACAGATACTTGTTCTTCACTGTTACTGCATTCAACTGTCGGTTATCAATGCACATTCGTGTCGATCCATCCTTCTTGGGTACTAAAATAATCGGTGCTACCCAGAGCGATTTACTGTATCGGATAAACTGCTTCGCCTTCAGTTCTTCTTTATGCTGGTACAACTTGTCCAACTCTGACTGCGATATCCTGTAAACTTTGTCGACTTTAGGCTCCGTCCCATGATTCAACTCAATGCAAAACTCCACATCTCTCACCGGTGGTAAACCTGGAAGCTCATCTAGAAATACATCAAGAAATTCTCTGACCACTCTTGGTATCTGCTCCTGCTTTGCCAATGCTTCTGCAACAATGCCCTTGGGTCAATCCTCCAATGATCGAACAAAGATGAACTCCTCAATGCCAGGTACATTAAATACTACCCTACCTCCCCGACAATCTATCGTCGTATGACTGTCTCTCAACCAGTCCATGCCTAGGACAACGTCAAAGTTGCCTATAGGGAACTCAATCAAAGATGCGGGCAATAATCGCCCACTCACTACGACTGGACACGCTAAGCACACTCTGCTAACTCCTACGAACCCATTACCAGTGAGTATATTCATCCTCTCTGGCAATGCCTCGAACTCCAATCCAATACGTGTCGCAAATCGTACAGATATAAAAGAGTGGGTCGCCCCCGAATCAAATAATGCTACTGCAGGAAAAGAGGTAATAGAAATATTACCTGTAACCACGTTGCCTGAAGCTAGTGCATCCTCCAGTGATAAGGTGAAGGCCTGGCCTTGGCCTTGCTGAGCTCCCTCCTGCTGCCTTCCTCGACCATGCTGTCGCTGCGGCCTCTGCGGGCCTTTCTGGTTCTGCGTCTGACAAAACATTTGAGCCTGCGTCGGTAGATGCTGGGCTAGCGGCCTTATGACCAATGTTGGTCCTCTGTTCGGTGCAGCCCCTGGAGCTGGCAATGCCGGAAACTGCTGAACTGGCTCTCCTGGCCTCTGCATCATAGGACAATTGGCAATCCTATGGTTTGGACTGCCACACCTCATGCATAATCCATTAGCTGAACGACACACATCCCTAGTGTGCCCTCCCTTACCGCAGTAAGTACATCCAATGGGTGCCCCTTGGCACTGCTGCTGGTTGCTGCTGATGTCGAACCGGTACTGTTATCTCTGATACCGCCGTCCTTCGCGGTGCTCCTGACTCATAAATACGGATGCCGGGTGCTGGCGCCGATGTTCGCTGTACTGCTCCTCCGCCCCTACTCTGGGGATGAGACCTCTTCTGGCCCCTATGTCTTGTCGCCAACCTATGTTGGATGAGTTCATGCCTCCGAGTTGCCGTTAAAACGACATCAAAAGTCTGATAGTCGTGCCCTTCTACTAGCTGTAGAATCTCCAAATGAAGTCCCTGCTGGAATCTCATAGCCTTCTCTGGCTCCGTAGCTACCATCGTCAGTGCAAACCGACTCAGTCTGCAGAACTTCGCTGCATATCCATCCACGTCTTTCCAGCCCACTTGAGACTGATAAACCTCTACTGTAGCTCATACCGCGCGACCACGCCAAAGTACTTGGCCTTGAATCTGGTACTGAAGCTATCCCAGGGAACAGGACGCCTCATTTCAACCTCTTCCGATGTCCACCAGTCGCGGGCGAGATCCAGAAGTAACAGTCTGACCTGGTCAACCTTCTTTTCTGCTGGAACCTTTGCTGCGGTCAATATGGCCTCAGTATCCTGAAGCCAAGCATCCGCCGTGATGGCATCCTTCGTGCCATCAAAATATCTCGGGTTAAGTCGACAAAACCTCCCCGACGCTCCCGAATCATTCCTGACACTTCTCTCAAGGGCTAATTGTAACCCCTGATTCAGTAGCACATTCTGTTCCTGCTGCTAGGTCTGCTGTTGCGGATGGGTTGCCACCTGACGCTGCTGAGTGGCCAGGAATCCCCGGATGACCTCCAGGAGTGCTGCAGCATCAGGTACTGTCGTCACTCTGCCGGCACCGCTGGGGGTGCAGGAGTTTCTAGAACCTGCGGTTCCACTGGCTCTGATATCACTTCTACTCGGATCTGGTCAGGAGAATGTATTCTTTCCTGTTGCTGCCCCGTCGAGCCATGCTCTACTAGACGTTCCTCCATGTTGGCCTCACCAGCTACTGAGAAAGAAGCACCCCTATAGGTAAAGGTACATGATATTAAATAACAGGACGAGAAAGATTCGAGGATGCAATTCAGGTTATCAATCAAGGTGAGGAAAGAGAAATCGAGGCAAGAGATTCAAAGGGAACAAGTTTTGATTGAGACTCTTATAATAGTAACACCCCATAAGTCCAAAAATCAGACCTGCATGGGCCACCAATAAAACCTTGTCACGCCCCAGTACCGAAATACAGAGATGAACTAGGCCAGCTACTCCATATGAGGTATACAAATATCATACGACGATCGTGGCTGTCAAGAGACAAGGGGTGCATGCTACATTCAAGTCTCCTATGGTCTTACAGAGCATCTATGTCTCAATCATTCAAAGCAAGAAAATATCAATTAATGAACATATGAGATAAAGCAATAAGGCGTCCCCGACGCTTCATCAAAATGATCATGGGGATCTAGATTTATAAGTTAGCTAGCCCAGAGAGTCATAGGTACATAATTATATTCAGCTGCAGTCTGATTTAATTACAAATTATGCAAAAGACAGAATATCCAGATTAGTCGGCTAAACAGGTACCGGTGGCTAAATGCCAGAACATAAGTAAAGATACTAGAGTGGTGGAGAAGAAACCCACTCGAGTCCCCCGCCAGCCATGCTCCTAGTATATACCATTGACGTCATGGAGGAAGGTCGGATCCTCAGGCTTTGCTACGGGATCTGGCCAAACAAAACCAGCGGGGTCAGCCCCGAATAGCAAGTACGACAAGGGAGCACAAAAGAGTGAGATGAAACCCAGGCATAAAATAACAATACTAGTAATAATAAAAGCTTCCGGTCGTAACCTCGGTCCACAGCCTGTCCTAGCACGATAGACCAACCCAACAACCAAACAAGGACATGGGTTAGACCACGCATCATGACAGTCAATGTCCCTCGGCCACTAATGGAAGGCACAAGCACAGTCAAGTCATTTTTCAATCGACCATTCATTCCTGCAGCTTTATATATTTGGCGGAGTTATCCCCGCGATACTGATTAAAAGGAATCCTCAGATCATGTCAACCCAGCAGGGCTAGCCAAACCATAAGACATATAGCACATTAATTATGCACCGGTCCCCCGGAGGGCTACCGCACTAAAACATATAACACATAGCTCGTAGAAGTCGGATATAGCCATCCGCTATAGGCGAATGAAACCATATCCGTGGCGGCCAACCCGACACGTCAGGACTGGACCGGGGTGGCTAGTATGGCACGATCTCGGAATTCTTCCCACCCAATGCATCTACCAAATTAGTTGCCTAGTTAATCCCTAGGTTATCCTCGGAGTTCACATGTCGTGGTCACATGATCACTCTCATAGATATCGTACATGGTACGAGTACCCCAAGAAAGGATCTGTACTGGCTCATGGAGTCATATGTATGTACCCCTTCTTGGTGTAATACAACACACAACACATACCACGTTATTGCTACCGACCATTCACTATGTAAATGCTAGACTCTTGGAGGTACTGACAAGTATCTCATAGGAACACTTAGCACATAGGATAGCACATCGGTGCTCACATAGATTGTACCTTAGTACACACATAGGGTTATCCAACATACGCATAGGTAGTCAGATCAGGAATGAGGACCAAGACACAAGAGAAAAGAGAACAAGAAGGCACTACGCACTTAGGGTATGAAGTGCTCACAAGTCATGAAGTGGCCCTAACGGCGCTCGGGCAATTTGCAAGACAAAAGGTGTACAAGGTGTAAGGTGCACAAGCTGCCAAAGTCACATATGAATTCTGGTTAAAGTGAGACATGAAGATTCTTAAAGCCAAAACAAAGATCTATAACTTTTATGTTGGGAGTTGGGAGAATTTTTGACCACAAATCAGCCAAATAGGACATAAAACAGCCAAAATATGCACTATGCGGCATTCTGCGGCACTATGCAGCCTTCTGTGGCACTATGCGGCATTCTGCGGCACTATGCGGCCTTTTGTGGCACTATGCGACCTTCTGCGGCACTATTCATTCCATGCGGCACTATTCATTCCAGCGACACTGTGCATCTATGCGGTACTATTCATTCCTGCGGCACTATACATCCATGCGGCACTATTCATTCCTGCGGTACTATTCATTCCAACGACACTATTCATCCATGCGGCACTATTCATCCATGCAATACTATTCATTCTTGTGGCACTATTCATCTATACGGTACTATTCATTCATGCAGTACTATTCATCGTCCCTGCCAGAACCAACACAGACGAACATAGGAGATGTCCAAATATTGTTTTGGCCATAACTTCCTCAAAACAAGTCAAAATCTAACTTTTTAAAGGTCAAAATTGTGTAGAATTAAATTTTCTACAACATAGAACCATTAGTTTTCGAAAATAACCAAGTTTGATAGATCAAAACCATAAAAATCCATAAAATCCTAGTTTTAGAAACTTAGATCTACACAAAACTAGCCATTAAAATCAAAAACTCTAAGAACTAAACTTGTAGAGAATGAAGAGAAGAAAAATATAGACAAATAATATCACAGAAAAAAAAATCAAAAATGAAAAATGTACAAATCTCCACTTTTGAGCAAGTTGTACTTGTCTAAGGGTGGTGGTTGAGGGAAATAAATGGAAGAGTGAATGAGGAGAGAGAGTGAGGAAGAGAATATAAATAGGGGTTGGGTTAGCTTAAGAAAACTCTAGTCTCTAAACATGCTCTAACCATTCCACTAATGACATGCTTAAAAGCTACATGCAACCATTAATAAATAATAAATAGAATTATGCACATGCTAAATACATGATACCATGTACAGAATTCATGAAAGAATACGTATATCGGATTCAGGAGTGACAGATCGTGATGGTGCAGAACCAATTCCTTCGATCTTAAGGATCAGCGTAGCAGTCACAACGAGGTCAAACACGACTCTGCCACTTCGTCGTACCGATAGCTACTTCGATCAACTCTGTCCGTCTTGGTGAGCAATCTTATCCCTGTAATTCCTTTGAGACATTCGAATTCTCTTCTTGGGATCTTGTGATAATTCTGGGAATTCTGTGGATAGTTCTTGATCAGCTCTTAATTGATCGATCCTCTGTTTGCTGGGAATTTCGATCGAAATTCATTGCGTTTGATTGTGGGGAGTTCTTGGTGACTTCTTGAATGTTTGGATTCAATACAAATCAAATTGAACTTATTTTTGTTATGTTCCTTCATTGCACATCATATGTTCGATCTTATGTCCCAATCAATTTCACATCCAGTTTTGGACGCAGAGTTGGTGTGTCGACTTCGGGAGGCGCAAGCATTAGATTCTTGAGCTCAGGTACGTATTTTCGAGAACATCGAGATTCATTGGAGGCTTCGTCTGTGCATGGAAGATTGGAGGGACGGGGTTGGACTCATGTCGAGAGATCGGTTGTATCAGGAGTCGTGTCCTTGCATGAGGAAGACACGGGACAGGGTATCGACACAGTCAGAGTTCAGCATCCTAGCATGAATGCAGTGGCTGCCTATGATCAATTGATTTTGATCCATTCGATTGTTAGAAGTTGATGGGTTGCACTGAGAGGTAGCCGTTAGCTAAGGTATTTTGAATTTTGACGGTTAAGATTGACTGTGGTGCTGTTGGTTTCAAATCAAGTTGGTCGATACGTTCTGGACCAGATTGGCTAGCTAAAAAGGAATAGACTAGGAGGAGTTAAATGATTTTCTCTTAGTTGGATGTTGGGTTGTAGCAGTGTCACGACCCGCTACCGAATAATCGGACACGAGTCGGACACGCCCAGCCTTCGTCGTTAGACACGACGAAGTAAGCTGTACCAATCTAGGGAAATCTAACTAGATAAACATGACAAGTATAAATCACAGCATCTATAAACGTATCCCAGAATTAAAGTACATGTCTCAAAATTATAACATTCCAGCAAATGAAAGTAAGTCTGATAGTCTCAATATAAGGAAATATAGACTACTAAAAAGGTAAAGTGCTAGGCTTCCTCAGCCTCTAAGTCAAGAGGAACTCCAGCTGGCTCTACTACATCTACAGGCTCTCGGCCATAATAGGTATCACACAAAGCCTTCATCTCACCTATAACATATCTTAGTTAGGAGCGGAGCAAAGTACAGTTCTAGGTAATGAACAAGAATATTATGATATGGAAAATAAGTACAGGAGTACATGAATAGGAAATACAGGAAATAAACAGGAAAGTACAGGAATGTAAGTACAGAAAATAAGGTACATGAATGTAACTATGAACCTGGAGTACAAGATATGACAAGTGCACCATGTTTGAAATACAACTAACCTATGTGACCGGCTGGGGTGAGTACAGGAGCATGTACAGGAGTATATGAATATGGTACGGCTTAGGACCCGCGTGCACGATACGAGGCCTAAGCGATCTACATGAATATAGTAACCGGAGTTTGGTCACATAGCTAGTGTATTTCCCCATCTGACACGAACAAGTACAAGAACATGAAATACAAGAGTACAGGATATCGTGTCATAACATGTCACAAGAAAGGTACAAGAAATGTAAATGCACAAGACCGTAGAAAAGTACTTGCCTTGCTCAGGATGATCAATAGTAGGCAAAAGAGCTGAATTTTCTCCTGATTTAAATGGTTTATAAGTTGATTAATTTCTAAAATAAAAACAACTTACTAAAAACCACCAACTAATTAATTTAGCCAATTCTATTTGTTTAAACTAATTATAATTTATATACAAATCAGTTAGGAATATATTTATACAATTTAAACTATACATTCAAAAATACTAAACTCCATGACAATAAATTAACTATACTCTATAATGGCTTAACTCAAAATTCTAACTAAGCCCAGATTCCTGTTCAACCACACCCAAGCTAAGTAAAGATTTGTAATCTCTATTATTAAGTTAGCTCAACAGCTACACACAATCTGCAAATTGGAAATAAAGCTATTTTACTATTCCTCTTGTTCTCGAACAGTTTCCATTCTACTGCAATGATCCTTAACTTCTACTATAACTCAAAAGAGAATTTCATCAAGAAATCTAACAAAAATTTCAATTAAAGACTCCAAACCACAGCTCATTAGATGACTAAACTATTTACTTTGTACACCCAATCCCTCAGTCACACACTCGACCAATCCTTCAATATACAGAGTTTAATTGCTAAACACAAAATTCAAACTAACTCAACGGCTACTACATTCCCAGTTACTACACCCGTTCAATCAAATACTGCACTCTGCTGGACTTCCCCTTCTCCAACACGAACAAGCCGCTACCCTACTCTATTCCTAACCAAACAAGTTCGATTACTGCACTGGAACGAAACATAATGCAAAGATGATGTATACCTGTAGGAAGAGGTAGATCTCCAGTTGTACTGCTACGACGAGTCGAAAATGAGTTCCAGAGATCGATTGGAGAGTAGGAAACTCTGTTCAGACATATTATCAAACAGTTGCGGTGCATCAGGGTTTAGATAAGATGTCATTAACATTTGAATTCGTTGGACCAAAAATTTGGAAAAACAAGTTCAAACAAAGCGATCATACTCACAAATCGATTCAAAACCATAAATTCTTCAAATTCCAGCTCAATCGATCAAATCATATTTCCATTCAATTGTTCCTATAACCGAAAACAGAGGAATGCTTCCTTCAACCCATCCATGCCAATTAAACTCAGATTATAACATTTCAGCGAGATCGATCTTACCAGTTTACTTGTCTCGATCAAAACAAAGTTTCCACAACGATCAAATCCACACTTCCTATTTAAATCAAAAGTTAAGAACGAACGAACGAACGATTTCAAATCGAAATCCAGAGAGCTGGAATCAAGACTTACTCGAATTGATTGATTGCTGACACGAGTAGATCGTCTTCTTCACCGCAAGAAGAACTCGAACGATCCCACAGTTTCGATTTCAAAGGCTGAACACAAGGATTGTGATTAAGAACTGGAAATTCAAACTGATTGGATCACCGAAAGAATTTTGAACTTAAAACTTACTGTCGATCGCCGGAGAACGTGTCGAACTGTTGCGCTGCGTGGACGTCGTCGCCGTGAATCGAATCGGTCAGTTGCCGAGGAGTGTTGCACGCGCCACCGCCATCATCGTCTTTCTAGGAGAGAGACTCGCCCGCAAGAGATCAAGCTCTTTGATCCGGGCGGTCATAACGATGGTTCTGCCTCCGTCGCTCGTCGATCGCCATGAAGAACCTCAGTCGGCTGAGCAAGAAATAAAGGAAGGAAAAAATTCGAATGAAAATAAAATTTGGTTGCTCTGCAACTAAATGGCTGAGGAATGAAATATATATAGCAGTGGGTTGATCCTCCTGAAGGAAGAGGAAATAAAAGCGGGAAACTAATGACTAAGGCTACAGTGATTTTCGGTTAGGAATGATGGAGGAAAGGTTTGTTACAGAATTCAAATTTGAATTCTCTATTAATAGAATCAGAAGAAAAGAGAAGGAAAATAATCTTTCTTATGAAATTGAATTTAGAAAAATTAATATAAGCTTATGAGTAACAGCCCAAAGAAGGAATTGACCCAGGGAGGAATAGGCCTAAAGTGAAACTCAGTACAGGTCAAGGAATTTCAAATGCATTATAAAATAATTTACACATTTTATAAGCAAAGGGAAATAAATTCCTAATTTAATATTAAAACATAATTTGGTAACCCAAATCATAGGAAATCAGAAAGGTAGGGTTACAAATCTCTCCTCCTTGAAAAATTTTGTCCTCGAAATTCCAAGAAAAACAACCATATTTATTAAATTCAAAACTCAAAACAATTCTCACCAATATAAGATTTTATTGAATAAAAAATTCTCTAAAGAACCAAAGTACAATCAAACAAATAAACTGGGGTATCTCTCCCGCATCTCGTCCTCGCGCTCCCACGTGGACTCCCCCGGAGAGTGATGTCTCCACATGACGCAGACAAGTAGAATAATCTGATTCCGCAGGTGCTTCTCCCTCCGATCAAGGATCTCCACTGGCTGCTCCTCGTAGGTCAAACTCGGACCTACCTCCGGCTCTGAATAGTCCACCACATGGCTCGGGTCCGGAATGTAGCGTCGAAGCTGAGACACGTAAAAAACATCGTGCACTCCCTCCAAGCTGCCTGGAAGCGCTAATCGATAGGCCACCTCGCCAATCTGCGACGTCACATCGAATGGTTCGATGTACCTCGGACGGAGCTTCTCGCCTCTGCCAAAACGAATGACGCCTCTGGTCGGCGAGATCTTCAGAAATACTCTATCTCCAACTGCGAACTCCAGTGGCCATCTGCTGCTGTCCGCCGAGTGCTTCTGCCGATTCTGTGCAACTCTGAGACGCTCCCTGATCAATCTAATCTTCTCAGCTGAGTCTACCAGCATCTCTGGCCAAAGCAAAGCCCTCTCGCCAACGTCGTCCCAAGATAAAGGCGTACGACATCTCCGCCCATACAGCACCTCGAACGATGTCATCTTGATGCTAGCCTGATAGCTGTTATTATAGGCAAACTCCACTAGATGCAAGTAATCCTCCCACAAACCATCGAAATCGAGTGCGCAAACCCGCAACATGTCCTCTAATGTCTGAATGATCCTCTCGGACTGCCCGTCTGTCTGTGGATGATAGGCAGTGCTGAACTTCAACTGTGAACCCAAGCTCAGCTGTAGACTCCTCCAGAAATGTGATGTGAAGCGACTATCTCTGTCTGAAATGATGCTCACCGGCACTCCATGGATCCACATAATTTGCCGCATGTAGAGGTCTGCAAGCTTCTTGGTTGACAGCCCTACCTTGAACGGAATGAAATAAGCAGACTTCGTCAGTCTGTCCACGATAATCCAAATAGCATCCTTGCCACCGGTTGTACGCGGTAATCCAGAGACGAAGCCCATGGTGATGTGCTCCCACTTCCATTCCGGAATATGTAAAGGCTGGTGTAATATTGCTGGTCTCTGGCGCTCCGTCTTGACTTGCTGGCATACAAGGCATCTGGAAACAAATCTGGAAACCTATCATTTCATTCCATACCACCAAACATACTCCCGCAAATCCTTGTACATCTTGGTAGATCCAGGATGAATAGAATACTGCGACTGGTGGGCTTCCTGCATAACCTCCTCCCACAAATCCTTGGGTACACACAACTGGTTCCCGTGCCTCAGGGATCCATTCGCTGCAATGGTGAAGTCGTCGAGCAATCCTGCCTCTGCCTGGCCTCTGAGACATCGGAGTCCCTCATCTAGAAACTGGGCCTCCATGATCTTCTCTAACAGTCCCGACTCTATCTGTATGCGCATCAGCTGTCCTCCAACTCCCGGAAGAACAATCTTAATCCCTAGACTCTCGAGATCCTCCAAAAGATGCCGATCCATAGTGAGAAACATAGCCACAGGATATCGACTAAGAGCATCTGCCACCACATTCGCCTTCCCAGGGTGGTATTGCAGATTGATGTCGAAATCCTTCATGAGTTTCAGCCACCTGCGCTGCCTCATATTCAGCTCCTTCTGAGTAAAGACATACTTCAGGCTTTTATGGTCCGTAAAAATGTCCACTCTCTCTCCATACAAGTAGTGCTTCCACAGTTTCAAGGCAAAAATGACTGCTGCAAGCTCCAAGTCATGTGTAGGGTAATTCTTCTCATGATGCCTCAACTGTCTAGAAGCATAATCAATGACCCTCTTGTTCTGCTCCAGCACACATCCCAAGACTTTCTCTGATGCATCTCTGTAGATGACGTATCCTCCCGATCTAGATGGCAAAGCTAAAACTAGCACTGTAGTGAGTCTTCTCTTCAATTCTTCAAATGCTGACTGGCAGGCATCGCTCCAGATGAACTCCTCGTCCTTCCGCGTAAGCTTGGTCATTGGCTCTGCTATCTTGGCAAAATCTTTCACAAATTTCCTGTAGTAACCTGCTAGACCCAGGAAACTACGAATCTCTGCTACTGACTTGGAAGGTGCCCATGCTTCCACAGCTTTAATCTTTTTAGGATCCACAGAAATCCCCTCTCCAGTCACCACGTGCCCCAAGAACTCCACTCTGTCCAGGAAAAACTCGTACTTTGAGAGCTTTCCGTACAGCTTCTCCTTCTGCAAAATCTCCAACACAATCCGCAGGTGCTCCACATGCTCCTCCTCGATCTTCGAATATATCAGAATGTCGTCAATGAAAACTACGACAAACTTGTCCAAATACTTATGAAAAACTGTATTCATCAAGTTCATAAACACTGCTGGGGCATTGGTGAGTCCGAATGGCATCTCCAAGAATTCATACTGGCCGTAACGGGTATTAAAAGTTGTCTTCGGAATATCCTGCTCCCGAACCTTCATCTGATGATACCCCGACCGAAGGTCAATCTTGGAAAAGACCTTCGCCCCACTCAGCTGATCAAACAGCTCATCAATCTGCGACAAAGGATATTTATTCTTGATAGTAATGTTATTGAGTACACGGTAATCGATACACATCCTCACAGTCCTATCCTTCTTGGGCACAAAGAGTACCGGTGCTCCCCAGGGTGAAGCACTGGACCGAATAAAACCCTTGCCTTCCAACTCATCAATCTGGACCTTCAACTTTGCAGCTTCTTTCAGGTTGATCTTGTAGCAATGCTGGGACTTCGGTGTTGATCCGGGCACTAGGTCGATGCTGAACTCCACATCTCGATCTGGCGGCAGTCCTGGCAACTCCTCGAAGAAGACGTCAAGATACTCTACAATCAACGGATGCGGCAACTTCTGGTCTTCTGCAACTGCTCCGAATTAGACTCCCTCTGGCCTCTTTGTAACTCGTCTGCTGGTATCGAACGGTGGAACTACAGGCGGGCTGAAAGTCACTATCCCTTCATGGCAGTCTATTACAGTAAACTGTTCGCTCATCTAGTCGATGCCGATGACTATATCAAATCTGGACAATGGCATCACTAGAAGTCGAGCCCTAAGCTCCCTCCCAGCTATAGTGATAGGGCAATCCACCATCTCACTAACTGGCACTACCCCTCCTCCTGTCATAATCTGACAGTTCCTTCTAGTGGGCTTGGGTGTAAAGCCGTGTCTATGTAGAAACTCATACGATACAAAGCTGTGTGGCTCCAGAATTAAACAATACAATAGCAGAAAATGAATATAAAAGGATAGAACCTGTAATGCCCCGCTCCGCACGGCGCATTACGCTAAAGCGATGACTCAGCGAGTCGCATTGACCCAAGAAAATGTATCGTTGCAAAACAATACGAGAGTTAAGTTATCCCGAGCAACACATCAAACTAAGTCGATGCGAAGAGTTGCCTTGTCCCAAAGAATGCATCGAGTGAATCGATACGAAGTACCACGTTGCCCCGAAGGATGAGTGCGTTGAATCGGCTCGAAAATTCTAAGAAATCAAATCGACCAAGGCGTAAGTCCGAATCGATGCAAGTATTAATTTTAGTTGTTTTCGTGTGCAGGTTATACGTTGACACAAAAATATTACAGGTCGATCCTTTACCATATTTAGTAAGGGGTCCGTGAAATCAAATCGTCACCTTGCGACGGGCTGAGACTTGGGAACGCTAAGGCAAATCGGACGTATGATTCAATGAAGCACGAAGTGCTCGAATGGCTAAGTCAGGAGAGTGGCCGCACAACAAAGTTAGGGAATCGAGCCGCATCGGCTCGGCAAAACGACGAAGGCATATCGACTCAAGGTGGGAGGATTGACTTCTTTTTACTCCTTCATGCGATAAGTCAAATATATCATTGTATGCTAAAAGTTAACCTATCGACGCCACGGGCGTGGTCCGATCGGAAGATAAATCGTAGTGTGAGTCGAACACTAAGTTAGAACAATTGAAATAAAACGTGCATCAATTGCACGAGTCCCTACGGAACATTGGATATCGCAAAGGCGAGCACCTCGGTGCGCAAGCCGCAATAACATGGGATAACTATACTCGGCAAGTGCCTTAGTGCACGAACCATACCGTGCCTTCGCGCATGAGTTAGACGTCTAGAACATTGGAAGACAATAGGCGAGCGCCCTAGTGCGCAAGCCCCGAACATTGAACAATAAGTTATAGAACATGGAAATACGGTCGAAATGTGCCTACGTGCACGGGATAATAAAAGATGGCTTCGTTGCGAAAGAATACAGTTGTGGCATGAATGTGGTAGAATTGTCGGATATGACATAATGCCTCGAAAGGTGTTCAAGACCTTCGGGTCATTCGGTTGACGAGCATTGAGTTGAGGCATGATTCCATTGAACATTGAAACAAAGTATAAAACGTAAGAACACAGAAAGTTAACGGAAGAAATACGAGATGATAAAGTCTGAGTCTCAGACTCAAGACTGTGTTTGGTTGTTTGAATTTGATTTGTTGAATAATAAGGGCGTTGCTGGTCGATTGGGATGGGCTCGAGATTAATGTGATAATAACTCGTGCACGAGTATTTCTCCCAAAATGGTTAAGTACCGGAGCTCCCCGGAACCGATTGGCCACGGAAGGATTCGAATAATCTTTGTAGGCGCACATCTATAAGTCGAGTAGCACTCGTTTATAGTTGGGAAAAGTCGCAAATGATGGCATGCAGCGGAAACGTTTCGGAGTAGGGACCACAACCCACCCGTTAAACGTCGGGCAGCCCGACCAATATTGAGAAAAGAAGGAGAGAAAAGAAAGTAAGACTCCTTTAGTCCATTCCGGTGCGGATACGCCGACGGCCTTCATATAGCTAAGGAACGATGGGTTGAAAGTGTAGGCGCGTATGCGTCCCGCATATAGATCCTACTTAAAGATGCACATATAACATGACAGGGAAGGAATGGGGCGTATTCACCTTGCATCGGTGCAAGGGCGAGTGCGTCGACTTGGTAAGATGTCGCGCCATGAATTACACACGAGATTTCTTGTTTGCTTGACTATTCAATTCGATAACATGCTGCTATGATAACATGCTTTACACTTTCGAATATGCCATAAAATTGACCCTAAGGAGAACATAGCAAGATCATAAGCTAAGTTGCATGATTCAACATAAATATTATAATATCGGTTTGGAAAGAAGATCTATGCATCAGTACATGCGAGGACGAACGTACTGATCCCCCACCAGCTTCATACAGGGTGCAGGGAATGGATTGCTCGCGGCGAAGCGTTGCTTGAACGCGTTGAGGCTTGGAATGTCGAAGCGCATTGAAGCGTGCGATCGTATTGGCGCTCGGACTATGTAACCGGATTGATACGACCGAGATATAGAAGGCATGATGTATGGAACGGTGAAATCCTTTGTGGGCAAGAGAGAACCTGAGTGTTGTAGCTAATCTGGCATATATTGTTAGGCAATCAGAAGCCTTTGTAATCTCAGTTTCGAATATCAATAAAGAGAATTGTTTTGCATACTCTATTTTCCTTTCGTTGTTAATATCGAATCAAAAGATAACCATTTGAGAACTTGTCATCTTGTCTTGCACGAGCGCAACTCCAGGCTCGTGCGGCATCACGTCCCCTGCGAGGACGATGATTCGGGTGATTCCGGGTCGGGGCATGACAAATTGGTATCAGAGCTCTAGGCTCAATTTCCTCTAGACGCTCGCTTCATTACAATTCTAAAAAGTTGCCCACCACCACTTGATATCACTCTTGACTCTACTCGATGCCGCACTGGATGTTCCATATAATAAGTCTAATACAATCGTGTAATTTTGCCGCATGTGTTTTGGAAATTACATGATGTTTGCTAAGAAAGTCGCGAAGGATATATTGCATTGAATGCAACGAGCCGTAAAAATGTTAGTTGCTGCAAGCGCAACAAATTGTGGAATATGATTTGAGACGTTGTTGCAATGTAACATGTTGAATGAGAAATAAAATGATGCACGAAGTACAACGAGTTAATGTGAATATACGTTAAAATGAAAGAGAGAAGTGATAAGCCAATACCGAATGTGTTGAACGGATTTGGGCATTGACTTGGAAAGTCGGGAATAAATCGTTGCATGATGTGCAACGCGTGTTGGAAGTAAAATCATTGCACGTGGTGCAATGCATATCGAAATAATCGTTGCACGGAGTGCAAAGGAGATTGGAAATAAATCGTTGCACAAAGTGAAATAAAATATCGGAAATAAATTGTAGCACGATGTGCAACACAAATCAAAATAAATTGTTGCACGAGACACAACGGAAGGAATTAAAATCGTAAATCGATAGAACGAATCGTTCGGTTGCACACCAAACTTATGTTGGCAAACGAGAATATTGACCGAATCGTGTCGGATTTTGATAGAATCAAAGTTACGGTTGTGATCAAGCATGATCACTACGGAAATCGAGAGTCGGAAGAGATTGTCGGTTTATACTAAGCATAGTACGAGGGAGATGGCTTGATTCCGAGTGGTATATGCCATACCACGTAGGCGATGAATGACTCGATTCCGAGTGGTATATGGTATACCACTTGTACGATGAATTGCATCGAGTGTTGTAAGAATTGCAGAAGATTTGTCCGCAATGGACGGGAGAGTACCGAGGCTCGATTGAAAAATTTGTATGACGGTATGTTAATGCAAGTGTTCTTCAAAAATCGGTTGGAACGATAAGACGAGTACTCGTATCAATGAATGATACGTCGGACGAGAATTATAAGTCGGTCGGACGACCGAGACTAGCAGAACAATTATGCCTTGAAGCCATAATCGGACCGACGGAAAAGGAAAACTCGAGCTTACAAATGAGTCGCACGACTTGCGATCTCGACAGAAATGTTGGGCGAAGCAAATCGAATCGCACGACTTGCGATCTCGATAGAAATGTTCGGCGAGACGAATCGAATCGCACGACTTGCGATTTCAATAGAAATGTTGGGCGATGCAAATTGTAATCGAATCGTACGATGTGCGACTTCGGTGAAGAGTTGGTTGACGTGAGTAATCGTGCCTAAGAAATAGTTGGTTATGTTACGACGAAACTCATTTGAGTACCACTGAAAACATGCGAAGCTTAGAGGACGAGAGATCATATAACTCGAGGTTCGATGTTGGATAATCGGTAACTCAGTTACGCGATCAAAGTATAGCGGGATGCGACAAATCGGAAGACGAGTTGATGCATATGGAAAAGTTTGTTGCGAACTTGGACGTATGCAAGGCGAGTTGTCGACGTTGAAACGGATTCAAAGTTGACTCTTACGCTATCAAAATTGATACGACGTATCAAGATCGATACGTAAGGAAACGTAAGCATGATATGGGAATACAAAATGGAGTGCGCCTTGCGCTATCAAAGTTTTATAAATAACGATACGAGAAGGAACGAACTGGTTGATCATGAACTTCGTGATTGATCAAGACGAGACTATAAGTCATCGACGATTGCTCGATGCGTATAGCATTTCGTGTGTCGACCCGCGAATAAGATAGACTCGAACTCGATACGAGTACATGTTTCGTAAGTTGCGGAATCATCGATGGTAGTGCATGACTTGACTCGGAGGATAGTTGCACATCAGTTGTGCCGATAGAAATAGTTTTGCCCGAAATTGGGTAGTCGCATAGAATTGTCGGAACGTGATTTGGCTCCGAAATAAGATATAGCATGGTTCGTAGTAAACTGTCCTTTGGTGATGATCCACAGTTATCGAGCGTAGCTTCGGGGCAGCTGACCCTAGACGACTTGACCGCCAAATCAAATTGAATACTGCAGACCGTAAGATGACCCATGTGATATCGCATATGAGATTGTACCAATAACAAATATAACACGGTGCATGTTGACGATAAGTCTAGGCGATTGAAAATTGTTGGAAACAGCTTTCGATTGAGAATGATATAGTTAGATTTGAGTATTCGTCGGATGAATGCTTGAATGGTTATGTTGGTCGACGATCGAACGAGAAATTCACCAACGAACTTGGTAATTCGGATAGGCGATTGCGAGAAACATACAATGCACGAGAAGAAACGATAAGGAGAATGACCTACGAGTATGTCATTAGATTCGAATTCACCTTGCAATTTAGCTTATGTGAATCGAACTTATGTTCGAAGTTGCGAGACGGATAAGTCGGGAAGTTGGCTAGTAAATTCCTACTCGTTAGGAAATCGAATGTAAGACGCGTATCGTAAAGACCTTTGTGTCAAGGCGATCGTTGCGTTTTGTACCGTCGCCTTGATGTAAACTTTCATGTCGGATAGATTGTGGCCTTTGTGCAATGTCAATTTAATGTTGCGTCGGAAGAAGTTAAGCACGGTGCTAGGTAAGTAGCCTAGCGGGCGTAGTCCCGAATGTTGGTAAGGAAATCGTATCGAAATAAGTTGCATAGCCAGACTTCAGAATTAGTTGAGTGGCGACTTCGAATGCAAGGCGTTGCGAAGGATCGTTGCGATCGAATGCGCGACGGCTCGACGTGACGCATAGAATTGATAGTTCCGATGAAACATACGAAATGAGAAATGCGATTTTGAATCGCATCGTGTGCCTTGACTTTTGTTGGATAATCGCGTGTGTATCAATATGCATATGCAATAAAATTGCATGAGCTTATGCTAGAGTCCAAGGCGATCAAGAGTACGAGATGGCAAGCATAGGATTGAAATTTACCTGTCAGCTTTGTTCCAATTTTCTACCACTGGAATTGGTCAAAATACATATATCTTCGGGATGCCTTGAATATAGGTATGGATCCAAATCGAGTTGTATACAAAATTCAAATCGAGCTGCAGGGAAGACTTGAAATGTTAATAAAAAGCTTGCGAGATAGTGTGAAACTGAACAACGTTGGTGGGACGAGATCGTGATACGATCTATAAAACGCTTAGTCGGAGTGTTGGTTTTGGTTCGAGGACGAACCTTGTTTTGAGTGGTATATTCAGTAATGCCCCGCTCCGTACGGCGTATTAAGCTGAAGCGTTGACTCAGCGAGTCGCGTTGACCCAAGGAAATATATCGATGCAAAACGATACGAGAGTTAAGTTTTCTCGAGCAACGCATCAAACTAAGTCGATGCGAAGAGTTACCTTATCCCAAAGAATGCATCGAGTGAATCGATGCGAAGTGCCGCGTTGTCCCGAAGGATGAGTGCGTTGAATCGGCTCGAAGATTCTAAGAAATTGAATCGACCAAGGCGCAAGTCCGAATCGATGCAAGTATTAATTTTAGTTGTTTTCGTGTACAGGTTATACATTGACGTGAAGATATTAGAGGTCGATATTTTGCCATATTTAGTAAGGGGTCAGCGAAATCAAATCATCGCCTTGCGACGGGCTGAGACTTGGGCACGCTAAGGCAAATCGGACGTATGATTCAATAAAGCACGAAGTGCTCGAATGGCTAAGTCAGGAGAGTGGCCGCGCAACAAAGTTAGGGAATCGAGCCGCATCGGCTCGGCGAAACGACGAAGGCATATCGACTCAAGGTGAGAGGATTGACTTCTTTTTACTCCTTCATAAGATAAGTCAAATATATCATTGTATGCTAAAAGTTAACCTATCGACGCCACGGGCGTGGTCCGATCGGAAGATAAATCGTAGTGTGAGTCGAACACTAAGTTAGAACAATTGAAATGAAACGTGCATCAATTGCACGAGTCGCTACGGAACATTAGATATCGCAAAGGCGAGCATCTCGGTGCGCAAGCCGCAAGAACATGCGATAACTGTACTCGGCGAGTGCCTTAGTGTACGAACCATACCGTGCCTTCGCCCACGAGTTAGACGGCTAGAACATTGGAAGACAATAGGCGAGCGCCCTAGTGCGCAAGCCCCGAACATTGAACGATAAGTTATAGAACATGGAAATACGATCGAAATGTGCCTACGTGTACGGGATAATAAAAGATGGCTTCGTTGCGAAAGAATACAGTTGTGGCATGAATGTGGCAGAACTGTCGGATATGACATAATGCCTCGAAAGGTGTTCGAGCCCTTCGGATCGTTCGGTTGACGAGCATTAAGTTGAGGCATGATGCCATTGAACATTGAAACGAAGTATGAAACATGAGAACACAAAAAGTTAACGAAAGAAATACGAGATGATAAAGTCTGAGTCTCGGGCTCAAGACTATATTTGGTTGTTTGAATTTGATTTGTTGAATAATAAGGGCGTTGCATGGTCGATTGGGATGGGCTCGAGATTAATGTGATAATAACTCGTGCACGAGTGTTTCCCCCAAAACGGTTAAGTGCCGGAGCGCCCCGAAACCAATTGGCCGTGGAGGGATTCGAATAATCTTTGTAGGCGCACATATATTAGTCAAGTAGCACTCGTTTATAGTTGGGAAAAGCCACAAATGATGGCATGTAGCGAGAATGTTTCGGAGTAGGGACCGCAACCCACCCGTTAAACGCCGGGCAGCCCGACCAATATTGAGAAAAGAAGAAGAGAAAAGAAAGTAAGACTCATTTAGTCCATTCCGGCGCGGATACGCCAACGGCCTTCATATAGCTAAGGAACGATGGGTTGAAAGTATAGGCGCGTATGCGTCCCGCATATAGATCCTACTTAGAGATGCACATATAACATGACAGGGAAGGAATGGGACGTATTCACCTTGCGTCGGTATAAGGGCGAGTGCGTCGATTTGGTAAGATGTAGTGCCATGAATCAAACATGAGATTTCTTGTTTGCTTGCCTATTCAATTCGATAACATGCTGCTATGATAACATGCTTTACGCTTTCGAATATGCCATGAAATTGACCCTAAGGAGAACATAGCAAGATCATAAGCTAAGTTGCATGATTCAACATAAATATTATAATGTCGGTTTGGAAAGAAGATCTTTGTATCAGTACATGTGAGGACGAATGTACTGATCCCCCACCAGCTTCATACAGGGTACAGGGAATGGATTGCTCATGGCGAAGCGTTGCTTGAACGCATTAAAGCTTGGAATGCCGAAGCGCATTGAAGCGTGCGATCGTATTGGCGCTCGGACTATGCAACAGGGTTGATGCGGCCGAGATATAGAAGGCATGATGTATGGAACGGTAAAATCCTTTGTGGGCAAGAGAGAACCTGAGTGTTGTAGCCAATCTGGCATATATTGTTAGGCTATCGGAAGCCTTTGTAATCTCAGTTTCGAATATCAATAAAGAGAATTGTTTCGCATACTCTGTTTTTCTTTCGTTGTTAATATCGAATCAAAAGATAACTATTTGAGAACTTGTCATCTTGCCTTGCACGAGCACAACTCCAGGCTCGTGCGGCATCACGCCCTCTACGAGGACGATGATTCGGGTGATTCCGGGTCGGGGCGTGATATAACCTATGATCACATCTGGAACTGCCTCATCCTCTTCAACTGCGGCCATAACGTAAGCACGTCCCTGCTGTGGTGGTCCCCTCTGCTGCTGGTACTATACAAAATGCTGCTGATGAGTAGGTAAAGCCTGAACCCTCTGTGGTACAGTTGGTAATGCTCTGGGTGGTGCAGGTGGTGGTCCTTCAGCTCCTCGAGGTCCTCCTGTCAGTCGAGCTGCAGCCTGTGGGCAGTCCCTCATCTAGTGTGCATCAGATCCGTAAAATAAGCAGAGCCCGAGCCTCATGCGGCACTCGTCGAAGTGGTGTTCCGGCCGGTAACAGAATGCGCAAGTAACTGCCTGATGCTGTCTCTGAGGCTGATGTACAGGAGCTCTGGCTGGACGGTGATGCTGCTGTGTCGGCTGTTGTGGCCTCACCTGAATCTGAGTCTGGGCCCTCTTCGCTGGTGCCTGGAAACTGCTGCTGCCAATATCCCGTTCCCTCTTCAACTTCGGATCTGCCTCCTTCTCTACAGCCTGAACAATCTTGAGGATGCTCGTATACGTCGTCGCCTGACTAATCGCCACCGCGTACCGCAGCTCCCTGGTGAGGCCTTTCTTGAACCTCCAAGCTCTATCCTCCGGTGCTCTGACTAGGTTCTCCGTGAACCTGCTGAGTCGAGTAAACTCTGAATTGTACTCCGCCACTGTCATGGTCCTCTGCTGCAGCGTCTCGAACTGCATCCGAAGCTCATTCCGTTCCACATCGGAGAAAAACTTCTCCTTAAACAGAGTTTTGAAATCTGTTCAAGAAACCTGGGGCTCAGCTAACTGGGGCTCCTCCTGGTACCAAGCTCTGGCAAGGTCGAAATGCCGCATGCTCGCCACTTCCACCTTCAGGTCATCCAGGATCCGCGCCATCTTCAGTGTCCTCTCCGCATTCTCCAGCCACTCGTCCACATAAATAATCCCCTCGTTGCCCCAAAAGTCCATCGAGCAGAGATTCTGATAGTCCCTGGCCGTCCCTGGTCTCGGTGCTGCTGGTCCTGGAGGTGCGACTGGTGCTGGTGGTGCCGGCTCTCTAGTCCTGAGCGCATCTACAACTGCCGCCCGAAACTGCACGGCCTGGTGATTCTGGGCCTCCATAAACTGCTGGAACATGGCCATCACCTGAGTGCCGTCGAAAGTCATCGTCGAAGGTAGCGGAGGAAAGATAGGAGGCGGTGGCGGAAACTGATCTAACGGAACGTCTGGTGCAGACTGTTCCGAGCTGCCTGTAACTCCCGGCTGATCAGCGGTCTTCCTCGTAGCGACCATCCTGCAACAAAAGAAAACTTTGTTATTAATAAAACCTAATCTACCAGAAAAATGTAAATGTTTATATAATATCCATATATACCCGATGTACCCGATTTCCTATGCTGTGATTCAAGTTTTCCTAATTTATCAAGTCCCCAAATAGTACACTAATACCTAGGTACTATTAGGATAGACCTGTATGGGCCACCACTAAAAACATGTCACGACCCGCTCCCGAATAATCAGACACGAGTCGGACACGCCCAGCCTTCGTCGTTAGACACGACGAAGTAAGCTGTACCAATCTAGGGAAATCTAACCAGATAAACATGACAAGTACAAATCACAGTATCTATAAACGTATCCCAGAATCAAAGTACATGTCTCAAAATTATTACATTCCAACAAATGAATGTAAGTCTGATAGTCTCAATACAAGGAAATGTAGACTACTAAAAGGGTAAAGTGCTAGGCTTCCTCAGCCTCTAAGTCAAGAGAAACTCCAGCTGGCTCTACTGCATCTACAGGCTCTCGGCCATAATAGGTATCACACAAAGCCTCCATCTCACCTGCAATATATCCTAGTCAGGAGCGGAGCAAAGTACAGTTCTAGGTAATGAACAAGAATACCATGATATGGAAAATAAGTACAGGAGTACATGAATAGAAAATACAGGAAATAAATAGGAAAGTACAGGAATGTAAGTACAGGAAATAAGGTACAGGAATGTAACTATGAACCTGGAGTACAAGACATGACAAGTGCACCATGTTTGAAATACAACTAGCCTATGTGACCGGCTGGGGTGAGTACAGGAGCATGTACAGGAGTACATGAATATGGTATGGCTTAGGACCCGCGTGCACGATGCGAGGCCTAAGCTATCTACATGAATATAGTAACCGGGGTTTGGTCACATAGCTAGTGTATTTACCCACCCGACACGAACAAGTACAAGAACAAAAAATACAAGAGTACAGGATATCGTGTCATGACGTGTCACAAGAAAGGTACAAGAAATGTAAATGCACAAGACCGTAGAAAAATACTTGCCTTGCTCAGGATGATCAAGAGTAGGCAAAAGAGCTGAATGTCCTCATGATTTAAATGGTTTATAAGTTGATTAATTTCTAAAATAAAAACAACTTACTAAAAACCACCAACTAATTAATTTAGCCAATCCTATTTGTTTAAACTAATTATAATTTATATACAAATCAGTTAGGAATATATTTATACAATTTAAACTATACATTCAAAAATACTAAACTCCCTGACAATAAATTAACTATACTCTATAATGGCTTAACTCAAAATTCTAACTAAGCCCAGATTCCTGTTCAATCACACCCAAGCTAAGCAAAGATTTGTAATCTCTATTATTAAGTTAGCTCAACAGCTACACACAATCTGCAAATTGGAAATAAAGCTATTTTACTATTCCTCTTGTTCTCGAACAGTTTCCATTCTACTGCAATGATCCTTAACTTCTACTATAACTCAAAAGAGAATTTCATCAAGAAATCTAACAAAAATTTCATTTAAAGACTCCAAACCACAGCTCATTAGATGACTAAACTATTTACTTTGTACACCCAATCCCTCAGTCACACACTCGACCAATCCTTCAATATACAGAGTTTAATTGCTAAACACAAAATTCAAACTAACTCAACGGCTACTACATTCCCAGTTACTACACCCGTTCAATCAAATACTGCACTCGGCTGGACTTCCCCTTCCCCAACACGAACAAGCCGCTACCCTACTCTATTCCTAACCAAACAAGTTCGATTACTGCACTGGAACGAAACGTAATACAAAGATGATGTATACCTGTAGGAAGAGGTAGATCTCCAGTTGTACTACTACGATGAGTCAAAAATGAGTTCCAGAGATCGATTTGAGAGTAAGAAACTCTGTTCAGACATATTATCAAACAGTTGCGGTGCATCAGAGTTTAGATAAGATGTAATTAACATTTGAATTCGTTGGACCAAAAATTTGGAAAAACAAGTTCAAACATAGCGATCATACTCACAAATGGATTCAAAACCACAAATTCTTCAAATCCTAGCTCAATCGATCAAATCATATTTCCATTCAATTGTTCCTATAACCGAAAATAGAGGAATGCTTCCTTCAACCCATCCATGCCAATTAAACTCAGATTATAACATTTTAGCGAGATCGATCTTACCATTTTACTTGTCTCGATCAAAACGAAGTTTCGACAACGATCAAATCCACACCTCCTATTTAAATCAAAAGTTAAGAACGAACGAACGATTTCAAATCGAAATCCAGAGAGCTGGAATCAAGACTTACTCGAATTGATTGATTGCTGACACGAGTAGATCGTCTTCTTCACCGCAAGAAGAACTCGAACGATCCCACAGTTTCGATTTCAAAGGCTGAACACAAGGATTGTGATTAAGAACTGGAAATTCAAACTGATTGGATCACCGAAAGAATTTCGGATCGTCGAAGAACGTGTCGAACTGCTGCGCTGCGTGGACGTCGTCACCGTGAATCGAATCGGTCAGTTGTCGAGGAGTGTTGCACGCACCACCGCCATCATCGTCTTCCTAGGAGAGAGACTCGCCCGCAGGAGATCAAGCTCTTTGATCCGCGCAGCCATGGCGATGGTTCTGCCTCCGTCGTTCGCCGATCGCCATGAAGAACCTCAGTCGGCTGAGCAAGAAATAAAGGGAGGAAGAAATTCGAATGAAAAGGAAATTTGGTTGCTCTGCAACTAAATAGCTGAGGAATAAAATATATATAGCAGTGGGTTGATCCTCCTGAAGGAAGAGGAAATACAAGCGGGAAACTAATGACTAAGGCTACAGTGATTTTCGGTTAGTAATGATGGAGGAAAGGTTTGTTACAGAATTCAAATTTGAATTCTCTATTGATGGAATCAGAAGAAAAGAGAAGAAAAATAATCTTTCTTATGAAATTGAATTTAGAAAAATTAATATAAGCTTATGAGTAACAGCCCAAAGAAGGAATTGGCCCAGGAAGGAATGGGCCTAAAGTGAAACTCAGTACAGGTCAAGGAATTTCAAATGCATTATAAAATAATTTACACATTTTATAAGTAAAGGGAAATAAATTCCTAATTTAATATTAAAACATAATTTGGTAACCCCAAATCATAGAAAATCAGAAATGTAGGGTTACAAGTAGGGATAAGTAAATCGATCTTGGGCCAACGGTTTTAAGTTTGTTGAATTGACTGTAGGCCAAATCTTAGTGTTGGACTATTGCTTATATATATATATATATATATATATATATATATATATATATATATATATATATATATATATATATATATATATATATATATATTTTTATATATATATATATATATATATATATATATATATTACATTTTGAGTTAATAAACTGTGGCTGGGCCGGCCATTAGTCTAGCAAAATATTGGGTTCAAGTATGTGAGAATTGGTTAGGTGAGATATTGATGAAGTAAGAAGTTATTAGACTTGATTAGGGTAGTTCTTTTGGAGTATTTTCTAAAACTATTAATTCCTATTTTCTAGGTGATCTAGAAGACTTGGACAAAACTCCAAAATCAAGGCAAGTACATGTACTCAGTATTACCATCATTGCATGCATTGCACTCACATTATCTCGTGTCATTATTTTACTTGTTCTTGGTCGATTGCTTGCATTGTTTCTCGTGTCGGGTGGGGGACGTTCTAGAGACATGTGATTGACTAATATTGGACAAATATTGCCTGATAGCATACTCTGTATGTCCGATGTCCATTACATGCGTGACTGATAGCATTGTCGTTAGACATGCCTGATTATTGCGTGACTGATAGCATTGTCATCAGACATGCCTGATTATTGATTGACTGATAACATATTCTATATGCCTGATTACATATTAGTTCCCATACATTGATAACGTCCAATCGCATATATACACATAGCTAGTACATACTTTATATTCACATTGCTTCTCTGTCTTTCAGTTCTATTTGCTATACTATTCTGTTGATCTCTGTGGTGAGTTTTATTGAGTTACATTATGCTTTGCTCCTTTCCTGATTGGATCGTTAATTACAGGTGAGATGGATCTTTAGATTATTATGGCTGGCATTGGAGCTCACTTGACATTGAGATATCTAGTTTCATGTATAGGAGATTGATTGAGTGTATTTGATTATATGTTGTTGTTGTAGCATTTATCTTTTATCGTCTTTGTAACCGGTCATTCATGTATAAGTTGTAATAATTGTGTAGTGGATTGCTGTGATGGCTAGTGTAGATTCTGAATTTGTTACTACCACATTTCTAGTTTGAGGGTATTTTTGTCATTTTTAAGGTTATTTGAATTTATTATAATTTATTTGAATTTATGAGAATTTTTAGGATTTATTTTAGAATTATTTGAATGATGGTTGACTAGGTTGACTAGGTTGACTTTGACTAGCATTGACTTTGGTAGACTAACCTAGAAGCTGACCCTAGTTGTGTTTGGACTTGGTTAGGTCATGTAACCCTACTTAGACTAGAATTAACCCATGGTTAGTCATTAGACTCAAGTTAACCACAGAATAGATAAGTCATGAGTCATGACTTGTGGTTTTGAACCATTGATTTTAACTAAGCCCAAAGCCCATTAGCTATTGCCAAACCGTAACCCTAACTTAGTGTGGCCGGCCAACCCACCTAGGGAATCCTACCCTATAAATACTCTCCTCTATTTAGGGCTAGCCTCTTTTAGGAAAGAACAAGTTTAAGGAAGAGGTATTTTCCCAACTTCATTAATTCATAGAAATTCCTTTCTAATTCCTTTTTCCCTCAAATTAATTGCATTAGATTCTAAATCACCTATACTTGCTGTCCATGGTGTTTAATCTCAGCTTTGGGATAATTTGTGGCTATTTGCTAGCAAGGAGAACCCCCCTATTGAAGCTTTTCTTGCATTTGGACACCAATAGGTAAAACTATCTAAACACCATTAAAATTCCAGTTTCTTTGTATATTTGGAAAGCCCTAGGTCTACCCTAACTGTAGGTATACCTAAACCTAGGTTTCGTGTCCATTTCGTGTCCTAAATGGACACGTATCAGTCCCTACATATAGGTGTTTGATGAAATGCCCCAAAGGGCATTTCAATTTGGTTTTCAAATTATTTTTGAATAGGAATTATTGATTTGGTGTGGCTTGTGGATTTCTGTTGGACTGGGATTGAATTAGTGTCATGTCGTATCAATTTGGACACGCGAACACGCGGTACAGACACTGTGCACGCTGTCCTGCTACTCGAGGCCAATTGCTCACTGGGTAGGACACGAGGACACGTGAAACTTCATGGACACCTTGGGGCGGTGTCTGACATGCCACATATCAAGTTTCAGATGACCACGTGGCGTGTCGAGGGAGAAATCATCATCGTACTGATTTTTGCACTGACCGTTCAGTCGTTTAATCGCGTTCTGATACGCGTGTTTGGACACGTCTGTGCGACTCGACACGACGGTACAGGGTGACACGTAGGTAGCCCTACGTGTGGCGAACCTAGGGTTATGGGCTCGTGTCCTGGTTTGGTCTGTGTCGGGTGCTCGACACGCGTGCACTTGTGTACGAGACTGCACTGGTTTATTGTCCAGTTTTGTGCTGTTTTAGGTTTAATTGAATTGGACACGTTGTGGTGGACACGAGACACCCTCTGAGACACGAACACATTCTATATTTACATTACCAACCACTAGTTATACATATTAGTTTGTTTTTATGTGTCAAATTCCATTTACCCAAATTTCTGATACTAGGTTGTATTTTCTGTATTTTTCCAGTTTCTAAATCGAACTTTGGCAGTCTAATTAACCTATTTAACTGATGTTAATTATTGCTTTTATATCCTAAAATAGTTCTCCTACATGTTTCCTAACTGTGAGTCGATTTTGGGTGATTTTCATTTAGTATTGGTTTTGATTTAGGGACTTGAATGTATTGAACTGTAAACTGAATTATAATCAACTGAATTCCTATATCTGAGCATACAACATTGTTTCCCTGTTATTGAACACAAGCCAGACACTCACACAGGTTCCTAGTTCACTCCCCTCATGGACACACACACATAGTCACTCACACATACACCCTCTCATGTCTTCACACACACACATGTTTTCAGTCACAAATCAGTTAACCATTGCACTCTCTCACCCTTCACTGTTCACAGTTTCACTCACTTGTACACACACACACTCACTTGTATACACACACACACATTGCCTTCCCTCTCACTATATACACATGAATGTATATATATTATATGTGTATATCTATATATGTAATGTATATATATATATATATATAGTTAATGTATATATAATGTAGGTAGCCTATATATATATATATATATATATATATATATATATATATGTGTGTGTGTGTGTGTGTGTGTGTGTGTGTGTGTGCGTGTGTGTGTGTGTGGTGATTTCCTAATGTATATGTACCATGACCTATGTGTAATGTATAGTGTATGTATATCTATATGTATATATGTATTAAGCCTATATATAGGTATATGTATATGAGTATTTATGTCTAATGTATAGGCCTATTAAGTATGTAAATGTATGCTAATATATATGTGGATATATATAAGCTAAGTAATGTGTGCCTATAGGTAATGTGTAATAACTTGGAAAGTTTGTATAGGTTGTATGGACTTGATAGACTAGTATAGGCTAGATTAGCCTTGGTTAGACTAATGTAGACTAGTTAGACCAATTTAGACTTGTTAGACCTAGTTTGACCATAGTTGACCTAGTTTGACTTCTAGGGTTGACCAAGAGTTGACTTTGGCCTAGATTGACCTAGATTCATTTAGAATGAATTGAATTGCATCTTGTTATCATTTTAGACTTGTTGTTACTTGTACTTTTCTGATTAGGAGCCAGACACCTCTCATCGGACAGTACATTTCATCCGGACACTCAGATACCAGGCGAGTACATTCTCTGATCATTTCATATCCTGTTTAGAATTATTTTTCTGCTTTAAATTACTTTACTTGATACTGTCACGTTGGTCACACGGATTAGTACTATATGGATCCCTTCTTGAGATGTTATCCTTCAGGAGCATCGGATATTACATGTTCTGTGCGTTTCACTTACATTGTGTATCACTATGCTTCATGGTTCATTGATCACTTGTGACATGTACTTTCATGATCACAGAGTCTCCTTGAATCTCCCATTTATGGGCATTCCTAGAATCACCCATTTATGGGCATACTATGTATCACCCCTCGTGGGCTATTGCATGGAATTATAACATAACCTGGCTGGATCCTTGTATATTGATTGGTGGTACGGGGGAGTAGAAGTAGACATGTGAATAATATCCAAGTAGTGTAGCATCAGAATCTTTCCGTAGTGTAGCATCAGAATCTTCTATGCCATTCACATGTTTATATTGTACTTTGACTCACTAGCCACTGTTAGTTCTTTACTTATAGTAGATATTTCTATTACAGTTCTCTCTTTGTTTACATACTGTATTTCTTTAGTTCATGTATCTTACTTTACTGCATGATTATATTTTCTAACCTGCTATGATCTGTTGAGATGTATTGTGTTCGCTCCTGTCCTGACTGGATCTGTTGAAAATATTACAGAGGACGAGGAGGAGGCCTGTGTGGATACCTTCTACGGGGCAGCCCTAGACGACACTTGTGAGCTGGACCCTCAGGAGGACCCAGCTCTAGCTGACGACTTTACCCCTACTGCCTAGACTAGCTTAGTTAGGCTTTATCTTACTTATGTTGTCTTGAGACTAGTTTAGTTAGACTTTATTTCTGTCATTGAGATCTGGGTTGTATATATTCTTTCATATTCAGTAGCTGGGACCTTGTATTTCTGGATGTTTGCTGGGATGTTATCTTAGACTCTTCTGATCATCTATATTTCTTTGAGTTCTATATCATATCGTGCTTCTTCTTCCTTAGTTGTGATTGAGTTTACTTTCTGCTATGTCACCCCCATTCGGGGAGTATAAACTGCTTAGGATTATATTGTTAGATATTGTGACCTAGGACAGCGTTCTACCGCCGACACTGTGGCGTAGGCTGGACGTACCCATGTCTCGTGCCCTTACTCTAGGATGCGGGTCATGACACGTTTTTAGTGGTGGCCCATACAGGTCTAGACTAGAAGTATGGTGGTATTCGAACCAGAGTATCACTACAGCCTGCAGTAGGATATAGGATATTAGTTTTTAAGGTACTCAATCACATTAGGAAAAACTCTTTTATTGTCATCTAAATCCTTATTGTCAACTGATTCTTTTGAATTTAACTGTCCGCCTTTGTTATATCGCTTCTTTCTCAGAAATTGATACTCTTGTTGGTCTGTCTTCAGGATGGTGGAGACGCGGTCGCAGCGTACCATTCATGGGGATGCTGTAGAGGGGTCTGCTACCTCTCAGCCAGTTCAGCAGGGACATGAGACTGCAGCTCCTGCCACCTCTGCTCGTATTGGGGCTTCAGCAGCAGCAGTAGGGGGTAGAGACAGGACCGAGTCATCTCAGAGGTGCCTTTCCAGCAGCCACCGCCTACAGGATACGTGGATGCGACATAGATGTTCTCCTATTTCCAGCAGTTTATGGACCGGCAGCAGGTCCGACAGGACAGGGGCATGGAGTTGGCCCTTACGACTGTTGCAGCCCGACCAGTGGTTCAGCAGCCGAGGACACCGAGGATAGAGCAGTTCCAGAAGATGATCCCCAGAGACTTCCTGGGGACGGAGGGGATTCTATATGCTGATGAGTGGATCAAACATATAGAGGAGATCTTTCGCCTGGCCCGAATACCGGCAGATCTCCAGATAGAGGCAGCAGCTAGCCGGATGCGAGATCTTGCTCGCACCTGGTATCAGTCAGACCCCAGGGTGGGGGTAGCTGGACAGACCTGGGAGGAGTTCAAGGGCTTCTTCAAGAAGAAGTTCTTTCCAGATTCAGCCTCCGAGCCTTGGAGTCGCAGTTCGAGAGCTTAGTTCAGGGGAGCCTGTCAGTAGAGGAGTACGCTGGGGAGTTCGGCCGCCTCGGCAGATTCGTAGAGGGCTTGAGCGAGACGGCGAAGGCCCAGAGGTTTCGGAAGGGTCTGGTCAAGGAAGTCAAGTCCTTGACCAAGGGCAACAGGGATGCCACTTTTGAGGAGATTTTGACGGGAGCCTTATTGGCTGAGGATGATCTTGAGCTTAGGCTCAAGAGGGGGCGAGACCGATTTGGGGGCAGCAGTAGCAGAGGCCTCATTTTCAGCACCAGCAGCCGAGGCAGTTCCAGCCGCAGCCGATCCAACAGAGGCCAGTTCACCAGCAGCAGCAGCAGAGACAGCACCAGCAGGGCCAGAGACATGTTGTCACTTGTATTTACTGCAAGAAGCCCGGGCATGTCTTCAATGAGTACCGGAAGAGGCTGGGCCAGTACCTAGTGTGTGGATCAGCAGATCACCAGATGAAGGAGTGTCGCATGGGATGAGCAGCTCAGGGAGCAGCAGTCAGAGCTCCAGCAGGCCAGTAGAGGGGACCAGCCCTGCCGACACAGCAGCAGAGATTTGTTTAGCATCAACAGCAGGCCAGGGGAGGCCAGCAGGGGCGAGCTTTCACCATGGTGGCCGGAGATGCAGAGGTGATAGGAGAGCTGATCGTAGGTTCGGTTCTTCTCGACTCCTGTCCAGCTTTTGCATTATTCGATTCCGGTGCTTCGCATAGCTTCATATCAGTATCATTTACGATTAGACATGGTATCATAGCTGAATCGTTGCCTAGGACTTACAAGATCACGACTGGGGGTGGCATTATCCTTGTGAGTGATGTTTGTAAGGGTCGGAGTGTTGTCTTGGGAGGCCGTGAGTTGGAGGTGAACCTGCTCGTAAAGCCATTACCGAACTACGATATAGTACTCGATATGGATTGGTTGAGCAGGCACCACGCCAGCATTAATTGCAGAGGGGGTAGAGTTCTCTTTAGAGTACCGGAGGAGCCAGAGTTCGAGTACTCCAGACGTCAGGCGGAGCAGAGCAACAGAGTTTTCTGCGGAGTCTCGGTTGAGGAGCAGATGATTCCACACCCCTTGATAGCAGAGTATATGGATGTTTTTCCAGAGGAGTTGCCTGGATTGCCACCGGATAGAGATATTGAGTTCTCGATAGACTTGGTTTCAGGAGTGGAACCCATCTCTCAGCATGTCTATCGGGTGAACAACAGTGAGTTGGTGGAGCTGAAGAAGCAAGTGGATGAGCTGCAGGGCAAAGGCTTCATCCGTTCGAGTTCGTCGCCATGGGATGCACCAGTATTGTTTGTGCCGAAGAAGGATGGGTCAGTACTGTCATGCTCCGATTCCGTTGAATCGATAGTCGTCCCCCGGGCATGATGTCGTGCGAACCTAATTTGCGATCGCACAAGGCCTAGTCATAAGGTAATCCGAGATACGAGATCTAAGAGAGTACGCAAACAAATTGATTCACACAATAAGTAAAGGAAACTTGATCTTTATTGATAATAAACATCTTTTACAGACTCCGATACAAGACTCATTGCCGCACGGGCTACAACATGACTCGATTACAAAAGAGTGCCGATGAGATAACCGTTTTCAAAATTGGCAGTTTGATAGCAAGTGTTTCGTGAAGAATCGTGCCACGATTTCTTTGATTCTACACTATTATGACAAGCATTCATTTACTTCACATATTGAGTTTTGAAGTAGAGGGACGAGACGGAGGAGGTCAGCCACTCGCCTTAGGCTTGCTTCAAGCGAGCGACCGGTTGGCTGCACTGACGTCGCCTACGCGAGCACCTGCAATCGCATAAGCAACTGATTAGAATACTGTATAATTCAAGGATATTCGATATGAATGTGAAGCTTGAAAATGCATCACGAAAACCCATCGAAAATATTCACGAAAAACGCATCCACGAAAACCAAAGCCAAAGCCAAATCAAGTGCGGCATGAAAACCAGAGCAACGGGAGGTCTCTTCCGACTCAGCCGCAGAGCCAATCCTCGAGGCGCAACCCGCTGAATATGGGACTTGGTTCTGAAGAAGCCATTCTATAACGTGGAATGGATCTTAATTCAACCGTTCCCGTTCGATCGACTCGGCCGATTCCGACCTATCGGTCCCGACCGAATCGATAGCGACAGTGTTCCTTTTTTGCGCATTCCGTGGACGGAAACGGGGCACGATGTAGGGACGGGGTACTACACCATAACCATCTAATAAAAAGTTTCGTCCTCGAAACTTAAAGATAGAACCTACCTCTACGAGAATAACGAAGGAAATTTCTCCTTCATTTTCGATTCAAGCTCCCACGTCGACTCTTCAACTGAATGGTTCCTCCAGAGGACGCGGGCGAGAGGGATCGCTCGATTACACAGCAACTTATCCTTGTGTTCTAAGATTTGAACTGGCTCTTAAACGTAGGATAAGTCTGACTTTAGCTCCAGTTGGCCAAAATCTACCACGTGGCTAGGGTCGTGCACGTACTTTCGCAGCTGAGAGACGTGGAAGACATTGTGTACACCTTCAAGCGCCGGCGGTAGGGCAATTTTATAGGCCACTGGGGCGACCCGTTCAAGTATTTCGAACGGCCCAACGAATCTCGGACTCAATTTTCCCTTCGCGCCGAACCGAGTAACTCCCCACATGGGCGACACTTTGAGAAATACGTGATCACCTACTTGAAACTCGAGGGGGCGACGATAAACGTCCGCATAGCTTTTCTGACGACTCTGTGCGGTCTTTAATCTTTCCCGAATGAGCCAAATCTTCTGTACGGTCTGTTCAACCAGTTCCGGACCGAGAATCTGCCGCTCTCCGACTTCGTCCCAGCAAATGGGTGATCGGCACTTGCGCCCGTACAAGGCTTCATACGGTGCCATTTGAATGCTGGATTGATAGCTATTATTGTATGCAAATTCGGCCAGAGGTAGATGATTGTCCCAGCTTGATTTGAAGTCAATTGTGCAGAGTCGTAGCATATCTTCGAGAATCTGATTGACGTGCTCCGTTTGGCCGTCGGTCTGAGGATGGTGAGCTGAGCTGAACTGCAACTTGGTACCTAGCGCCGACTGAAGGCTACTCCAGAATCGCGATATGAACCGTGAATTCCGATCAGAGACGATGGATACTGGAACTCCGTGCAGCCGTACTATCTCATCAAGATATATCTGTGCCAGGCGATCAACGCTCCAAGTAACTTTGATGGCAATAAAATGCGCTGACTTGGTTAATCGACCGACGATGACCCAGATAGCATCATTTCCCCGCGGCGTCTTCGGCAGACCAATAATGAAATCCATGTACACGTGTTGCCACTTCCATTCTGGAATCGCCAGATTCTGCATCTCCCTGCCCCGTCTCTGGTGCTCAGCTTTCACCTGCTGACAGGCCATGCATTACGACACGAAGAGTGCCACATCTCTCTTCATTCCGTGCCACCAGAAGTTTATGCGGAGGTCCTTGTACATCTTCGTGCTACCGGGATGCAAAGTGTATTTCACATAGTGCGCCTCCGACAGTATCTCCTTTCTGAGTTCTGAATTGTCCGAAATGTATAGCCTACCCTTCAATCGAAGCACGCCGATTTCGTCTTCCGCAAAGTCGGTCGTCCTGCCCGTCGAGATTAGCACTCGCACTTTCTTCAGGTATGGATCGTCCGTCTGAGCGGTCTTGATCTTATTAAGCAAGCTCGGCTCTAACTGCAACTTTGCCAACTGTACATTCTGGAATCTGACTCGGAGCTCGATGCCCATCTCTTCTAGGTCACGTAGCAGTCTGGGGTCGATGGATAACGAGGCAATGTACTTTCGACTCAAGGCATCCGCCACAACATTTCCCTTTTCCAGCGTATAGTCGATAGTCAAGTCGTAATCTTTGATTAGTTCCAGCCAACGCCTTTGCCACAAGTTCAGCTCCTTCTGCGTGAATAGATACTTGAGGCTCTTGTGATCGGTATAGATCGTGCACGCCACGCCATAGAGATAGTGGCGCCACAATTTCAACGCGAACACAATCGCCGCTAACTCCAGGTCATGTGTGGGATAGTTCTTCTCATGTGGCTTTAGCTGTCGGGAAGCAAAAGATATCACCTTGTTTCGCTGCATCAGCACACACCCCAAGTCCTGACCGGATGCGTTGCTGAATATCTGGAAACCCTCAGTCCCTTCTGGAAGTGCGAGTATCGGGGCCGAGATGAGCTTCTGCTTCAACTCTTGGAATGCAGCTTCACAGTCGTCTGACCATTCAAATGCGACCCCTTTCTGGGTGAGGCGAGTCAGAGGCGATGTGATCTTTGAGAAGTCTTTCACGAAGCGTCGGTAGTATCCTACTAAGCCAAGGAAACTTCGAATCTCGCCGACGGACGCTGGCCGTTTCCAATCGACAACGGCTTCAACTTTCTTTGGGTCGACCGCAATGCCTTCAGCAGAAATGATGTGTCCGAGGAATGCGACGCTGCTAAGCCAAAATTTACATTTGCTTCGCTTCGCGTATAGTTGATTTTCTCGAAGGGTCTGAAGCACGGTCCGCAGATGCTTAGTGTGTTGCCGCCTATTCTTCGAGTAGACGAGTATATCGTCGATAAAGACTACTACGAACTTGTCGAGGAATGGTCGAAACACCCGATTCATTAAATCCATGAAAGCGGCAGGGGCATTCGTTAGGCCGAACGGCATTACCAGGAACTCGTAATTGCCGTATCGAGTGCGGAAGGCAGACTTCGGCACATCGTCCGTCTTGATCTTTAGTTGATGGTAACCCGAACGCAGATCAATTTTAGAGAACACCGTGGCTCCTTGAAGCTGATCAAACAGATCGTCTATGCGGGGCAGGGGTATTTGTTTCGGATGGTGGCTTTGTTCAGCTCGCGATAATCGATACAAAGACGCATAAAGCCATCCATCTTCTTGACAAACAGCACGGGCGCTCCCCAGGGCGAGACGCTGGGTCGGATGAATCCCTTGTCGAGCAATTCTTGTAACTGCACTTTGAGTTCTTTAAGCTCTGCAGGGGCCATTCTGTACGGGGCTTTCCAGATCGGTCGAGTGTCGGGAAAGGTATCGATAGTGAACTCAATCTCTCGATCGGGCGGCATACCGGGCAGCTCGTCCGGGAACACATCGGGGAATTCTGCCACAACGTCGGTCTGACTCGCGTTTGCACCATCCTGTCGCATGTCTCGAACGGAAGCTAGATAGCCTTCGCACCCGGAATGCAGCATCCGTCGAGCAGATATTACGGAGATCACCATGCAGGTCGGCGATGCCTCACCACACGAGTAGCAGAATTCAGGCACTCCAGGAATGCGGAATGTGACCTTCTTTTCAGCGCAGTCTATGGTTGCGTTGTACGGACCGAGCCAATCCATCCCCAGAATGATATCGTAGTCCTTAATGTTTAGAACTATCGCATCGAGACAGACCTTTTGACCACCTATACAGATGATTCCGTCTCCGCAGACTAAATTTGCAAGTAGTAGCATGCTCGACGGTACGTTAACAGTGAGGTCGATGCCCAGTGGTGTCAAGGTAAATTTGTGCTCGGCGGCAAAGTTTGCCGATATAAAACTATACGTGGCACCTGAATCAAACAATACACGAGCAGGTTTATTATTGAATTGCAGTATACCTGTCACGACTGTATCAGATACAAACACTTCGTCCCGAGTCATGGCGTAGACACGGTCCTGAGCATTGGGGCGACGGTTTTGGCCATTTTGTTGTACGGTCGGTGGAGCCCGAGGTGGTTGGTCTCGGTTTTGCTGATGTTGCAGGGGGGCATTGGTTCGACGTATCTTCCGGGCAGTCCCTTACGAGGTGATCTCTTTTGCCGCACGCGAAACATACTCTGTGCTTAAGTCGGCACTCAGTGTCCAGGTGCCCATCCTTGTGGCAGAAATTGCAGACCATCCGCTCCTTCGTCTGGTTGCCGCGATATTGACACTTTTGTGCGTTTTTGCCTCCCGCATTACTACGGCATTTGTTATTAAAGTGAACAGCGCCGGTAGTAGTAGGAGGATACTCGGACTCCAGACGGATGGTGTGGTTAAGTGCCTCGCCCACAGTTTTGTATTCTGGCACCGAGATATGAGCACGGATAGAGGAACGCAGGCCCACTACAAATCGTTTTGCTTGACTTACGGTGGTAGGTAAATAGTCCCCAGCAAACTTGGCCAGTTTGTTGAATTTGGCCGCATATTGTCGTACAGTCATATTCCCTTGCGTCAACTGCATAAACTCATTTTCTTTTTCCTGTCGCACGACTGCAGAAAGATATTCGTTCTCGAACGCATCTCTGAATGTCGCCCATGAGATCGCCGCCGTCTCGTCTTCACGTCGAATATCCCGCTTATACACAGCCCACCAATCGTGCACGTTCATTCGAAGTAGAAGTTGAGCACACGTGACTTTCTTCGAGTCCTCGACACCCAGAAGCTCGAACTTGTCTTCCAGCTCCTCCAACCAGTCGATCGCCACCGAGGGATCTTCTGTGCCGTTGAAGGAAGTACGACAACTTTTAGTAAATTTTGACACGTCGAAGTTAGAACTTCTCGGTGCCGCAGGTGAGAGCACGGGCATCTCTGGTTCAGCTTCGTTGGATCGAACCGCAGGCTGGGTCACGGCAGGCGTCATCGTTGAATTGTTGTTATTGCCTACGACCGACTGTACGATCTGCTGGAGGGTATTCAGCTGCTGCTGCTGCAGCTTGAATTGAGCCTCGAACCGATTCTTAAATTGAGCCTGACGAGCCTCCGCTTGCTGACGATGGAGCTCGTTTTGACGTTGCTGTATTTCAAGCATCTGCAGCATACGTTGCATCGGGTCGCCGGAAGATCCAGCTACGGTAAGCGTCATTTCCGTTGGGTTAACGAAATGCCCGGGTCTAGAAGCACTCGAGCCGCTGGAAGCGCGCGTCTCGTCTTCTTCCTGAGCTTCCGTAACTGCAGAGAAAAGAAGGCAACTCTCGTTAGTTTCGGAAAATGTCCTGGGTTCAGCGTATGGAACAACTCATCTCAACGACACGAGGTCAACGGGTGGAGACTAGAACTCGACATTGGAGGCCAAGGACGTAAAGCCGTGCTCTAATACCATTATGTCACGCTCCAATTCCGTCGAATCGATAGTCGTCCCCTGGGCGTGATGCCGTGCGAACCTAATTTGCGATCGCACAAGGCGTAGTCATACGGTAATCCGAGACACGAGATCTAAGAGAGTACGCAGACAAATTGATTCACACAATAAGTAAAGGAAACTTGATCTTTATTGATAATGAACATCTTTTACAGACTCCGATACAAGACTCATTGCCGCACGGGCTACAACATGACTCGATTATAAAAGAGTGTCGATGAGATAGCCGTTTTCAAAACCGACAGTTTGATAGCAAGTGTTTCGTGAAGAATCGTGCCATGATTTCTTTGATTCTACACTATTATGACAAGCATTCATTTACTTCGCATATTGAGTTTTGAAGTAGAGGGACGAGACGGAGGAGGTCAGCCACTTACCTTAGGCTTGCTTCAAGCGAGCGACCGGTTGGCTGCACTGACGTCGCCTATGCGATCACCTGCATTCGCATAAGCAACTGATTAGAATACTGTATAATTCAAGGATATTCGATATGAATGCGAAGCTCGAAAATGCGTCACGAAAACCCATCGAAAACATTCATGAAAAATGCATCCACGAAAACCAAAGCCAAAGCCAAATCAAGTGCGGCATAAAAACCAGAGCAACGGGAGGTCTCTCCCGACTCGGCCGCAGAGCCAATCCTTGAGGCGGAACCCGCTGAATATGGGACTTGGTTCCGAAGAAGCCATTCCATAACGTGGAATGGATCTTAATTCAACCGTTCCCGTTTGATCGACTCGGTCGATTTCGAGCTATCGGTCCCGACCGAATCGATAGCGACAGTGTTCCTTTCTCGCGCACCCCGTGGACGAAAACGGAGCACGATGTAAGGATGGGGCACTACAAGTACGGATGTGTATTGACTACAGGGCACTCAACAACCTCACGATCAAGAACAGATACCCACTGCCGCGGATCGACGATCTTTTTGACCAGTTGAGCGGAGCTCGGGTATTTTCCAAGATTGATATGAGGTCAGGATATCACCAGGTAAAGGTGAAGAGGGAGGATATTCCCAAGACTGCTTTCAGGATACGGTACGGGCAGTTTGAGTTTTTGGTTATGCCGTTTGGGCTAACCAATGCACCAGCAGTATTTATGAACCTGATGAACAAGGTGTTCCATCAGTACCTGGATCAGTTTGTGGTGGTGTTCATTGACGACATCTTGGTATATTCCAAGACTGAGAAGGAGCACGAGGAGCATCTGAGGATAGTACTGGAGACTCTCAGGAAGGAGCAGCTTTATGGAAAGCTCTCCAAGTGTGAGTTCTTCTTGGACCGGGTTGACTTTTTGGGGCATATGGTGACTGAAGATGGGATCTTAGTTGACCCCAAGAAGATCGTAGCAGTTGAGGCATGGGCAGCGTCGACTTCAGTGGCAGAGATCAGGAGTTTCCTGGGGCTGGCAGGATATTATAGGAGATTTGTGCAGGATTTCTCCCGGGTTGCAGAGCCGTTGACTCGGTTGACCCGGAAGGATGCTGAGTTTGTTTGGTTAGAGGAGTGTCAGGCAGCTTTTGATGAGTTGAAGAAGTGGCTTACGACAGCTCCGATTCTGATATTGCCTTCAGGATCAGGGGGATTCACTATCTATAGTGATGCTTCAGGGAAGGGGATGGGTTGTGTCTTACAGCAGCATGGGAAGGTGATTGCCTATACTTCCAGGCAATTACGTCCCCATGAGAAGAACTACCCTACCCATGACCTGGAGCTTGCAGCAGTGATATTTGCTCTGAAGTTGTAGAAGCACTATCTGTATGGAGAGAGGGTAGAGATTTTTACAGATCACAAGAGCTTAAAGTATATGTTCACTCAGAAGGAGCTGAACATGAGGCAGCGTAGATGGCTAGAGCTGATGAAAGACTTCGATATATCACTTCAGTATCACCCAGGAAAGGCCAACGTGGTTGCCGATGCCTTGAGTAGGTATCCGATAGCCATGTGTTTGACCATGGACCGTCACTTGCTTGCTGACTTGGAGAGCCTTGGGATTGAGGTGATCGTGCCCGGAGTACAGATACAGATGTGGGGCATGCAGATACAGTCGGACTTAATGGAGAGGATCAAGGCGACACAGTTTGAGGACGTTGCTCTGCGGTGTCTCCGAGAGCAGGTTCGAGCAGGATTGGTGGAGGGCGAGTTTTCTCTTGCAGAGGATGGTGCCTTGAGGCACGGTTCCAGGTTATGTGTGCCCAGCGGAGAGCTCAGGGAGCAGGTTATGCAGGAGGCCCACAGATCTCAGTACTCTATACACCCTGGTGCCAACAAGATGTACCGAGATCTGAGGGAGCATGTTTGGTGGTACGGGATGAAGCGGGAGGTAGCTCGCTTCGTAGCTAGGTGCTTGGTCTGTCAGCAGGTCAAGGCAGAGAGGCAGAGGCCTGGTGGATTGTTGCAGCCATTGCCCATTCTCGAGTGGAAGTGGGAGTATATCACCATGGATTTTGTATCTAGATTGCCGCGTACACCAGAAGGGAAAGACGCGATTTGGGTCATCGTTGACAGGTTGACCAAATCGGCCCACTTCTTGCCATTCAGGGTGGGTACGTCTACAGAGAGGCTTGCAGAGATGTATATGCGGCAGATAGTCAGGATTCATAGAGTTTTGATCAGCATCGTCTCAGATCGGAATAGTCATTTTACTTTCCATTTCTGGCGGAGTCTGCAGACTAGCTTGGGTACTCAGCTCAAGTTTAGTACTGCATACCACCCCCAGACGGACAGACAGTCAGAGAGGACTATTCAGACACTTGAGGATATGCTGCGGACGTGCGTCCTGGACTTTGGAGGTTCCTGGGAGGATCATCTACATTTGGTGGAGTTTGCTTACAACAATAGTTTCCAGGCCAGCATTGAGATGTCACCTTTCGAGGCTCTGTACGGGCGTAGGTGTCGTACACCCTTATCTTGGGATGATGTTGGTGAGCGAGCTTTACTGGGGCCAGAGATGGTTGTTGACGCAGTCGAGAAAGTGAAGCTCATCAGGGACAGACTTCGCGTGGCACAGGACAGACATCGGCACTGGGCTGATAGCCACCGGAGGCCGTTGGAGTTTGAGGTACAGATTAGAGTAGGATTAGATTTAGGTTTGTTTGTTTGTGATTTTGATCATGTTTGATTATTTAATAATTGAGACCTTGCTTGTGATTAGGTTGGAGACCAGGTTTTCTTGAGGATATCTCCGACTCGTGGTACGATACGTTTTGGTGGAGGCGGGAAGCTTAGCCCGCGCTTCATCGGCCCTTTCGTTATCAGCGGGAGAGTCGGTAACGTGGCATACAGGCTAGACTTGCCACCTGTACTAGTGGGGGTCCACAACATATTCCATGTATCACAGTTGAGATGGTACGTGGCTGATCCTAGCCATGTGCTCGATCATTCGGAGATTGAGGTTGGGCCTTCTCTCAGCTATCCAGAGCAACCAGTGGAGATACTGGATCGACGGGAGAAGGTTCTGAGGAACCAGGTGATACCCTTGGTATGCGTCGCATGGAGGCATCATTCTCCAGGAGAGTCTACCTGGGAGCGGGGGGATGAGATGTGCGAGCGTTACCCATATCTTTTTGGACCGTGAGGTATACTTTCTATCCTTCTCATCAGTTGCATTTAGCCTTTCAATTTCGAGGACGAAATTCTTTTAAGAATGGTAGATTTTTTACTACCACATTTCTAGTTTGAGGGTATTTTTGTCATTTTTAAGGTTATTTGAATTTATTATAATTTATTTAAATTTATGGGAATTTTTAGGATTTATTTTAGAATTATTTGAATGATGGTTGACTAGGTTGACTTTGACTAGCATTGACCTTGGTAGACTAACCTAGAAGCTAACCCTAGTTGTGTTTGGACTTGGTTAGGTCATGTAACCCTAGTTAGACTAGAGTTAACACATGGTTAGTCATTAGACTCAAGTTAACCATAGAATAGATAAGTCATGAGTCATGACTTGTGGTTTTGAACCATTGATTTTAACTAAGCCCAAATCCCATTAGCTATTGCCAAACCCTAACCCTAACTTAGTGTGGCCGGCCAACCCACCTAGGGAATCCCACCCTATAAATACTCTCCTCCATTTAGGGCTAGCCTCTTTTAGGAAAAAACAAGTTTAAGGAAAAGATATTTTTCGAACTTCATTAATTCATAGAAATTCCTTTCTAATTCCTTTTTCCCTCAAATCAATTGCATTAGATTCTAAATCACCTATACTTGCTGTCCATGGTGTTTAATCTCAGCTTTGAGACAATTTGGGGCTATTTGCTAGCAAGGAGAACCCCCCTATTGAAGCTTTTCTTGCATTTGGATACCAATAGGTAAAACTATCTAAACACCATTAAAATTCCAGTTTCTTTGCATATTTGGAAAGCCCTAGGTCTACCCTAACTATAGGTATACCTAAACCTAGGTTTTGTGTCCATTTCGTGTCCTAAATGGACACGTATCAGTCCCTACATATAGGTGTTTGATGAAATGCCCCAAAGGGCATTTTGATTTGGTTTTTAAATTATTTTTGAATAAGAATTATTGATTTGGTGTGGCTTGTGGATTTCTGTTGGACTGGGATTGAATTAGTGTCGTGTCGTATCGATTTGGACACGCGAACACGCGATACAGACACTGTGCACGCTGTCCTGCTACTCGGGGCCAATTGCTCACTGGGTAGGACACGAGGACACGTGAAACTTCATGGACACCTTGGGGCGGTGTCTGACATGCCACATATCAAGTTTTAGATGACCACGTGGCGTGTCGAGGGAGAAATCATCATCGTACTGATTTTTGCACTGACCGTTCAGTCGTTTAATCGCGTTCTCATACGCGTGTTTGGACACGTCTGTGCGACTCGACACGGCGGTGCAGGATGACACGTAGGTAGCCCTATGTGTGGCGAACCTAGGGTTGTGGGCTCGTGTCCTGGTTTGGTCTGTGTCGGGTGCTCGACACGCGTGCACTTGTGCACGAGACTGCACTGGTTTATTGTCCAATTTTGTGCTGTTTTAGGTTTAATTGAATTGGACACGTCGTGTCACGTTGTGGTAGACACGAGACACCCTCTGAGACACGAACACATTCTATATTTACATTACCAACCACTAGTTATACATATTAGTTTGTTTTTATGTGTCAAATTCCATTTACCCAAATTTCTGATACTAGGTTGTATTTCCTGTATTTTTCCAGTTTCTAAATCGAACTTTGGCAGTCTAATTAACCTATTTAACTGATGTTAATTATTGGTTTTATATCCTAAAATAGTTCTCCTACATGTTTCCTAACTGTGAGTCGATTTTGGGTGATTTTCATTTAGTATTGGTTTTGATTTAGGGACTTGAATGTATTGAACTGTAAACTGAATTGTAATCAACTGAATTCCTATATCTGAGCATACAACATTGTTTCCCTGTTATTGAACACAGGCCAGACACTCACACAGGTTCCTAGTTCACTCCCCTCATGGACACACACACACACACAGTCACTCACACATACACCCTCTCATGTCTTCACACACACACATGTTTTCAGTCACAAATCAGTTAACCATTGCACTCTCTCACCCTTCAATGTTCACAGTTTTCACTCACTTGTACACACACACACACACACACACACACACTCACTTGTATACACACACACACACATTGCCTTACCTCTCACTATATACACATGAATGTATATAATATATGTGTGTATATATATATATATATATATATATATATATATATATATATATATATAGTTAATGTATATATAATGTAGGTAGCCTATATATATATATATATATATATATATATATATATATATATATTTATATATATATATATATATATATATATATATATATATATATATATATATATATATATATATATATATATATATATATATATATATATATTTTAACAAACAGACATTTTATTGAAAATAAAAGGTGGCTCGTAGAGAGCATTACAGAAGTTTGCAGGACCGAAAAACACAAAACGGGTCCTGCTGCGCTAGGTAGACAATAAGCTAAAGTAGGCATCTAAACTTACGAAATTACATAAGCAAGTTCGAAATGTACGAAATGTAAAAGTTGGTCGGGCGGTTGCTTAGCCCGGACGAGTCAAACGTGAATTTTCAAAATTTGAAAAATCAAATTTGGAATCCGCCAGGAGTGGGCACGCCGCCCGAAGCATTTTTTGGGTAGGTACGGGCGCGCTTCCCAAGGCTAGCGCAATAGCCAACGGGGTGCGCTGCCCGAGAAGGGGTGTGGCCCGAGGTGGTGGGCGGCCACGCGGAACGGGGGGCACGGGCCCTCACCCGACGGCCAGCGTGGGTGACGTCGGCCGGAGGAGCCAGAGAGGAGGGCCGGTCCGGGGAAGGATGTCCGGAGAGGGGAGCCGGGGGGGAGGGGCTGGCCCGGAGGGAGCACCGCCGAGGGAGGCCGGTAAGTGGTACCGGCCAGCGGGGGGAGCGGGCGGGACCGCCGAGCGAACACAGAACAACCACCGGCGGGGGCCAGCGAGAGGGGCGCGCGGCTAAGAGATACTCCGGAGCGCGTAACGGGTGGCGGACTTAGCGGGGCGGCGGCGCCGCTGATGGCGAGGAGGGCGCCAGAGCTGTGGAGAAGTGCACCGCGGGCCACTGCGCAGGGTCGGGGGTGGAGCACGCCAAGGGGCCGCAGGCCGACGTCGAGGAGGGCGCCAGGGCGGAGGGGAGGAGCGTCGAGGGCCACTGCACGGGGGTCAGGGAGGAAGAGGAGGGCTGCAACGAGGCCACCGTCGCCCACGAGGGGAGACCTCGGACGCTGGAGGGAGGACCGGCGGGCCAGAGCGGGCGGAGGCTGGAGCCGCTCCGGAGCCTCCGGGGGCCGGGGTGAGCGAGGGTTTCGGCCACAGGAGAGTGGGAAACGCTAGGGAGGTCGCCACCGCGGGAGGAGGAAAGGCTAGGGGTGGGGCCTCGGACGCCGGAGGGAAGACCGGCGGGGCAGGGCGGGCGGGAGCTGGAATCGCGCCGGAGCCGTCATCAACCGGGCGCGGAGGAAACGGCCACTGTAAAGAGGAAAACACTGAGGGGGACGCCACCGCGGGAGGAGAAAAGGTTGGGAGGGCGGGTGGTGGGATGGGCCGACGGCCACGAGAGCGGAGCCGCCAGATGAGGAGGCGCCGGGAGGCGCGGCGCATCAGGCGGGAATCCTGGCTGGGGGCCGAGGTGGGGCGGTGGAGAGACGGGGGGGGCCACCGGAGAAGGGGGATGGCCAACCGCCCGTCGTGTCGCCCGATGGCGCCGCCTTGGCCGCCTGCGTCTGGGAGGATGGAGGGAGGGGGGAAGGTGTGGGAGGCCACACGGCAGGAAACTGCCCGGCCAGGCCAAGGGGGCCGCTCGGCCACCGGAGCCACCCGGCCAGGCGAAGGGCTCCGCTTGGTGGGAGTGAGGGAAAAAGTGGGGGGGGGGAAACCGCCGAGGGGAAAGAAAGCCCCCGGCGGCGCGGCTAGGCCAAGGGGGCCGCTCGGCCACCAGAGCCACCCGGCCACCAGGGAGCCGGTGGGGGCTGCGGCGAGCAGCGGAGGGAGAGCCGACCGACATGGTCCGGGCGGAGACCTCGTCCCCTTCCCCTTCCCCATATATATATATATATATATATGTGTGTGTGTGTGTGTGTGTGTGTGTGTGTGTGTGTGTGTGTGGTAATTTCCTAATGTATATGTACCATGACCTATGTGTAATGTATAGTGTATGTATATCTATATGTATATATGTATTAAGCCTATATATAGGTATATGTATATGAGTATTTATGTCTAATGTATAGGCCTATTAAGTATGTGAATGTATGCTAATATATATGTGGATATATATAAGCTAAGTAATGTGTGCCTATAGGTAATGTGTAATGACTTGGAAAGTTTGTATAGGTTGTATGGACTTGATAGACTAGTATAGGCTAGATTAGCCTTGGTTAGACTAATGTAGACTAGTTAGACCAATTTAGACTTGTTAGACCTAGTTTGACCATAGTTGACCTAGTTTGACTTCTAGGGTTGACCAAGAGTTGACTTTGGCCTAGATTGATCTAGATTCATTTAGAATACATTGAATTGCATCTTGTTATCATTTTAGACTTGTTGTTACTTGTGTTGTTCTGATTAGGAGCCAGACACCTCTCATCGGACAGTACATTTCATCCGGACACTCAAATACTGTAGGTCCTAAAAAATCAAGTTGCATCAATCAACAAAGTCAAAAATTCAAGATATTCATCATTTTGATGAGTTGTGCAGACAACAGATTGCGTAGACATCACTTTGTGCAGGTTGGTTTGCGCATGTTCCCAACTGCGCAGGCTGACGTGGCAGAAGTCATCATTGACTGAATCAAATCAGATCTTCCTGACAGCTGACAACACGAATAACGAGGAGACTGTTCATTTTTGATGCCGCACAGTGCTCGAGGGCGGCTGACAGGTGGCAGCGCAATCCGTGGTTGCGCAAACCATTCATGCGCTATCCGTGGTTGCGCAAACCATTCATGCGCAGTCTGAGTCTGCGCAAACCAAAGTCTGCGCAGTTTACTTTGCGCATTCTACCAACATAACTGACCAGTTACATGTGGCATTCATGCCATCAAGTGCTCATTACGTGTCAACTGTCTATGCACGATCATGCGTATTTCAATCAAATAATGCCATGTGTCTCAGATAGTTGGCCCACGATCCAATAACTGCCTGTGCAGTCCAGTGCTGCGCAAACCAGTTGCTGCGTAAATCAGCTTGTGCAGTCCAAAATAACTGAAAGTTAGTTATTTTCAGAACTCTATAAATAGAGTTTCAAGTCTTCATTTCGAGGAGATCAAGATCAGAGATCAGAAATCAGAGAGTTCAGGAGTTCTTGCCAAAGTGCTGCTGCATTCTTCCGAGACTTTTGTCTTCAACTTCAGAGGCTTTTGCCTTCAATTTCCAGAGTTGTTTTCAACTTCAAAGGCTTCGTCTTCAAAGTTCACATCGTCCAAGGGATAAAGCAATCGTCATCAAGATTGGATTCCTATAGTTGTAATTTTCCCAGAATTCTTGTAATCTTTATTACAGTTTGTATCAATAAAGTTTTATACTTTTATTTTTGCAAACAAAATGGCGACTCTGCTGGGGATAACTTTTTCCTCCGACGAGGAAGTAGCAACTCAATGTGACGTAGCGTCTATCGGGAAGACGCAGAAGACGCTGGTTGTTAAGATCAACCAGACAGCCTACGAGGCGATGCTCAACTCCAAGACCACTCCTCGTACTGCTGTCACTTCTGCCAAGAGCAAAGTGCACTCAGTTTGGGTCTCCAAGTCTGCTGCACAATCTGACAGTTTTGCCACCAAGGATGCTGTGCCAACTGTTGCACAATTTGCTAGTCAGACTGCTGCACAAACTGCTGTGTCAACTGTTGCACAGTCTGTCTCAGCAACTGCTGCACAATCTGTTGCAGTCAAGGCTGCACAGTCTGCTGCAACTGTTGTGCAAGCTACTTTATATGCTGCCTTGTCAAAACAGAAGACTCCTATGACTCTGGCACAATTGGCAGTGGCTTTTCCTGCGCAAAATAGCACTCCAGTAACTAAAATGCATCCCAAGCACTCTAAGACAAAGACTCCTGATGCACTTCCTACCAAAGCTTCTAATGCACAAATGACTAGTGCACCTTCCACCCTTGCGCAAACCAAGTCTGTGCAATCCAAGAAAAATAGCCTTTTGGCTAAATTCCCTTCTTCTCCCAATAAAAGAAGAGATTCTACTCCTCTTCCCAAACACCCTATTGCTTCTGCGCAATCCACTGAGGGTAGTCCTTTGACTATTCCTCCTTCTCTTCAAAGCAAAAGAAAAGGCCCATTGGTCTTTTCTCAAACTTCCTTGTCTCATGACTTGGAAGATAACAGAGGAAAATGATCTTTAGCTAACCCTTCATCTCAAAACAAGGGAAAAGGCCCTTTGGTCTTTTCTCAGTCTTCTTCAGTCTTTACTGAAGAGGATCCATCTCAATGTGTCTCGGCACCAATCAATTCAAGAACTCTGGCAAACAAGGATTCTTCTTTCCTTTATAACAAGAGTACTTGTACTAATCAAAGAGGTATTCTACCTACTCCGATAGCAGAATTTCAGGATCTCCCGACTCTCCAAATTTGTCGTTCCAGACAGGGAAAACTGTTAGTGTCTAAAACAGAAACTCCTGGGGGTGAATTTGCTGACCTCAGAACTTATCTTAACCGATCCACTTCGGTAAAACGCAAACAGCCGATGCCGAAGGTCAAACATCATCAGAAACAAATCTCCAAGGTCAAAAATCCTGACACTTATGCCAATGAAGTAAGTACTTCCCTGTATACTCAAGGGACTAAACATTTGAAGAATCGGAATCATGTTCCAAATGTTATCAAAGAACAGATCCCTCGGAACTTTCCTCGTCCTGTTGTAGATCTTCGAGAACATCTAAGACAAAAACAGGATAATGTCTCAATATCTCCATCTCAACCATCTGATCATCACTGTAATCATAAAGTCATCATCCAATGCTGTTGTCAAACGACAAAACGATCTGTCTTCGATCGTTTAACTTTTGCTAAATCTGAACCTATGTCAGAAGAAGACGAAGTTTTGTATGCTTCTGTTAATATGACTTCCCGAGGCTCTGAGGGTAAAAGATGCTCTAAGCATGGTAGACTCCGCAAGCCAAGCCAACGGTATTTGGAATTACTTCAAGAATCTTCCGAAAGAGTATTTCAACATACCCGTTCTCAAAGCCGAGATACAATCGGTCAAAGGAATCTTCCTCAAAATCCTTCAAGTCATCTTCCTGTTTCCCAGTCAGGAGATGATTCGTTCTCTGATTATGATGCATACAGTGAAAGTTCTGAACAAACAGTATCTTCCACTGTGCCAAGGGAAGTGACGGCTTATGTTGTCACCGATGATCCAGATGCTTCAACCTCCGCAAATCAGGAACAGCGAATTGCTGCACTTGAAGACAAATTAAAAACCATGGCTGAGATGGTTGCTAGTATGCATTCCATCATTGTAGCACAGCATGTTACACCACCAACTGCACATATTACTAGTCCAGAGATCATAGCATCTTCAATACCTGCTAATACTGGGCTGGGGGTAGTGCCTCCCCAAATGCCTCCTGTACAAGTGCAAGTACAAACTACGCCTAGCCAGTCAGGAGCTGGGGGTAGTGCTTACAACACTGTTCCTCCTCCTATCACTACAACTCAACCTGCTCCTTCTTCTTCATCAGAAGACGCCAATGAAGCTGTCAAACTCTTACGAACCCAGTTTGAAGCATTTAAAGAGAAAGACAATCTACAAAGGTTGGGGATTAAACAGCCCTATCCGGTTGAATGGAAGGACGTTCCGTTTCCCCTAAAGTACAAAATCCCTACAATCTCTCTGTTCGATGGCAGTACTTCCCCGAGTCAATTCATCAATCATTTTGAGGTAATGACTGTTCAACTTCAGCCAAATGACGCTCTTCTTACCAGAGTGTTCGTCGGTTGTTTAGCCGACGTAGCATACGACTGGTACAGAAGTTTGCCCGATGGTTGCATCACATCCTTTTCAGGTCTCAAACAAATCTTTCTGGAACGGTTCTATGAAGGATTTAATGATATGACTATGTCAGCTCTCAACAAAATCAAACAAAAACATAATAAAACTGCTGAGAGCTTTATTGAACGGTTCCGCCGTGAAGCTTTGAAAATGCCTCCAGGGACTCCAGCTGCTGTCACTATTGATACTTGTAAGGCAAATCTTTTACCTATTATCAGTATGTGGACGGGATCTACCCAATTCCAAGATTGGCCCTCATTCATCGTCAACGCCAAAGCTGCTGAAGTGAGTGCTGACAAGTTCAAACAATTGGGGGTACAAATGTCTAACCCTGATCGCGATGAGCATCAAAATTCAGGTGGTGGCAATCGTCAGAACAATCGCAAAGCGAAAGAGACTTTGAACATTAACTTGAACAAAAATAAAGAATCTTTGGCTGTCAATGTGGCCCCACCTACATCTACTCCTACTCCTTCTGCACCTCCACCGAGGGAACCTCGTCCGAAGGTAGAATATTCCTTTGACGAAAATGACACGGCAAGTATCTTTGAATGTCTACTCAAAAGCAATAAAATTCAACTCCCTGATCCAAAGAAACCTGATGAAGTCAATAAAACTGATCATCCCAAGTATTGTGTCTATCACCGATTTATTAGACATCCTACTCGAGCATGCTATGTGCTCAAAGGTAAGATTCAAGAGCTTGTTAATGCTGGTGTAGTCACTTTGCAACAAGATGAGAAGACTGTTACTGCAAATATGGTTTCAGTCCAATTTGGGGATTTTCCTCCACAGATGATACAGCATGGTGTCATTCCAATTCCTAAAGCAACCCTTGAGATTGAGAATCTCCCGCTTCCATCCAATGAAGGTCTTATTCCCTTGTCTCTTGACAACGGTGAAATTATATAGATCCATCCTGATCTTGCTCCAGAATTTGAGATATCTTCCAAGAAGAAAACTCGGTCTAAAGGCAAAACCAAGATTTGCAATATGGTATCTTTTGATCCCATTGTTGACGAAGAGATTCTGTTAGGCACCAGATCAGGGAAAGCTCATTTGAAAGATCATTCTGAAGGTCAAAAGGATCCTGCTTCTTCTTTCGAACCTGCTCCGACACAACCTGCATCTGCTGAAGAGGTCCCTTCTACATCTTCACCAGTTGTAGTATCAATTCCTCCTAAGCCAACAACGGCTGACAAAGGCAAGCAATAAGTTCGATTTGACAAACCTCTAAAGAAGTCATCTCCTACTGGGCTTGAGAAGCCTTACAACTTTGATGTATTAGCTCAATTAGCCAATACACCAGCTAGGTTGTCAATCTTTGAACTTTTGCGTCTTTCCAAAGAGACACGAGAAACTCTAAGTGAAGCTTTGATGCAGGCTGAAACTTGCTTAACTCTTCTCAAGAAGCCAGAATCAGAACCAGTCTCTTGTCATCACTGTCATAGCGTCTTGGAACTGATCCCAAACATTACCTTTACTCAAGATGATATGCTAATGGAAAATAATAGACATGATCGTCCTCTTTACTATACAGGATATGTAGATTCAATGAAGGTTGATCGTATCCTGATAGATCCAGGGTCTGCACTTAGTATTATGCCAAAGACAATGCTAGATGCATTGAAGATTCCAGTGCATAGTCTTTCAACCACGATCACTACTATTCTGGGATTTAACCAAGGAAAGAGTGAACCTTTGGGCAAGATCCGCCTAAAACTCCAAATAGGCAATCTTCGCACAAAGGTGACCTTTTATATCATTGACAATCATGGTTGTTCTTACAATGCTCTCCTGGGAAGGCCATTCCTCCATGAACATAATATCGTTCCATCAACTCTTCATCAATGCTTTAAATACGTTGATGACAAAGGACAAGTTCACAAGGAAGTTGCGGACCTTTATCCTTTCAAGGGTGTTGAAGCTTATTGCAACGATGCTCGTATATACAAGGATGAATTTATGAAGGTGGTATTGGCTATGGATACTGAAAAAGATCAAAAAGCAGTACCTCAAGATACTCTTATCATACCTATTAAGGGGCGAGTTTCTCATCCTCAATCTTTCAAGCCACTGGTTATTCACTTACCAGTTCAAAAGAAATCAGTTGATGCTGATGAAAATCAAAGGGAGCTCACCTCTTCTGAGCCACTTGTTATCGACTTACATCGTAACAAAGACAAAAAGCAGCTCATTCCTTATGAGCCACTTGTTGTTGATCTAAATCGCAACAAGGAAAAAAGAGAGCTCACCTCTTCTGAGCCACTTGTTATCGATCTCCGTCGTAATAAGCCTCCTCCACGTTCTTCTTCTCTCCCTCTTGTAATCAATTTGACCAAACCTGCAAAGGTTAAAGATCCTGTTGTAAATACTGATGTACAAATCAATAAAAAAGCACCTACTTTCCAGTATATTGATGTTATTTATTATACTAAAAGTTATTTGGATATGTTAGATAGCTTCCAATCAATTACACTGGGAGTCGTACAATCTCTTCAGACAGAAGTCTCGCTTGAAGATCCAGATGATTCTTACCGTATTCACCCTTCTTTGAAGAAAGGTGAAAGTCCAGCATTTTTATGTAAAAGACCGAAAACAAAGATTAACTATACGGATGATAGCAAAGTTAACGATACGGGACGTCTCCAGTTCTATCGTTATAGTCAACAATCAAAAGACATCCTCTGAAAGATGGGTTACGACTTCAAGAGCGGCCTTAACTATGGTAAAGGTAGACGAACTCCCATTCGTACAACAGTTCCAAACGGAAAATCACAAATGTATTATGACAGGACCAAGAAAGGTCTCGGATATACTTCTCCTCCACTGTTATCCCCAGCGGCTTCTGAATCAGATAGTGAAGAACGTTCTAGTTCTTCTGATTCCAGATCATGGGATTCCGATACCAGCATCGGTGAAGTCCATCGTATAATCGTATCTTCTAACATGGTCTCCGTTGAACTACCAGAAGGCTGTGATGAAGATGTTGAAGAAAGTCCGGAAACAGATCCTTGGGCTCAATATATGGATAACCAATGGGTACTTCGTTTTGAACAACGTGAACCTCCTACTGAAGATCAACTAATTCAAATTGATGTAGGGGAAAGAGAGTCACCTCGGCCAATCTTTATTAGCAAGAATCTTCCAGAAGCAGATAAGCAATAGTTGATTCTTCTTATTAAATAATACATTGACGTCTTTGCTTGGAGTTACGAAGACATACCAGGTTTAGATCCTAAGATTGCTACTCACAAACTGAACATTCTTTCTAATGCTAAACTGGTCAAACAGCAACAAAGGCGATTTAAGCCTGAAATGATGGACACAATTGATGATGAAGTCAAGAAGCTCATCGCTTGTGGCTTTATTCGAGAAGAGCAGCATCCTGATTGGGTAGCCAATATCGTCCCATTTTTGAAAAAAACTGGAAAAAGTTCGAGTCTGTATCGACTTCCGAGATCTCAATGAAGCATGTCCAAAAGATGAATTTCCTCTTCCTATCACAGACGTCATGATTGACAATACTTGTGGGTTCGAAAGAATATCTTTTATGGATGGATTTTCCGGATATAATCAGATCAAAATGCATCCTGAAGATGAAAAGCATACATCTTTCCGCACTCCTCGAGGAGTCTATTGTTACACAGTGATGCCATTTGGTCTCAAGAACGCTGGTGCAACCTACCAACGGGCTATGAGTACCATTTTCAGAGAACATCTTCGTAAAACAGTCGAATGCTACGTTGACGATATTGCTGTTAAAAGTCGTCTAAAAGAAGATCACATCCAAGATTTGAGAACAATATTTAATCTCATACATCAACATCAGCTCAAGATGAATCTCACCAAGTCGTTCTTGGGTGTCTCTAGTGGCAAATTTCTCGACTTCATTATTACCTCTAAGGGTATACACGTGGATCCCGAGAAGATCAAAGCCATCCAAGAGATGCGTCCTCTACGCAACCTAAAAGAGCTACGAGGATTCCAAGGCCGACTTGCGTACATCAGGCGATTCATTTCGAACTTGTCTGGACGCTGCAGACCATTCACTCAACTAATGAAGAAGGGTGTATCTTTTGTTTGGACTGAAGAGTGTCAACGAGCATTCGATGATATCAAACAATATCTTATGAACCCACCAGTTTTGGTGCCACCTATCTCTGGTATTCCATTCTTGATGTATGTCCTGCTATGGACCATTCGTTGGGTGCTTTACTTGCCAAAAGAATAAAGAAGGCCATGAACAAGCTATCTACTATCTTAGCCAACTATGATTGGTGCTGAACATCGTTATAGTCCGGTCGAGAAAATACCTGGCTCTCATGTTTGTTGTGCAAAAGACGAGGCATTATATCATTGGTCAACTATTCATGTTATATCTCGAGTTAACCCTCTCCGGGTACTCATGAAGAAACCTAGTACACTTAATTCTCGGTTGGCTATATGGACAATCCTGCTAGCTCAATATGACATGGTAT